>VDFB02281492.1:745563606-745924855 GCA_007258455.2 Sequoia sempervirens | reverse complement strand
CTCTTCCATACATTGGTGATATTCATTTGAGAGCATTCATGTTGTGGGCAGCAAATGAGGTGAATTATGGCAGACAGTGGGAAATGTATGAGGAAATTGAGAAAACAGAGCCTGCCCATTACGCTCTCAAAGTTCAAACCCACATGCAATGCTGAAAGATTGGCTTGCATTGACATATGGTATTAATAATGTTTCAGCCAGAGCAAAAATATTTGACATCAGAAAGCAAGTATATGATGAATTCCAGGCACAACAATATTCATTTTGGAGATTAGCATATACCAGAACTGAGAAAAGATGGGAAAAGTTGACTGTTGGGTTAAGAAAGTCAGAACCACATGGTCCCTTAAACTTTACAGCTGTACTCAAACGAATCAGCAGATATATTCAATTGAGACTTCAAACAAGATTTGAATTGTGGCTGCCACTGACATTCAGACCCCCTGTGCTAATGTGGCCCCTGTATCCTTATCAGGCTACAAATCTTAACAGTGAATTAGAAGACCGCAGATATGAAAGGTGCCGGGATTTCAGAGGATTCTATTACAGGTTTGGACATCCATTCCAGAGTCGTGCAGCCACTACTGACTTCAGAGAAACCACCAGGAAAGTTAATGCTGGAGGACCAGCATTGGGCTAAGTAGGGGGCAGTGATGAGCCTAAAATATGCTCATAATTTGATGTTATGATAAACCTTTAAATGAATTCATTTTTGCTATTTCATGGCTGTTTAAATTTTGTTGAAACCTTTTATGGGGATATCCTGTAGCAAGACACTTTTATATTCCTGCAGCCTATTGTGTTGACTTGATTGCATTTATTGCCCTGTTGACTCCCGAAAATGGCTAGTATATCGTATACAGTTTTTGAATGGTGAAGTAGATTTGAAATGTGTGATTAATGAATAGATATCGTGTATGTACCATATGCCTTTTCTTGCGTGTCTGTTACCTTTTATTTCGCAGGTTGTTGAAGAATGATCGAGTCAAGCGCAACCGATCTCGGCCTTGCAGTAAAGCCCATTTCCTGCATGACTTTGAGGAAGCTCCGCCAAAGACTCTTTGACCGAAACCGATTTGGAAAGATTTTTTAATGGAAAGTCAATCTGGAGAGAGTGGAGGGCTAGATTCTCTCTAAATCGGGTTGAATACATAAATTCATTTATGAAGTTTGTTCCTTGATTCAGGGATATACTTTACTTCCACGTCTTTCTTTGATGAAGTTAGTTAGTTGTTCTTTTAATTTAAAAATAAGATACTCCTCCTGTGCGAGGTAGTGGTAGAAGATGAATAGAATGAGTAATAGATGATTTTTTAGGTAAGATAGAAACAGAGTAGCAGAGATCATGTAAGAATCAGTATGATAATGAAAGATAGAATCTGTTTGACTAGAAGCGGAGTTTGTTGTTAGTTTTCACACCAACAAGACAATGTATTTCATTATGTCTTCATGAATAAAGATTGATGAAGTTCTGAGTTTAGCATCTGTGTAGTCAGTAGATGCTTGCTAAGGGGGCCCACTTAGTAAGTATCTGTAGTTAATTAGTTAGATGTTCTTTTTTGCTGATATCCAATTAGCTTTCATCTTTTGAAGTTTTTACATGGCTTCGATTCTTACTGCTCACGCAGCATAGAGAGTCCATCCACGTGTTGTTCACGCATCATAAAGACAGTTCATGGTTTGTGCTTGAATTCATTGCTAATACGGTTTACGTTTTAATCAAGCATAGTTGAGTTAAAGGAATTCTGCATTACCGATTACTGGCGTAGCTTAGATAGAATTTCTTTCCAGTATGTATTTTTGCTAAGATTTGACCAAAACAAATTCCTAGTGCATATATTTTGCTGTGCCATTTAAAGTCTACGTCCCCTAGTTTGACAAGTAAATGAATGTCAACAGAAAGTTATTAGTCACCTGTCAGAATGTCCAATTCCCAGGAAAGTTTCACTATGATATTCATATCCTTTTGTGAGTGCAAGCCAACGATAGAGTGCCTTCTGAATCCTTATGATGAAGGGTCATTGCCAATACATGGTCAATGTGAGAATTAGATATCATGTGTGGAGGCGTGGATGGAGTGTGTTTAGGGATAAAAGATGGATTGGCTGAAAGTTTGTAATCTTTGACTCTCCAAACTTGGGAAGATGAGTAATGATGGGTGGATACGAAAGTATGTGTGGAATTAGGACCAACTGTTTGATACACTTTGTGTCTCTTGAAAAGCTTGATTTTTCTTTTGTGGACATCTTTGATGGATACTTTTCCCTTTTTCATCTTGCCCCATAGTTTCTTTGACTAACAAAGTTTGATAGGGATAATATTTCTTTCTATGTTTTGGTATCCATGTGTATTTGATTTGTCCATTATGCTTCTTAGCTTCTTTTCCTTTGATAACATTCTTCATACTTTGATTCAAATATTTCCTTTGATGTTGGTTCCAATTCGTGGATGGGGTGATGGGTTGATGAAGATTCATGACGTGATTGGTTGTAGTATTGACACTATTTTCATCATAAGGATTCCTCGTGCTTTGTATGTTGATGTTTTCTTGATATTAAATTGCCCCCAGTATGGTGGTAATATTTCCTTCATACTTTGATTCTTCCTATTTTGAAAGCTCTTGTTTAGAATGCATTCTCTAATAAACGACCACTATAGGTGATGTTTCAATTTGCTGCTCCGTTAACTCTGAATTATACTGTTCTGTCTGACTTGTTTCCTTAAGTGAATAATGCTGGATATCTTCATACATGATGTCTTCAGTCTGGATTTTGGATATATTTGATCTTGATGTTGACAACTCTATTTGGTTGTAGGAATTAATAACCTACTCTTTTTGTTTAATAATATCAAGAGTAAACAGATCCTATTCTGAATGAAGATCATCCATGTGTCCATCCATAGAAAGCATCTCATGGGTACATGGAGGAGTATGTGCATCATGGATATGATCATCTTGCATAGATAAAAGAGTGTCCATTACATCATTGTAGTATCTTGGAGATATGAATTCTTGATCTTGAATGATTTCAGAGTTACTTTCGACATGCTTTGGATCAAGTTCTTGACATGGGTCAGCTTCAAAGGATGGATTTCTTACAAAGGGTTCTTGGATGTTGTACTTAGACATGGTAAGTGGTTCAATATCCTCAAGTGTCGAGTTCAAGGTTCCTTCAGTATCTATAACCATGAGGTCGAAGGGGGTCAACATGTCTTGGAAAGGACCATTGCTAGACCTTAGTGTAAGATTTTTATCTTTCTTTGGAATAAATTCTTGAGATATGTCCTCTAACTCATGAGGTGATGTAGGGACATTTTCAACATGATCATAGGTCGATGCCTCATTAGATGAGATGAAAACATCTTTATTGATGGATAGATCTTGATCATTGTTTTCAACAATTGTGGTGGAGGGATTTCCAATGTCTTCAACCATAGGGTCAAATGATGTTGGCATTTCTTGAATTGGATAATTGTTGGGGTATGTGCAAGATCATCATGGAAAAAATAGGCTCTTAAGTGGCAAAAAAATCAGAAAAACCAGAGTTAGGCAACTTGACGTAAAAAAATGAATAAGTTATCTATATTATTTTAAAAATATGTAAGAATAGAATTTGTGGAAAATTGAATGTAGTTTCTAAACTACTAGGTTTTTTTTTTAAAGAAAAAATTATTTATTTGGTGAAAATTTGAAATTTCAATGCAATAGTACTTAAATTTTAGGGAAAAAATAAGTAGGTACCATCTAACCACCCTAACCACAATAAAATGATAATTTTTTTTTATAAGATTTTAGATATATAAGTAGAGTGGCGTCCATGTGATGCATAGAGTTTTTGTAATTTTTCAAGTAAAAATTAATTATGATTTTTTTATTACAACTTTTAAAAAATATAAAAAACTAGTATGTCTGACCACCTTAACTTGGTCAAAAATTTATGAAATTCAATTTTTCCTTTTTTAATCCTATAGTATGTAAAGAATAGAATGTGATGCATGTTTTGGATTCAAAAAATGTGATACTGTTTGAAAGCTATAGATGTTTTTCAATCAGTCTATCAATCAGGACATTAGTCGTAATTTGAATAGAAAATGAATAATAATTACTTATTAAATTCAAAGTAAAGAATAATTTATATTGGTGGAAAGCTAAGAATCTCCTTTAAAAACCCTTTTTGTTTCTTCAATTTTGGGTAAAAATAAGTCATCAGCCACATACCCACCATATTGCTACTTTTTGGCCCATCATGATCCTGCACATACCCGTTGGTTGGTGGATTTTGATCTTGATGTCCAACTTCTTGACATTGTTGTGGATACAACTCACTGCTTTGATGACATGGATTAACTAATGGATGGGTGTATTGATTTTGGAGTGAAGATATCTCTTGGCTCGATAATTCAATTAGTTTGGCATGTGAAGCAAGTTTCTCTAGCGAAATTTGATCTTGATTTTGAATTTGATTCCCTTGATTTGGATTTTGTTGAAGCAGATTTGGGATGTACACTTGTGGTGTTCAAATGGGATCATCAAAAAATTGATTTTGGACAATGTTTTGATTTGGGATGGTGTTCAAATTTGGCATGATAGGTTGAAATTGAACATTTTTGGTGTTGGGGATCACATTGCCTTGATTTAGGTAACTTTGATTTTGCCTAGTGTCACCTTGTCTTGGAGTCATTAACATCTTGTTTGGATTTTGAACAAAATTTGTGTGATTCACAAACATATCTATCCCAAAGTTTTTTGGATTCATGTTTGGAATAAATGTACTTGGTACATTCTCATTTGGCATGTTGGTATTTGATGAGATGATGTTGTTCGTTTGAAGGCTCATGCATTGATTATTTAGTTGACAGACTTGTAGGTTTGGATTTAGATCTACCATCAGAAAAGGTGTTCCAATATTTTGACTAGGCATACTCACAGTTGTTGTACCATTGAGGTTTGTGGGAGATAATGATCCCATGTACAGATTGTATAGATGTGAGTGTTGATAATCAATCGACATTGCAAGGTTTTGAAAGTTTAGTTGATTTGGATTACTCATGATGTATTTGTATTCCATGTTCTTCTTGTGTTTTGACCTTGTTGTAAAAGTGACCTCTAAGGTTCTTAGGACTAATGATGAGATGAAGGATAAAAGGGGTGAATGATGTGGGTGACGAACTTTTTAGGAACCTTGGATCAATGCTAGACTTAGAGTTTGATTTTGATTGGATAATGAACTTGTAAACCCTAAGATGTAAGGTGCTATCTTAGGATGAACTTGTTCAAAGGATTGTCGATTTAATTAGAGGTATGAGAAAGGATGCATTCCCATATTCCTAACTAAACAAGGTGATTTTTGGTTTTGATGATTTACCCAAGTCTAGAACGATGTTTTCAAAGCTCTAAAGTTGTTTGGTGGGATAGGATGATAAATGTTTGGATGGATGAAGTGTTGTATTTGATCGTAAATGAGCCTAGGAAGGACTTGTTTACAAGAGAAAGATAGTGAAGAACATGCTTTTCTCTAAAAGTAACTCAAAATCAAAAAGATCAATGCTTGCATGAAAACCATACGACCAAAAGATGCCAAGCACATATGTGGGGTCCAACCGATTTAATCTTTTCTTAATGGATTTTTTTACCACAAACACACTCTTGATTAGATTTTGAATCTAGATGTCTAATGTCTCAACTTTCCCCTTATCCCACAAAGTTTATTATGTGGAAACCAAGGAAATTTGAGGCAAGAGTTACCTATTGTTGACCTTAGTAGGAGCAAATTGAGATGAAATCCAAATTCTTAGAAGCCTCTAAGGATACGAATCCCAGGGAAAAGAAATAACATGTGAATTTGTTCAAGGATATTTTCTTCTCCTAAAGGGTTTGAGATTTCATGCTCATGTTGAATGTTGGTTTTCCAATGTTTTCGATCAAAGCACTATGTTTTCAAACTAACTCACAAGCAATATAATATCCTAGCTCGATTGGTACATTTTTCTTGGTGGGCTTGCCTCATGCCCTTTGTAAAAGAGATGATTTTACATGCAACCAAGGAAAGAGTATAAAGGTATGTTAAGAATTAAGTCTTAACCTCTATACTTCAACCAAGATCAGACATGGAAAGTAACTTCTTGGAATCTAAGTTCCAATGCACCACTTCAATAAACTTGCTCAATGGATCAATTGGTCACTACAAAAAAAGGGTTCTATTTCAGACTTTCCGTCCATGGAGATTGACCCATATGACAAGATTCCCCTTTCGGATCCATCTTGTCAGAATCAACCGCGTGATATTGGCATTTATTCCAATACCCACATTTATATCCCAGTTGAAAATACTCTTGGCTTTAGAGTGTTACTGGTTGAGTCGTTCCCTTGGGTGAGTACTTTTTCCCCAAGGCATGCCCTCTAGGATAAATAAAAGCAAGTAAAGACAAAATCCATAACTTGATCAATCTTTGATGGCAAAAAATAGAGAGAATATACACGATAATGCCCCCACTCACACTTGCACAAGATCTTTGTTCAATTTTAAACCCAAATCGAAGTGTGGAGGTGATTGCTTTATCTCACCCTAAAGTCATGAAAAAAGCCTTTTGATTCTCAAGATCACTATAAAGCGCGAGAGAATCACATGCGCCCTTTTTCAATGCCTTTAGTTTAAGTAAGCCTTCATGAAAACCAAAGTTATACTTGTTCTTTTTAAATCCACAAAGCAAAATGTGAGTTCTTTTTAAGCACCAAAAGATGAGTGAGAGATACCTTGTTCAATTGTTAATCCAAGAAACAAAATCTAGTAAGTTGCATTCCTAATGTTCATCTTAACCTTTGTAAGAAGAAATTGAAAGATTTTTTTTAAACCCAAACAAAAATTAGTGTCCTAAGAAAAGAATAGATAGCAATTTCGTGAAAAGTGTTTAAACAAACACTAAAGTGTTAAAGAACACTTTAATCTTTCAAAACATCATATTCATTACTTTCTCCTCCTTTCATTTTCCTTTTGCCTTCTTTGTTATCCTTTGTTTTCCTTCATTATCCTTCGTTTTCATTGTTTTCCTATAAGAAAAAGACAATCATGTGAGTAATAAAACATTAACTCTAAACAATAACATGATTTCAATTTGAAAGAACAAATGATTTGGATGATCATAAAAGAAGGATTGATAATTGAATCATGGTTTGAAAGAAAAAATGATTTCCTTTATCATAATCCACATTTACTAAAGATATTGAGCCAATGAATCAACCATAAAGCATAATTCTATCAAAAGTATCATCTTATTCTCAAATTTTGACTATTTCAAAGTAATGAAAAGGATGTGATAAAATTTTGAAAGCCCATAAATTGTATCAATAATGGTATAATGTGAGGAAATATTGAGTTGAAACATGTGAATAAAGCTACCCAAGTCATTAAATTAATTACTAAAAGAAAAAAACGGTACATAGCACCACATGTTGCTTAAATTAAACACCAATAAACTATGCGTGCCTCCATATCTTTAATTTGACTTCTCTAGTTTGGTGAGTAGCTGTAGAAAAAAGTATTAGTATTTGATTTATTGTCAAGTTGATTCATTCATGCATTTATAAGTGATATGATAGGAACCAATCTGGGAACTAAAGGATATGTGTTGTTTTCTTTGCAACTTCTAATCAGCATTTAGTGATTTTGGATCCAGTGTGCCTCATGTGTCAGTATCTTGGATGAAAAGTGTTGAATGCATCATCGCTACTATTCCATAGTCTAATCAATGAAAGGCTAATGAATATGCAATGAAAATTTAATGAAAAATAAATGGATAGGCACTAAAACTAGACATTATGCATGGACAACCAGCCGTGATGATCAAACTAGTAGACATCATTCCCCATCATACCAATTAAATGCTATCAACTAGGAGGAGACTTTAGTCAAGTTCATGAAGAGCAACTTAGTGTGTGGAACAAAGAAAAGTCAACAAAAACAATTCTGGGGATGGATGTCTTCTCTGTTTCCCTCCTACACTTAGTTTCCCAATAGCTAAGCAGAGTATAATAATATTTTCTTCATTCAAAGAGGTAGAAAGATTAGATCATTGTGTCGCAAGTCCTTTGAGTTTAATACAGTACGACATCTAGATTTATATTTATTGCAGTTGGCCTCACAAGAGCTTGTTTCTATCTATATTCAAGCGAGGATGTTGGTAGATACGTCAAATTGGTATTAATTTTTTTTTGCAAGAGTAAAACATCCTCTCCGTAAATGTTATCTCATTAGACTAATGGGATTCCAATAATTTACTACCAACCTATAGCTATTGGGATGGTTCTCGGATGATTCTAGCATATGGAACTGTATGGCTTATTTCTGCATTATTGTCTTTTGGGTCAAATCAATGGGGTTCCCTCGAACACTCTACAAAAACTGCATTATAATATTGATGGCCATATTAATTACCTTGCAGAGAGTTGTGTGAATAAACTCACATTTACTATTGTGTGAATATCATGCTTAACACTTAGTCACTACTAGTTTCCCTATTGATAGCAAAAAAAAGGACTTCAAAATATGTCATGCACTCCATCCATAACACCTTCTCTTCTAACTAGTCACAACTTAATTGTATTTCCAATAGAAAGAGTGTAGAGATCTTCATAAAAAAAGAATACAGATCTTGAACTGAGCAGATGCACCCTACTTCTCAAAACTTGTGGCCCTCATTCCTCTACTCAAATGTTAATAGTATCTCCATTATTTTCTCTAAATACGTAGAGGCCCCCACAATCTGATATACCACATGAAGTAGTGTCTCACTCTTGACCATATTAGCCATGAAATATACCAACTCCCACATGGCCTTCCACTATCTCCTCCTTTCAAAAAATATTTAATCATCAGCTTTACTTAAAATGGAGGGATTTGAGCTATCAAAAAATCTACTCATTGTAAAGGCGCACATCCATAATGGCTAATACATTTTCCTCTACCAGTCATTGGTATGCTAGCCAGCTGGTTGTAGGCATCACCTGGGTTGTTTTCGTCATTCCAGCATACAATTTATGACCGAAATAAAGTTTCTAAAGCTTTTTTTAAATTTGTTTTCACACTCTGATTCTGTGGCATTGCAAACTATTACATTTTTCCAAATCAAAAGTGTTTTAAATATTTTCCAACATAGAGCTTAAACTAATAAATAACTTATCATCATTGATAGTGTGAGGTATGGATAGGGACATGGCAGAGGAGTATCATGCTCGACAGGCAAGCAACATGCAAATCGCATCATAAAATTCTTAAAAGAAATATCTTGTACCAGATGCACAGAATGAAATCATTAAAAATACTTTATCTTTTAGGCAAATGATATTAGTAGGTGAAATAAATAGCTGTGCCCAAAGACATATGGACACAAAAAAAAAATCATAGCACTCAGAATGACATCTATCAAATCAAAAAGCCATAAAAAAAAATCTACAAGACAACTGTTAGTAATAAAGTCCCAGACATTAAGAACAGCTACACCATGGATTAGTTGCTTGGTTTAGTCAAAACCATAAAAGAAAATAGCCATGAATTGATTAGTATTACTACACAAGAATACATATCATATGCATGGTGGGAGAGATTATATGTCGCATAAATCCGAGCCAGTTCCTTACTAAGAATCCCCTGTCGATAAAGCTGAAAAAATAGTTGGCCTCCATTTAAAAAAAAAAAACAAAATTAAATACAATTTTGATTTTTCCTAGAATCAGTAACAAAGTTGAACTAAAGGCAAATCAGAAACCCTTCTACATGCATGCCCAAACTTATATATACAAAGGTAGAATATCAATTAGAACTTTTCTATATCAACGTAAATCATACGTACAACAATATCAATCCATTATTTATACCAGACAAGTAACGCTTAGAATATTGACTGAGTTAGCTTTCCTTGTACCATCAATATCAATTTATAGTTCCTCTTTTTAAATTATAGTGTTCAGTATCTCAATAGCTTTCAAATCATACCAAATAAATTTTAAAACAGAATGCACAGATCATTATATCATTAGCTTTCAACAAATTTTCAAAACAGAATGCTTGGAATATTGACTAATTCAAGCCCTCCTTCTAGCGCCATAATGTGGATGCTATATTTGCATTTTGGCTTAAAAAAAACAAACATGAGTTTTTAGTTGAATCAAGCAAATAAGATAGAGCATCCTTATGAGATAATTGATCATACTAAAATATGCAAACTAAATAGAACAACGATAATTAAATGCAAGCACATAAAATCATGACCAAACCCTATCCCATAATGGATTGGTGCTTCCATGGAAAGAATACCTTTCCCAATCCTTTTCTAAGCTTGATGTTAAGATGCTATGAAGATGGAGTGGATGGGAAAAATCAATTCTCAGTTTGAGAGAGTGACTTTGCAAGAGATTGTGGAGTTGTGGAGGATTTGTTGAAGGATGAAGCCTCTATTTAAAGATTCTCAAGTTGAAAGAATGCTTATGAGAGAGAAATGTGGGATCAAAAACAAGCCAATGAAAAGAGGCCACTTGTCAACTTGTGATAGGTTTGAGGATGAGCACATTTTGGTCAATGTGTCAAAGAGAGGGAGATTTCAAATTTGAATTTGAGAGTAAATGTTGAGTTTGACTTGTGCAAGGGACATGTAAGACCTATTAAATGTCTTTTTGGATGTAGATGTCCACTTTTTTTTGAATTAAAACTTGAGGGAATATTCCTCAAAGATGCCATGATGGAAAATGTTGATTTTAATAAATCAATAAATTGATTTATTGGTGCAAGTCGGAAAAGCTAGAGGATGTGATGGGTGGTTAGGTTAGGTTAATCATGATTAGATTAGTTTAATGATGATTAGGTTATTTTGACCACTTTGACTTGAATATTTGATTTATTTAAATAAAAAAGGGATGGAATATGCATTTTGGGATTTCAATTAAATAAAGTTTGGTTTATTTAATTAAAAGGTTGATGTTTGATTTATTTAATTTAAATGAATAACCTTAGGAATAAAGACTTGATTTACCTGGTGAATGGATTTGATGTATTTGATTTATTTAATAAGCGGATGAATACGGACTAAGTGCATAATGCTAATCTCACGTGTCTACAACTACATTCAATTTTCTATAGATTCTATTCTTACATATTTTTGAAATAATATAGATAACTTAATCAAATTTTTACGTCAAGTTTCCTAACTCTGATTTTTCTAAAAAAAATTGCCGCTTAAGTGCCTATTTTTTCCATGATGATCCTACACATACCCATCTCACACACCACAGTAGATCATGGCATTTACATATGTTTGAAAAGTTCATAAATTTCATATTTTAGTGTGAAAATTATAGTTAGTGAAGGAACAAATCCACACATTTTTGTCTTCTCTTATCTATTCTAAAATTGATACTCAATGAAGTCAAAAATTATCCCCATTAAGTGAAAATATCTTATGGAAATGAATGAATTATTATTCTTTTGATGAGATTGAAAAATGTATATTGAATGAGAAAATAGCATGACTAAAATGTACATGTATGTTTGAAAAAACATCTTAAAAGTATGCATATATGAAAAATTACCTTATATGGGATTAAACAACACATATATATATACACACACACACACATATATACATATATGTATATGTATATATACATATATATACATATATATATACATATATATACAGATATATACATATACATATATATACATATATATACATATGTATATGCTTATATACATATATATAAATTTTGGACACTGAAAAAGTATCCATTTTCCTTGCTTGATTAAGGAATAATTAATGATAAATTGGACTTAATGAGGCCTTTATTTAGTGTTGTGAGGTGTTTTACACATCCACATTAGGTCTTTCACCTTTGCAAACTAAATAAAATACAATTATTGATGTCTTGTAAAGGTGTTGTAAAGTGTTGTGAAAGACTTTCACACTTTTCTAGACTTTTATTAAGCATTCAAGTCTAATGGATCTATTTTCCCCTTTAATTCAATATTATAAAATGTATTCAATTACATTCTCATATTAATCTAGAAGGCTTGTAAATTAAACCTAATTTTAATCTATTGTTGTAATGTGTTTTACACATTAACATTTGATGTTATGCCTTTGCAGGCTATGTGGACCTCATTCTAATGTTGTAAAGTGTATTTAATCACACTTTTAGATTGAAATTTTTGTCCCTTCCCCTAATTATCCTTTAAATCATCATTAATAGGCCCCTATGACCCCATTTTGTGCATCCCAAGGCTTATTTTGATGAAAAACAAGATAAAATCATCATCAAGACTAAAAAAATTCACTCCTTGACATCCCAACTAGCAAAGGAACCCATGTGGGACTAAGTCTCCCATCTAAGTGAATAAGTCTCATCCAAGTGGGACTAAGTTGCCTAGCTTGTTAACTTAGTCCCATTTGGGTTATTTTCAAGGTTTGAGTGGGAAAAATTGGGTTTTAAGTTTAATTTTCCTCCATGTCGGCCTTGGGGATCAAATTAACAAACATTTTAGGTTGATTTTGTATATAAACAAGCATTTGAACCCTAATTCATGGAACCTAATGACACATTCATGCTACACCCTTAATAAATTAGTGTACATTGGGTTATGAATAGTCAGCTTGTGGCTATCTTAACTCTATATTAAGTCATATTATCATTAGTATATTGTTATTTAGTTGTTCAGGTCAACCTAAGACTTATATAGGTGTTTCTAAGTCAGCCTAGGTGATATCCTAGGCATAAATAGGTATATATATAGGAGGTTGCGAGTCTTATTTCATCATGAAGTTGTGAAGTGTGTTCTCATTAGAGATATTTGGAGGTTTTCCCCCTCAAAGTGGCTTGTTATTCTCAGTTATTATAAAGTATTTGCAAAATATTTCATATCATATTCTTCTATTGTGCAATTTATTTCATAACAAGTGGTATCAAAGCATGATCTTGGCACCGTAGAGGCAAGGTTTTTTCTCAATTTTGGAGGCAATTTTGGGAAGAACATATCTTTCAGATTTTGAGGATTTTTTTTCTAATTTTTAAAGAGTTTTTGAAGAGTATATTAAAGAAGCTACAGTCTAGATTTTAGAAGAATTAGAGCGTAATTAAGTGAATTATTGCAGAATTAGGGTTTCTACATAATTTTTTTTGGAATTTGTATATCTCACACATAATATTGAATTGGACTTTGATTTTTATTTGATTATTTAAGAAATACTAAAGGAGATTATAGAAAAACATTTCGAGGAATTGGAGTAGAAATAAGAAAGTTATTGAAAATTTATTTTTCACAATTATCACTCTCCACGCTGCAAATCTATATATTTCTTGGATATTTTTCTAGGTGAGAGTTATTTTGGACCTAGTAAGTTACAGTAATTTGTTTAGAGAATTCAAGTTTCATTTGTGTGATTTATTTCAAAATTAGTGGTTCCCATCATGATGGGGCCTACAAAAAGGGGCAAGAAGAATGTTGTCACTCCGGGGAAGACTCATGATAAGAATGGGGTAACAATAGAGGATATTACTCCTAATGAAGAAATAAGTAAGGTCAAGGAAGAAATTTCCTCAATGAAGATGGATATGTGTGACCTAAGAGGAGATATATTAGACATATGAAACATGTTAAGCACCTACATGGATGAACCAAGAAAGGAGTTCTCAAGTGACCAAGGTGAAAATTATAGGCCAATTACCATTGAAACAAGATTTAGTACTCCTATGGGATCTAGGAATTTATTTCCAAAGGTGGATATGCGCAAGTTTGATGGAAAGGATCCTCTAACATGGATAAACCAAATGGAATTTTTTTTGAAGTACACCAAATCCCAAATGGAAAAAAGGTCATGATGGCTTCCTTATATCTAGAACCATATCAATTCATTTGGTATCGTTGGATTTTCACTCATCAAAGGAAAAAGGGGCTCACCATCTCATGGTCAATTTTTATGGAGGAACTACAAGCAAAATATAACAATAGTGTGACAGAAAACTTCCTCAGCCAGCTGGCTAAACTTCAACAAACAAGATCAGTTAAGGATTATAATCAGTAATTCCAAAATCTATCCTTAAGAATGGATACAATTACAGAGGAAAACTTGAATGATTTATTCTTGGGGGCTCTGAAGGATCACATTCAACATGAGGTATGCATGTTTAGCCCTAGCTCCATAAATGAGTCTTTTATCTTAGCACACAGGGGAGAGGAGAAGTATTTGATTCCTAAGAAGCAAGGGGCTAATGTGAAAAGAGAGAAAGGATATTCAACACAACCTACTAAGTTGACTCCAAAAAAAATTGAGGAGAAAAGAGAAAAAGGGTTGTGTTTCAATTGTGATAGAAAATACAGTCGAGGACATAAATGCAATGAACAAAAATTGTTCTATATTGAAGGTCGAAGTGAGGAAGAAGAGGAGGAACTCATACTAAAGGATGAAAGGGAGTCAAATGAGGAATCACATGATTCTCAACCAATCATTTCTTTTCATGCACTCTCAAGTTTCAGTGCTATACAAAATCTCAAGGTATTGGGGTTATTAAAGAAGCAAAAGGTAATAGTGTTGATCGACTCAGGTAGTACTCATAATTTCATCAAAAAAAAGTTAGCTACTCATCTAAATTGTTTTATTTATCCAACTCTAGAGTTTTAGGTTTTGATTGCATATGGTGGTTCAATTCGTTGTTCAAGGAAGTTTCAGAGCATTAAATTATCCATGGGATATTATCATCTTGATACCCCAATGTATGTGATATCCATGGGTGCAGGAGATATTGTTTTGGGAGTATAATGGCTTACTACATTGGGAGCAATTGAGATGAACTTCCAAGAACCTTTAATGAGATTTCAATTAGAAGGAAGGGTAGTAGAGTTAAGGGGGTTGAAGGAAAAATCCCCACAAATGGTAAACTCTCATCAAATACAAAATTTTCTTAAGAAAGGAGTGGATGGATTTGTGGCCCAGCTATGTTCATTAGAAATCTCTTGATCTAATGCTCCCACTCATCTAGGTTTGCAAGCTATAATTGATCATCACTCAGTTGTTCTTGGAGATATGCCTAAAGGAATTCCTCCTAAGAGGGATCATGATCATGCCATATAGTTAGTTCTAGGGATCCAACCACCAAATGTTAGGCCTTATAGGTATCCACACATACCAAAGAGTGAGATAGGAAAAATTGTGGAGGAGATGCTAGAGGCAGGAATTATCACACGTAGCCAAAGTGCTTACTCCTCCCCTATAGTGATGGTATGTAAGAAGGATGATACTTGGTGCATGTGTCCAGATTATAGAGTGCTCAACATGTACACCATTAAAGATAAGTTTCCTATTCTAGTCATTGATGATTTGCTAGATGAATTGAATGGAGCTATGTATTTTACCAAGTTAGATCTTAGATCTAGTTATCACCAAAGTTGGATTAAGGAGGAAGATATTTGTAAGACACCATTTCAGACTCATGAGGGTCATTATGATTTTTCTGTGATGCCATTTGGTCTTACCAATGCACCATCTACATTCCATTGTTTTATGAATTCCATTTTTAAGAAGTTCTTGAGAAAGTTTGTGTTAGTATTCTTTGATGATATATTTATTTATATCAAGACTTGGGAAGAAAATTTGGAACATGTGGATCAAGCATTACAAATACTTCAAGATCATAAACTCTATACTAAGCCATCCAAGTGTGCTTTTGGTCTTACAAAGGTGGAGTATTTGGGTCACATAGTTTCACATGAAGGAGTAAAGGTGGAACCTAAAAAAATTAAGGCTATCATGGAATGGCCTATTCCAAAAACCATTAAGAAACTAAGGGGTTTCTTGGGATTGACAGGTCATATAGCAGCACCTCTCACCACTCTATTGAAGAAGGATTATTTTTATTGGAACGAATTTTCCAATACAACATTTGAGAGATTGAAGGAGGCTATGTGTAGAACTCCAATTCTTGCCACTCCTAACTTCATGAAGGAATTCATTTTGGAATGTGATGCTTATGGAAATGGGATAGGAGAAGTGCTCATGCAAGAAGGTCGACCAATTGCTTTTGAGAGTCATCAATTAAAGGGTAAGAATCAACTAAAACCTATTTATGAGAAGGAAATGCTAGCAATCCTCCATGTAGTTAAACATGGAGGCCTTATCTATTGGGTAGACACTTCAAGGTTAAGATAGATCATGATAACCTAAAATATATTTTGGAACAAATAATATCTTCTTAATAGCAACAAAAATTAGTCACTAAGATGTTAGGATATGACTTTGAGATTGTATATAAGAAAGGGAAAGAAAATATTGTAGCAGATGCATTTTCAATGAAGGATGAGAAAGATGAAGCCTTATTGTGTGCCTTTTCAATATTACAAGCAAATTGGGTGGAGGAAGCCAGAGCAGAGTGGAAAAATGATGTTGCGACAAGTAATCTCATTGAAAAATTAAATAGTGATTGTAGTAGTTAAGATAAGTTTTGTTGGAAGGGAGATACTCTTTGGTATAAAGAGCATTTGTATCTCTACAACAATTCCACTCTTAAACACAAGATTCTCATAGAGTTGCATGAGTCTCCAATGGGTGGTCATTCAAGATTTTTGAAGACATATCATTAGGTCAAGCAAGATTTTTTTTGGGAAGGGCTAAAAGGTGATCAAAAATTTGTGGCTTAATGTTTGGTTTGTCAAAGGAATAAAGGGGAGACAATTAAGACACTAGGTCTCTTGAAACCCTTATCTATTCCTAGCTAGCATTGGGAAGAGATATCCATGGACTTCATCATCGGGCTTCCCAAATCTAAAAGTCATAATGTCATCATGGTAGTAGTTGATCGCCTCAATAAATATGCACATTTCATTGCATTATCACATCCTTTTACAACAAGTGAAGTGGAAAAATATTTTTTGGAGAATATCCAAAAGTTGCATGGTACACCTAAGGTTATTGTTAGTGATCGTGATCCTATCTTCACTATTCACTTTTGGAAAGATTTATTCTCATGTTTGGGTACTCAATTGGCTCATAGCTCTTCATACCAATCTAAATAATATGGGCAAACTAAGGTTGTTAATAAGTGTTTGGAAGGATATCTACATTGTTTCACTTCAAATAAACAGTCTCAATGGGTAGATTGGCTACCACTTGTAGAATGGTGGTATAACACTTCTTTTCATAGCTCATAAAAAATGTCTCCATTTTTAGCACTTTATGGATATCATCCTCCTTCCATCACATCATCAATAAAGGTGTCACAAAGAGTTAAGGCAATAGAATACCACTTGCTTCATCAACAACAAGTACTTTCAGGACTCAAGGAGAATTTAGCCATGACTCAAAATTGAATGAAACAATAGGCAGACCAACATCGTGGTGAAAGAAGTTTTGAATTTGGGGATTGGGTCTTCTTGAGATTGCATCCTTATAAGAAAATTTCACTAAAGAAACAAAAAAAGAATAATAAGTTGTCTCCAAGGTATTATGGTCCATACCAAATCATGCAAAAGATCGGTAGTGTTTCCTACAAGCTAGAGTTGCCACCAACAACAAAGATACATCGATTTTTTAATGTTTCCTATTTGAAGAAGGTAATTGCACATAATATTCCCACTCAAACAACACTACCAAAGCTCAATGAAGAAGGAAGAATCATTTTTTAACCAAAGTGCATTCGTCAAACATGCACAAAGAAGTCAAGGAATAAAACTCTCACTGAGTATCTCATCCAATGGAAGAATTTACTAGTTGAAGATGCCACATGGGAGGATGAGGGGTTCATTCAAAAGAATACAAACTTGACTAGCATTGAGGAAAATGTTTCTTTGAAGAAGTGGGGCATGCTACACCCTTAATATTAGTGTATATTAGGTTATGAATAGTTAGCTTTTGGCAATCTTAACTCTCTATTAAGTCATATTAATATTAGTATATTGTTATTTAGTTGTTTAGGTCAGCCTAAGACTTATATAGGTGTGTCTAAGTCTGCCTAGGTAATATACTAGGCATAAATAGGTATATATAGGAGGTTGTGAGTCTTATTTCATCATGAAGTTGTGAAGTTTGTTCTCATTAGAGATATTTGGAGGTTTCCTCCTCATAGTGGCTTGTTATTATTAGTTATTATCAAGTATTTTCAGCATATTTCATATCATATTATTCTATTTTTCAAGTTATTTCATAACAATTCATCATTCGTTATCCATCTCAAGTCAAGCAAGCTAGGGTTAGGTCATTTAGAGAGCATTCATGATATTTTTTAGACATTCAAGTGAAGATTCTTCATCTATTACTATAGAAATTCAAGATATAGCATCATGGAAAGTTATTAATTTCATCATTTCATGTTCATTCTTATCGTATTTCCTCATTTGGTTTAATTACCTAAAAGGGGTTTGACCAAGGAAAACCCCCATTCCCTAACATTCAACATTTCTCTCTCTTTCTTTGTGTGTTTGTATATTTAGGTACTTTGAAAGCTTAGAGATAATTGAAGAATAGGTTGCAAATTTTTTTCATAAATATCCTTTTTGGCTAGGTCAAAATCTACACAAAAAGTCGCATATATCCCAAATTTGGCAGTTTTAGATTCAGACACCTAGAGGAGTATAAAGAGTAGATCGTGAGCTTCCATTTCTACTTTCAGATTTTCAAAAAATCCAAAGTGGAATAAGTTTCCATTAGTGGAAAATGAGTCCCACTAATCATTTTTTTAGAGATTTATATAGATTCAAATACCCATTTGGCTAAAACAGGCTCTGAAACAATTTTCTAGATATGGGACTAAGTCGCCCAGAATGATGTATGAGTCTTAGTAGGTCAAAATTTCAAAATCAAAAACATTTCTAGCCTTCAATATAGTCCTCAACACATTTCTAGGTACACCTCTTCAGTTTCATTAATTTATGTTATATTTTACTTGCATTTCTAGGTCATTTTGCATATCACCATGTGTTTTCAAACATCTTACAATTTTTTAGTTTTGCATCAATAGTTTATCTTCTTTATCACTTCCCAGCCTTAAGACCAATCTCATTTGAAATATTTCAATCTCTATTGCTTTGGAATGTCACAAAATTTTTCTTGAGTGTGCACTTTATGAAATTGGATTCCTCTTCCTTCATTCCCCTTTTAGGTGTGGATAAGAGAAGTTGTGCACTCCATTTCCATTGTCCACATTTTGGTGAACTTGACTTTCAAATACCTTCTTTTCTAATTTTGAGTCCAT
This sequence comes from Sequoia sempervirens, assembly GCA_007258455.2. Lineage (NCBI taxonomy): Eukaryota > Viridiplantae > Streptophyta > Pinopsida > Cupressales > Cupressaceae > Sequoia > Sequoia sempervirens. Next base: position 745,905,630 of record VDFB02281492.1, on the reverse strand, counting down.
GATCATCCTAGAATTAGCTTGCATTAACTTTGCATTAGGGATTGCATTGATTAATTTGCATTCTAGGGTTTCAAATTTTGCAATAGTGAAAGTGCATATAGGTTGCATTTTTGCATCTCAAATCATTGAAATTTTCTAAAAATTACATTTGAATCTTAGTTCTACATCATACAGCACAAAAAACATAAAAACCAATCAAAAAATCTGAAATTTCTAAACAAAATACCTACTAGGAATCATTCACCACCTTGGGTGACTTAGTCCCTTTGCACCCCTAAAACTACCTTTTATGACATTGAAAACCTTGTTTCTATACTCTAGTTTGCTACCGTTAACTATCTTTATCATTTAGTTGAGTTTATGTTACATGCATTTCATTAGATGTAGCTTAAATTAGCTCACTTCATACATTACTTAATTTCCAATTTGCATTTACAACATTTCATCTATCAGGTTGTTGCGTAATGTAATCACAAAATTACCTTGTTTCACATCTAAAAATTGCATTTAAACACTTCACTTTAAATGATCACATGTTTACTTTCAAGTGATGTGGCTTTGATTTGGTTAAAAATGGATTACATAAATACAACATTCCTCTTATGAGTTCAATTTAGATTATGACAATGAGGTCATTACGGCATATGTTAATCACCAAACCATTAACACAATGCTTAATCTTGCATTACCCATTGTTGAGGATGATAGTGTTAAAATTAATATCAATCATGCTTGTTCTTCTCCCAATACCTCTCCTATTAGTGATGATGACATCTTGGTGAAAGAAGATACAAGCATTGAAGGTATTGATTGTCCCTCTCCTCACCCCCATTTGGAAGAAATTATAAAACAAGAAAATGAGATCATAGCAACCAATTTTCTTATCCCAAAATCATCTCTCAATATCCCCCCTACTTGTAAGAATCCTTTATAGAAAGAGGATACAATCATGAACGATCATGAAAATCACATTTGTCAAGAAGATATGTAGATTGAAAGTGATAACCTTATCTATTTCCTTCCTAATGTCCCTAACATTTGGAAAGTCCTATTTGCACTATAAAAGCATTTTTTTTCCTTGTCTTGATGCTTCCCTTACTTGTGATGAAGCTACGTTACAAAATATAATTTTGGATGTACATATTACAATCTCTCCTACTCGGGTAGATAATATGGCAAATGAGAATGCCACCTTAGAGAAAGCGGAAAACCAAATAGAGCCTTCTCCTCATATCACCACTATTAATAATATATAAAATCCAACCATTGATCATCCCCCTATGTGTGATGAATTTGTTTTGGAAGCACCAACCCTTGAATTCCAAGAAAATTTGGATTGTAGTTCTCCTAACAACTCTCCTCCTAGGGAGGATATCATGATGCAATAAAAGGAAATAATTAACCATAATGATATTATGCACCCTTAGAAGAAGATGATGAGGAAACATTAGAATCTCCTTCACTAAGGGATGTTAATATTATTCAACCTCAACTCATCCTTTACCCACCTTCAAACAAACATCCAACTCAAAATAAACCCAAACTTTTCCTTTACCCACCTAAGAATAATGTTTTGTATCAGCCAAGTCATAATATCATTGCTCATACATATAACACTAGACATAATTTGCAACCACAACAACCAACCCCGACACCCTTACCTTTTGCTAATCCAATATTGCCTAGTGCTCCTCATTTTCCTTTGCATAGTGGGAAAGAGTACAATCTTGTTGAACAACTTAAAAATACTCCCGCAAATATATCTCTATGGGACTTAACTTAGAATTCACCTAATTATCACACTATGCTTCAAACTTCCTAACAACAAATTCATGGGTGATCCCATAATAGTGGTTTACAATTTTTTGCCAAACTGGACATTGAAATTATTATTTTTAATTAAATCTTCACATTCGTGCACCTATAGCGGCTAAACCTTGAGGAATTTTAAGATGATGCAAACTAGATTGTCATCACATTTTGTGAATAGATTCTAAAAATATTTTTTCAATATTTTTGGAATCAGATTGCACTTCTTTTTCCGTCTCCCATGAAAACTAGTTTTTTCTAGAAAACAACATTTTAAAAAAGTGACGCACACTATATGACGCATAAATTCTTTTCCATGAAAGATAAAATTCTATATCTTTCAAATTTATATTTGTAACTTTGATATCTAGTTCTTTTACTTGGTTAGATAGTTTTTTATTGAATTTTTTTTCTTTAATAATTTTTCAAAGTCAAACCAATTACAATTCAGATATAGTGTTACTGTATAAAGCGTAACTTTTTTTGTATATATTGAAATTCAATTTTTTTTTGTTGGATCAAGAACTACAATATTTGGTGCACTCATATTTTTCAAAAAAAAAAATTGATATCATGATACTTTTCCACTTGTGTAGAATAGAGACTTTCATTTTCAATGAAAAACCTATGTTTAATAAAACTAAAAAAACAAATATATAATAAAACCAAAACATATTAAAATTATATTCATTGGATAGCTTGTTATGAGGACTACCTAATTATAGTTGGGTTTGTGAAGACTCCTCCATTTTCATCCTCAAATTGAGATTCAAAGTGTAAAAATTTAGGTTTTCAAAGTGCTTGAGGGGGAGAATGAGGGAAAAGGGGGCTTTAGTCGAACCCATAGGGGTTCACTCAAACCCATCGGATCTCGATCAAACTTGGGTTTGACTAAAGCCAGGTTCAGTCGAATCCCCTTCCCAAAAGGGGTTTTCAAATTTTTTTTGTCTGTGCATGCATTAATTTGGTTTGCTCGAACCCTGGTTTGATCGAATGCTTTTTTGGTTTGTTGAAACCAACAAGTTTGTTCAAACCTCCAAAGTCAAATTTTTTTCCATGGGCTCATTTTTTGTGAGTTTTTTTTCCTCCATCAAATTGTAAACCACTATTGTGGCTTCACCCTCATTTCCCTTCTAATGCACAAACAAATGACATAACAACCATGATTCAAGGAATAAATGCTAACATTTCTTTCCACTAAAGTGAAGTTCCTCCTTTGGAAGTGCAAAAACAAAATGATTCTTTCATGATCATTGCTCAATAGAAAAGAATAGGGATAAATCGATCCCTTTTTGAGAATGGATCAACCCTTACTATGTGTAGCATAAACCTCTTGCATAGGCTTCATGTGGATAAAACAAAAATTCAACTAGAATCTTTATCTATTACAAGATTTGACAATGTTAGAAAACAACCATTTGGTGTGATCACTTTGCCTATTATAGTTGGAAAGGACACATTGGGAACACCAATCCATGTTATGCAATATGATCTCTCATATAATATTCTCTTATGTAGACTATGGATTCATGAAATGAATGGGGTTCCCAACAACAAAGTGTACACACTTGAAGTTGACCTCAACCAAAACAGTTATTTAAACATTGAGAAGAACAAGGAAAAACCTTTGGCAACATTAACACCAACTACACAAGTCTAAAATGTGCAACAAAAATACAAAGAATGAAATATTGAACAAATAACTAAGCTATTGGATGATGATTTGGGTTCTTTAGATTTCACACCAACATTCATGGAAGAATACAAGATCATAAACAAAGACTTTGAAAAGGGAAAAGAAATGATAGAAAATCCAAAAGACCCTTCAAAAGTATCCACCTCAACCACTTCAAAACACAAGAAAAAATATTACACAACAAGCTTTGATGAAGCTGATTACGAACAACCACTGAATCGAAAAGAGATGGAGATGCTTTATGTAAAAGGTTAAGAGCTTATGAAACAACTTGGCTATATTTGAAAAGATTGTGGTGCTAGAGAACAAGGTATCTGTGTTCCCATTGAACCTAACATGCAAGAAACAACTCATGGTCTTGGTTATTGTCCTTTGATAGAAATCAACAAACCTTCACTCAATATCAAAACTCTTATAACAAATTCCTATGAACCAACCTTAGTGGTAGTGTACCCTAAACTGATAGCCACTAGAGGTCTTGAAAGTTATCCTTTGCAAGAAATGAAACAAACAAAGAAATATTTGCTTAATGTCAATGTCATTTCACAACACACTAATGATTTGTGCTCATTAGATTTTACACCTTCCTATAAAGGAGAGAACAAAATATTACAATCTAAAGATTCTTGCATAGGTATGACATCTATACTTACTAATAAAGAAGTATCTTTGTCGCATATAATAAATGAACATCTTCTTTTGATCAATAAAGTATCTTGTTGAGACTCCTCAAAGATCATTTGATATCTCTTCCCCCAAGAACTCAGAATAAATTTTATGACAAGACTTCATTCTATGCATATCATAGAGTTCATGGTCATGCAACTAATGAATGTAAGGATTTTAGTAGTAAAATCCAACATATTAAGGAGTTTGGTACTCTTCCTTATGTGGGGACACCTAATTCCTCTAATTGATACTTATTTTTGCTCTAGCATTCATCTCATAAATTTTGACTCATCCTTGTCCTGCACTAAGTGGAGGCAAGGAGTTAGGTAGCCCTTCTTCGTATGTCACTTGTTTTTGCCTCTTTCAACTAGTCGATCACCTTTCATGAATGTATAAGAGCAAGCTTGGGATGTGGACAACATGCCTTAAGTTGGCTCACAAGTGACATACTACCTTTTTCACAACGTAGCTTATCAAAAACATATGACTTGGCATAGGGCTTTCTAAGTAAGCTCTCATGTCTTCTCCTTCTACTTTAAAGCAATTTCTCATAGTTGTGGTGTTAGAAATTGCTTTAAAGTGGGGACATACATTGACACTCATATTTCATTGTGTGATTTTATTTTTCTTATAATTTCCTCTCTTGGAAACATTAGGAACAATGTTTCCTTGGATGAGATCTTGCACTTGTCCTTTCTTGGAAACAAGATGAGACCTTTTGCAATTTTCCTCTCTTGGAAGCATTAGGTACAATGTTTCATAAGATGAGACCTTGCATGAACTAAGAAATATCCCTTTGAAAATTACTTGCACTATTTTCCATTTACAATGTCCATGAGTTTCAAGCATGGGTATGTGCAAGATCATCATGGAAAAAATAGGCCCTAAAGTGGCAAAAAATTTAGAAAAAATCAGTGTTAGGCAACTTGACATAAAAGTTTGAATAAGTTATCTATATTATTTAAAAAATATGTAAGAATATAATCTGTAGAAAATTGAATGTAGTTTCTAAACAACTAGGTTTATTTAAAAATAAATAAAATCTATTTGGTAAAAATTTGAAATTTCAATGCAGTAGTACTTCAATTTCAGGGAAAAAATAAGTAGTTGTCTGTCTGACCAACCTAACCATAATAAAATGATAATATTTTTTTATAATATTTAATATATAAGTAGAGGACTCATGTTCAGATGTGATGCTTATTTTTTTGTAATTTTTTTCCAAGTAAATAATTAATTATGAATTTTTTATTACAAATTTTTAAAAATATAAAAACTCGTATGTCTGACCACCTTAACTTGGTCAAAACTTCATGAAATATAATTTTTCTTTTTTAATACTATATTATGTGAAGCATAGAATGTGATGCATGTTTCAGATTCAAAAAATGTGATACTGTTTGAAAGTTATAGATGTTTTTCAATCAGCCTATCGATCAGAACTTTAGACATAATTCTAATAGAAAATAAATAATAATTATTTATTAAATTCAAATTAAAGAATAATTTATATTGGTAGAAAGTTGAGAATATCCTATAAAAACCCTTTTCATTTCATCAATTTTGGGTAAAAAAAAGACGTCAGCCACATGCCCTACAAATACCCATAATATCGCCACTTTTTGGCCCATCATGATCCTACACATACCCGCATATGAAGTTTTACTTGCCTCATAGAGCTCAAATATCATTTTTGTGTGGCATATTATTAAATTTATCAAGAGGCATAACTTTGGTATGGTTAAAGCGAGAAGCTCAATCCAAGGAATGACTTTCCCCATATGCACTTGCGTGTGTGTGAGTGCATACCAACCATGAGTGTATGTTTCTCACCTTTTAGCCCAATAGATAGCCTAAAGTTTCATCGCCTCAAAGTGACTATGAAATTTTGAAAAAATAGCCTATATCTGATCCACATCATGTTGGAAAAATAGTCGAAGCTTGATCCACCTTTTTATTTTTTCTCATTTTTACTTCTCTTCCTTCTAGTTATTGCCATTGCATGATCACGTATCTTGTTTTCTTGCAAATCATTCATCTTGTGCATGTACTTTTGCATTTATGCCGGTTTGACTTAGGATCTTGGATCTTGAGGGCTTGGTTACCTCCTTCATCTTTGTTATCCTAGACCATGTGCATTGGCATGATTGGACCCCTCTTGAATGTCTACTTTAGTATGAGTTTGAAGCAAGTTCATCCTCTCACTAAAGTGAGGGCTAAATGTAGACACCAAGAAAACATCCCATTTTCCTTGTTTTATTTGGGAATAATTACTAATGAATTGGACTTAATGAGGCCTTTATTTAGTGTTTTGATGTTTTTAACATATCCACATTAGGTCTTGGACCCTTGCAAACTAAAATAAATGCATTTATCAATGTCTTGTAAAGGTGTTGTAAAGTGTTGTGAAAGAATTTCACACTTTTATAGAATTTTATTAAGCATTTAAGTAAAATGGACATATTTTCCTCTTTATTCAATATTATAAAATATATTCAATTGCATTTTTACATTAATATAGAAGGCCTGTAAATTAAACCTAATTATAATCTAGTGTTGTAATGTGTTTTACACATTCACATTTGATGTCACACCTTTCCAAGCTATCTGGACCTCATTCTAATGTTGTAAAGTGTATTTAATCACATTTTCACATTGAAATTTGTGTCCCTAGCCATAATTAACCTTTGCATCATCATTAATAGGCCCCTATGAACCCATATTATGCATCCTGAGGCTTGTTTTTATCAAAGACCCAATAAAATCATCATAAAAAACTAAAATTCTTCACTCCCCAACATCCTAGCTAGCAAAAGAACCCCTATGGGACTACGTCACCCATCTTGGTGAATGAGTCCCATCTAGGTGGGACTAACTCTCCCATATAGCTGAATAAGTAACACCCAGGTGGGACTAAGTCACCCAGCTTGGTGACTTAGTCCCATTTGGGCTATTTTCGAGGTTTGAGTAGGAAAAACTGGGTTTTAAGTTTAATCTTCCTCCATGTCAGCCTTGGGGATCAAATTAATGGTAATTTTAGGTGGATTTCCTATATAAAAAAGATTTTGAACCATAATTCATGGAACCTAATCATTCATTCATCATTCATCATCCATCTCAAGTCAAGCAAGCTAGGGTTAGGTCATTTAGAGAGCATTCAAGATCATTTCTCAAACATTCAAGGGAAGATTCTTCATCTATTGCTATAGAAATTCAAAATATAGCATCATGGAAAGTTACTAATTCCTTCATTTCATGTTCATGCTTCATCTTATTTCTTCATTTGGTTAAATTACCTAAAAGGGGTTTGACCAAGGAAAACCCTCATGCCCTAACATTCAACATTTTTCTCTCATTCTTTGCGTGTTTGTAGGTTTAGGTACTTTTAATACTTGGTCATGATTGAATAATAGATTGAAAATTTGTTGAAGTTTCTCCTTGTTTCCTAGGTTAAAATCTCCACAAAAAGTCACTTATAGGCTTGAATTTGGTAGTTTTAGAGCTAGACACCTAGAGGAATAAAAAGAGAAAACTGAGAGCTTCCATTTCCACTTTCAAATTTTTAGAAAGGCCAAAGTGGACTAAGTCACCATTAGTGGCATATGAGTCCCACTACACATGTTTTTTAGATATTTATGTAGATTCAAATACACATTTGGCTAAAATGAGCTCCATAACAGTTTTCCACATCTGGGACTAAGTCACCCAGAATGGCGTACGAGTCTTAGTAGGTCAAAATTTCAAAATCAAGAAAATATTCAATCTTATTCGAGTCCTCAAAATATTTCTAGGTGCACCTCTTTAGTTTCATTAATTTTTTTTACATTTTACTTGCATTTCTAGGTCATTTTGCATATCACCATGTGTTTTCAAACATCTTCCATTTTCTTAGTTTTTCATCAATAGTTTATCTTCTTTATCACTTTTTAGCCTTTAGGATAATCCCCTTTAATAGATTTGAATCTCCTTTGCATTAAAATCACAAGGGTTTTTTTTCTTGAATGTGAGCATTGTGAAATTGGATCCCCCTTTCTTCATTCCCCTTTTGGTGTGAACAAGGAAGTTGAGGCATCCTTTTTTGGTGTCCACAAATATATATATATATATATACATGTATGTAAATGATTATTATGGCTTTAATTTTTTATACTCTTGGAAATAATAATAAAACACGGTTTGAATCTATAACTCCCATAATGAATAGGGTAAGGGGGTCGACTGCTCTCATGTAGACAAGGTTGTAGTCAACACCAGGAGAGGAGGAAGTGGGTGGCTAGGTAAGAGTATGTTGATAGGAAATTAATTACCACTACCACAAAATTTAGTAGGGAGATCTTTTAGTAGGAAAAATCAATAGAGAAATTGATAGAAGGAAAAAATCATGGCTTTAAGGATTTTTTCCAAAACAATTCCAAGAAAACATCACCAAAAAGGAAGGATTAGAGGTAGTTTGAATCCCTATTGGTGTTTTTCTTAAAGCAATATCATATTTATGTATGCATTATCTGGGGTTGTGGAATGCATTTTTATGGTTTAGTAGCTTGTGAAATGCCTCTATTTATTGACTTGTGTCAATTTTTGCTAGATTTTTGGTTGGAAAAACCCCCATGGAAAGCTTTTTTTCTCTGTTGCATACATGGGTATCGATAAGAATCCACAATGGGTTTCACCCATTCTCTCCTTTTTTTTGTCGATGCAATATGGCCTGACCCATGTTTTTGTATGTCTTTATCAAACCTCTATAAAATGGTGCTTGGATGCACGTCACCCTTTTTGTTGATCAACTATATTGTTTATGTCACCCTTTGGGCATCGAGCCTAGAAGGCCAAACAATTCACAACACTTGATAAAAGCCAAGCATGAACCATATGCATCATTCACCTATATCATCAACATCCTTGGGTGGTAAGATATGGTGATAGTGAGCCACACTAATACATGGCCAAGATAAGTCGTTCTCTATTACTTTTTTACATTTTATTCCATTCTTTAATTGCTATGTGAAGAATGAAGTCATCGTTCTATGTTTTCTTGGCTAAACGATGTTAACATTTGCTAACTTTTGGATAGTTAAGCATTCCATATGCAAAATGGGAATCAACCATCTTTAGCCATAGGTTTAAATGACCCTTAGTTTATTCAAATGAATGAATAATTCATGAGTATGTACAAACATGTATTTTTAGATATGTGCATATATATAAATAACCATATATATATACATGCGAACATTTAAATCTCACTATCAATTATTTCAAAAAATAAAACTAGCACTGAGTATGACCCATTTATGTTATTGTATGCATTCTCATGAGGGGTGTTAATAGATAATGAATGTTGAATAAGGCTTAGAAACCCTTCAAAATAAGTAAATATTTTGTAGGTAAGAATTGAATGTTATCAAGTTCATAGTAATAGGTCTTTCGACTACCCCTATTTTGTGTAAAATTTTCATATTCGAAAAAAAAAAAATTACTTGTTATAAGAGAATTTATTTGTGAGAATATCAAAATAATAATTTCAAAACTAAATATTGGATGGGCATGATTGAACCGATTAGATAAACTTATAATTTGAATTAAAATTAAATGAAGGGTTTTCTTTCTTTTCTCTTGAAATGATAATCCTTTGGTAAAGGTTACCATGATGAATTTAGATCAATTGTGGAAGATGAATGTTTGTGAAATAAATGTGTACTTGGATTTCAAAAGAGACTAGAGTTCATTGAAATTCTTAGAAAAATGCATCAGAACATGTTGTTGATTATCATCTCTAATTATGGTTTGTTTGTCCTATTCAAAATGTATATGCATTTTTCCAATTAAGTTCATTTATAGGAATATATGTGTGCATTCACAAAAAAATAATTTATGCATGAGAACATACATGTGGTATACCCTCTGATTCATCTTAATTAATCTTGAGAAAGATTGTTAAAACCTATTGTAATGAAAATAACTGTAGTGATGAAACAGTATGGATTTGCAACATATATTTGATAGATTATGATGAATGAATGAATGGTTAAACCTAGTTAAATGAATTATTGTGGTAAATTAATCGAATGAAATTATACATGAATTCAATGGTAGACTATAGCACACTAGAGTATGATGCTAATATATGGTCTAAAAGGGAGGGATACCCCTTTTATATGATAAGATTTTCTACTGGGAATGGGGGTGAGAGAGTTTAGATTTTCTTTTCCAAATCTAACCAGAGTTGCATTTTATGCAGCATGAGCTTGGCCAATCTTTGTAGTCATATATATATATATATGGAATAAACTATTATTTATCCACTCTATGATGTATTTGATTACCTAACATGGAGCTTGCATATTCTAACAAAGTAGATAGAAATGCATGTAGTTAGGCATGCATAGATTCCACCTTGCAAACTGTATCTCTTACTAAGTGTTCCATGTAGGGTCAGATATTATTCAACTAACTAAAGTATTATAGGGAAGCAATGCTCCGTGGTTAGGTGGAAAATCACCTCAATCATGTTATTTTCCACCAATGGAGGTGATAACTCATAAGGAATCATATCAAAATTCTATATGTAATTGTATCATAGATAAAAAGGAATATATTGATCATGTAATTAGAAAGAAACAATGTTATTGGGAATTGACTTGAGGAATTAAATGCCAAGTCAAATTTGTATGTATCTATTGAAATTTGGAAATGAATATTCTTTTATTTTAGATTTATTGATGATTTATGAACAAAAAATTTCTAAATGGAATTAGCTATGGAATTTGTGTCATAAATATTAATATTCATAATGTCAATTTTTTGGTTAATGGTAGAAAACTAGTTGAGTATATTAATTTTTATAAAAGAGCTCAAGGTTTAGCTCTAGGACTATGAGCCCATCATGACTTAACCAGGGAATAATAGACCTTTAACTAGATTTGAGATACCACGAAAATGAACAAATTTGATTTGTGTGGATTTTAGGAAACTGAACATACCATTATTGAAGGACAACTATCCATTGCCTAAAATGGAGGACATTTTGGAGAAGGTGAAAGGATGTGAGCTCTTTTCCATGATGGATGGTTTTTCTGGTTACAATCAGGTTAAAGTGAAGGATTCTGAGTAGTATAAGACTATGTTTACTACTCCATGGGGCACCTATGTTTATGTTAGAATGCATTTTGGCTTAACTAATGCACGTGCAACTTTTTATAGGGCTATGGATGTATCCTTATCTGATTTTATTAACTTATTTCTAACAATCTATAGTGTAGTAAAATGCATACCCTTACATTTTCACATTTGTTTGGGCTCGCCTTGTTTCATTTATGCTTCTTTATGGCTTAATTGGTCCTATTTTTTGTCCACAAGCCCTATGAATGACATTTCTTTTGGTTAATCCTAACATTCTCCAATGTATAAATGTTAATTTAATGAGTCCATCGGCGTGTCCCTAATTTTTGGATTGGGACTAAAATGCCACCTAGTGCATCTTAGTTCCCCAAGGCTCTTAGGACCCTAATTTTGGTTTCTCTAGATTGGGCCCCTTTTTGGTTTCTATGCCCCATGTTTTTAGGACTTGGGACTAAGACACCACCTAGAGCATCTTAGTCCTCCTTGAGTCATTTTTGAGAATTATTTTCAAATTTTGGTGGGATTTAGCCTCCTTTATTCAATGATTTCATATGTTTTCTTGGTGTGATATTATTTCAGGTTATTAAGCATAAATATGCATAAATACAAGGTTCCTTGATTCAATTCAATCGAAGTATTTTGTGAGATCTTTTATTATAGCATAATTGAGTTCACAAGAGCATTCAAGAGTAGATTCATCAAGCATTTGAAGCCATTTTTAGATTGAAGTATCATATCAAATATTTTATTTGAATCATGTGTGTTTTTGTGCTAACATTTGTGATGTAGGTTTTTTTATTCAAGGAAGCAATTCTAGTACTATCCTTCAAGAATTCAAGATCCATATCCATTGGAGCCATTATACACTAGTTTGGAGAATTTGCAAGGTTTTGGTGAGTTGCAACATTGCATGTTGTTCATTCACCATTCCTCTACTTCATTTCATTTCATTTCAAGGTTTAATTACCAACAAGAGGTTTGACCAAGTCAAACCCCCATTCACTAACAAACAATAAGTTTTTCCCATCTTGCACATTTTTTATTATAGATCTAGGTTGTGGACTTGAAGATCACTTGGAGTGCAAAGTTGCAAAAGTTGCATTACAAAGTTGTCATCTTCATGGAAACTCATTTACAGGCCTTATTTGGAAGTTTCAAAACTTGAGATAGGAAGGGAAGCTTGTCCAAACCTTGGAGTTCAAGATCCTATTCAAAGTTTATAGAAATTAAAAATGGGATTGATATGCCATCTTGGATGTCTTAGTCCTCCTAGGCTCAATTTTTAGATATTTTTCAAAGATCTAGTTTTGGGATCCAAAGACTCCACATTTTCCCCAAAAAATAGTAGTGTGACTAATATGCCATCTTGGTCATCTTAGTCCTCCATAGCATAATTTAGCAGCCTCTTTGCATTTCTAGAGTTCTCACGGCATCCCCAAATTTCCTAGGTGTACACATACCATCTCCTTAGCTTGCATTGTTAGTTTTAGGTCATTTTGCATATCACAACATGTTTTCAAATATTTTATTTTTCAAGCATTTCCTTGGTGGTGAACCCATTAGAACTTAAGAAACCCTTCCTAGGACCCTCCTAATTGAGAATTGGCTCATCTCTAGAGGTTGTTAGTCAATCCAATTGGGACTCTTAGGAAATTAGTGAATGTTTGAATGAGAAAAGTGTGATATCCCAAAAAGGTATCCATTTTCCCATTCATCACAATCTAACAAGATGATTTAACTACATACTCCAAGAAAGAGCAAGATCACTGTATGCACTTGGAGAATGTTCTAATTAGGGCCCTTGAATATGGAATCTCACTTAACCCAAAGAAATGTACATTTAGGGCCACTAAAGGAAAGTTATTGGGACACATTGTGTCAAAGGAAGGATTGAGAATTGACCCTGGAAGGGTAGCTACCATTGATAGGATTCCATAGCCAAAGAATGTGAAAGGAATTCAATCATTCTTTGGGAAAATTAACTTTTTGAGAAGGTTTATCACAAACTTATGGAAATCACCTGCCCCATATCAAATATGTTGAAGAAGGGTGAGAAACTAGATTTGAATGAAGAGACAAGAAAAGCTTTTCAAGGGATTAAGAAAGTAATCAAGGAGGCCCCAGTTCTAAGAACCCCTAATTTTTCCAAGCCACTAAAAATTTTCTCCTTTGCATCTTTCCACACAATTGTTGCAATTTTGTTATAGAAGAATCAAGAATGTTTTCAACAACACATTGCATTTTTTAGTAATTATATTCAAGCTGTAGAGTTGAAGTATGACTTGATTGAAAACAAAACCTATGCATTGGTCAAATTTGTTAAAAATTTGAGAACCTATCTTGTGGGAGCTATAGTTGTAGCATTCATTCTGAGTGTTTCTATAAAGGACATCTTTACCCAGTAAGAAGTTATGAATAGAAGATGTAGATGGATAAATAGGATACAAGAATTTAACAATGACATCCAGATCACCAAGTTGGTTAGAGGCTACCCTAAATCAAATTTAGATGCCAATCAAATAAATCAAGAGGAATTTTTTGATATGCCACATGTTTGTGATATGCAAGAATATGATTGGTATAAAAATTTTGTCTACTACTTACAAATAATGCAATGCCCTAAAGGGATAATAGAAAATGTAAAAAAGGACTCTCAAGCTACAAGAAATCAAATATGTAATCATGAATGGTGAATTGTGGTGGAGAAATCTAGATAGTGCCATGTTGAAATGTGTTGATAATGCCAAATTTTTGGATTTGCTAACTGAAATGCATAGTGGAGTGTGTGGAGGAGACTATATGGCCAAAACCACCACTCACAAGGTCTTAAGAGTTGGGTTTTGGTGGAAAATAGTCTTCAAGGATGCACACAAGCTTCTAAGACATGTGATGCATGTTAGAGGTTCTATAGGAAGCTCAAATTCTTAGGTAACTTTCCACTTAGACTAGTTGCATTTTGAGCATCATTCCAACAATGGGGGCATTCAAAATTTTCAAGAATTTTTAGAAAATTCTAGTCGAGGTCATTCTTGGATCCTTGTTGCCATGGACTAATTCACTAAATGGGTGGACAAAATTCCAAGAAAGAGAGAAACAAGTAAGGTGGTCATTGATTTCTTGATGGATAACATACTAACTAGGTTTGGAGTGGCTGAGAAAATCATTTCAAACAATGCAATGCACTTTAGGTCTGAATAATTCAAAAATGTCTTTTCCAAGCATGGGATTTAGGTTTCCTATTCTTCACCATATCACCCATAGGGAAATAGTCAAGCAAAATCAAGCAATAAATCTTGATGAAGATCATTAAAATGATCATTGAGAAGAATAAGAGAGATTTGGACTTTGAATTGAAATAAAGATGTATGTGATGAGATGCAATACAAAATTGATGCCCTTATGGTGGCACATGAGATAAGAAGAGATTCTTAGAAGCAAAATGCTAAGTTGCAATTGGAGGTCAAGAACTTGTATGACAAGAAAGCATCTATGAGAAAGTTTGAAGTAGGTGACATGGTATTAATATGGAATGATAGGTCTGAAGACAAAGGAAAACATGGGAAGTTTGATGCACTATGGTTGGGCCCTTATCTGATCAACAATACACATGGTGAGTACTCCTACTTTTTGTTGAAATTCTAGTACATGTATAGTTATTGAAGCCATATTTCTCTTGAAATATGTTACTCTCCATGTACATTGTAAATTTTTTATGTTTTGTATATAGGTTTGGTTTTTTTTGGTCTAGTCTAGTTTGGTTTGATTACCTTATTTGGGTAGTTTCCTTCTTTTAGTTCTTTGTATTGGTTTGCTCTCCCAGGAGATGTCTAAGATCCCACCATGCTTGTTGAGAGGAATACATCTCCAGCTAGATCCACTGGTGGAACCCTCAATAAATTCCTTCATGTTCCACTTGTTTTGTGCTTCTGTGAACTTATTTGGTTTATTGGTTAGGGTTTAGGGTTTATCTCCCATTCATTCATATGTAAACCTTTTCCTTTTCCTTTCCTTCATTATAATTTCAAGTTGAATGCTATCATTGATTTTTGGTCATGTTAGTTTAGAATTGATTCGTTAAACTCGTCTAACTTACTGATCCCTTTGCCTAGCCTTGTCAGACATCTCACCACTAGGAAAAAATTATGCATTGAAACATTAAAGGGTTTAATATTTTAGTAGTGCTCTAAAGTCTTACCCTAGGTTATATGTCCCACATTTCCCATTGACCTAGCAAGGCACCCCTTTTTAGTCACTAATATTGTGCACATGCAAATTTGATCTTTTATCAGAAGTGGTTGGATCTTTTGAATGCATCCCAACCATTCCTCGCTTGCCCATGATAATATAATATTCATTAAAGATAACTAGCAGGTTGGCGGCCAGGTGGAACGTGTCCTCCTTTGAGTGGGGCCCATTATTCTTTAAAAGCAATGAGCACTAAGTTTTAGCATATCAATGATCGTGATGAAGTATTGTCGGTTAATTTGACCCATTCCCTACTACCCTATGGGGGACCCACCAATACTCCTCATCTATCAGTGGGGAAATGAGGAGACACTACATGGCACAATCTAAGACATTAAAGAACTATAGTGAGAGGTGAAATATTTCTAGAAATATTTTGACATGGTATTAAGGGACATTAATTGCTGATCTACTAAAGGGTTTATTTGAGTACATGGTTAAATGTGAAAAAAGATATTATAATCCTAGTTATTCATTAGATTAGAAGGTTATGTAGAGGTGTGTTTTCACTGCATCAAGGGGACTCAAATAAAATTCACTCTAATACCTTACAGTGTATTCAATGTGGTGTGATTATGATGAAATGACCAAGATTTAAAGGGGTTTTAATATGACGATCAGGTTTTAAGTTTCAAGGAATGTTACTTGGAGGCACCAAGTTCTATCTAGGCCATTGTCCACCACCCCATTGCTATAAGGTGTGCACAGGTAGCAATCTATTATTTTTCCACATGTGCAGAACAAAGAGCTTGATTTTTGATGAAAACCTACATTCGCAAGAAATAAAAAAATAAATATAATAATCAAATTAAATATATTTAAAATTATACTTTTTTGAAAGCTTAGAATAAGGAATACATTCTTACAAAAATAAATTTTAAATGAATTCATTTGATCCCTGAAAAGGTGAATCAAAAGTGGTTATTTATTAGCATTTTGATAGGTGTAAAGGAGACCCCATTATAGTTATGGTTTAAAACTAGTGCGGTTCTATCCAAGGGGTTTTGATCTAAGGTGGTTTGATCAAACCCTCTTTAATTGGAATCCCTTAAATGAAACTTTTCAAGGCTTAAATCATTATATTTTCTAAAAATATGTTATTTTAGTAAAAATCATGATGTCCCAAAAAGTGTAAACCACTATCATGGGATCACCCAGTGGGTGAGTAGGAAAACAACACATGTTATTTTTAAAATCTCATGAATATTGTGGAGCTCGCAAGATGACATGGAAAGGAACCCACGTGGCATAATTAGATTGGTAAGTGGAAATAGACTTTTATTGTCAATTTTTCAACTTGTTTGACTCAGTCTAAGTTGTTCATTGGGCCATCTCACTATAGGATCAATGAATAGGATTTGAAGTTTGAAATTGAGGCTAAGTGAGCCATTCTCATTCACACAAGTGAATAGTAATGGTGGATAAGATGTTGAACTACAAAATTGGTTTGCTTTAACAGTATAATTTTTTTTTAAAGCATAATCTAAATTCACCAAAGCATTCAAAGCAACTAAGGATTTATTTTTGTGCATTCAAGCTCATTTTACATCCAAAAAATTAGGGTTTTCAATGCATCTATAAAATAGTAAGTAAAAACTTACACCTTGTGCTTCAATTGCTTGCAAATTTGTTGAAAGTGCTGCTCTTTCATTTTGTCAATAGAATTTCTTGTTATCTTGCATTTATTTAAGGTTTGACATTCAATTGAATGATTGAATTATTTGGGCGGGGGCCCTAGCTCAGTTGGCTAAGTAATTCTGTTGCGGCTCTGCTAGTCACGAGTTCTAGTCTCCCCCATCCCATGGTACCAGAGGGTACGTCGCGCCAGCGCCGTTGGTCACATTAAAAAGTTTACCAGGCGCACTGCAGTTTATAGGGGGTCGTGCTACCCGATTCTTGTAGTCTAAAAACAAAAAAAAAATTAAAAAAAAAATGATTGAATTATTTAATTCTTATTGTTGCTTTGTGTCAACCAGTTCCCTAGTTGTTGTAGAAGTTGAAAAACCAACTTCACAGTCCCCAAGAATCACCTGCAAGTAATCACCTATCACATGCAACAGATATTCAGAACAAAAAAGAAAGATGTTCTGTAAACCCTTAGAGCAAGTTTTTGCAAGCATAAACTAGCATAATGATTATTGAAACTAATTATTTTACAAATAATACAAAAGCCTTCAAAAAGGAAATCAAGCAATAAAACAAGAAAAAAAAACCCTAATCTTATCTTGAGCAAAAAGACAGCTCAATAAGATAAGGATAAGAATTACCCTAGGAAGTAAAATATGCCTAAGTAAACTTATGATAAAGTGTAATTAAATAATTAATTACACCAACAGTTGTAAGCTCTTAGTTTTCTATAAATAAAACCCTAATTTGTATGAAACCCTATTACCATGGCACCCCCATGAGCCCAAGCCTTAGGATTAGAAGAAAAGAAAAGAACCCTTTTTGAAGACCTCCTTGATGAGTTAAAAGCATCAACATGTGATAAACGCAAGGGTTAGCTTTTTTTTCCAAGGCCCTAAGATTGTAGAAGGTATTATTGACAAGCAATCTGCTATAGAGATGCCACATTGTCATACACCAGATAGGAATAATTCAATTGTTCGTTTGGCAATGGGAATTGTGGTATACCTATATGTAACCGTTGGAGATTGGTCATGGGTAAATTGGTTGTACCAAATTTTTACATAGATTTTGAACTTTTGAAGGCAATGGCATCCAATTATGACTTGATTTCTAGGGTTTTAAGAACTTATGATGGTGTTGATATGGTAAGGATTACTAGAGAGGAAATATTTGAGGTCTTCA
Organism: Sequoia sempervirens; assembly: GCA_007258455.2. NCBI lineage: Eukaryota > Viridiplantae > Streptophyta > Pinopsida > Cupressales > Cupressaceae > Sequoia > Sequoia sempervirens. The sequence continues at coordinate 745,887,281 of VDFB02281492.1, read as the reverse complement.
AGATAACTAAAGGAAGTGAAGACATGGTAAAAATTGATGAAAAGGCACTAAGAGTTGAACATGAGAAAGTATTGTAACACTTTTTGGCATATTCAAAAGGAAGAAGAATCATCCTAGGCCCATATGATAAAGAGCCTTTCCTTATTAATTACTTTGTGCTATATTTCCAAAAAAAAAATTATTCCATGTTCCAAATATTAGGATTTTATCTAGTTATGAGCATGCCTATGGTCAAAATTTACATGGTTTCCCATATTCAACACCCCACATACAATACCCTTTATAACTTTGCATCATATTTGGGGAGAAAGATACATGAGGGTTTGGTTGCTTTAAAGAATGGTGAGAATTGGGTAAGATTTTGGTGGTATTCCTTACTGATGCATATGCTTCTATACAAGGGAGTTGGATTCTCTTGTAAAGACATGATATTGGTTAGATGAGAGGATGGAATTAATCTTCCTGTTCAATGTTGGACTAGTCTCTTGGATAGAGATGATCAAGAATCCAATTTTTTGGTATTTGAGAACATTCTTTCCTCCAAAATAAAGAGGGATTTAATTATGAATATTTCAAGGATCCCTACAACACTACATGATTTCCTAAGGCTGAAAGAGATGAGGCCTAACCTAAAAATTGAGTACAAATGGGGAGATGTGACCCCCTACTTGAGCTATACAATTATTAGAGTTTTTGGTGCAAGTGTTGCACCCCATATACTTCCAAGGGATGTTCCATTAAGAATTGGTTTCCTTGAAGTGATGTGGCAGTTAGGTGATGTGGAAAATAATTGTTTGGTAAATTAGAGGAAGAGAATATTTTTCCCTTCATACACTATTTTTTCCAATTTTATTATGGTTAAGGGAGGATGAATTAACATTTTTGACATACTCAAACCATTTGGAATGAAGAGGGTAAGAGAAAGGACTCATGATCTTGACGGTTTCATAGTAGGGCTAAAGCCTAGGATCAAAAGTTCTAAATTTATCCACAATTTCTTCTTTCCTAAGGATGTGATCAGTTTTTTTATTTCCAAAAGCATGATGATAAGAAAATGAAGTGAATTTCCTTTAAAAAATGGAAAATGGAATAAAAATAAAATATCTATGGTATTTAGTTCTTAGGGATATCAAGGATGAAGTTTAGAGAGTTTTATATGTGTTTCAAAATTTTGAGTAGGTTGTTGGGAAGTTGAAGGAGGAAAGGATAATTAAAGAGAAGGGAAAATTTGTGATAAGAGGAGGAACAAGCCAAGGGGAAGGCCCCAGAGATAGGGGAAATACCTACCTACTAACCTACAAAGAGAATATTAGTGTTTACAAGGAGGAAGGAGAAGGAGGAAGAGAAAAAAATAGCAATGACCCCTACTCAATTATAGGAGTCAAGAGTTCCTTCACCTACACATGAATTTACACCATTGTCTCCTCCAAGACATGTTCAAAAATTTATTGAACTTGATTCAATATCAAGGGTATCATCACCACCAAGATAGCCACCTCCAAAGAAGAAAAAGGTAGAATCAAGTGGTCTGGTGGATTATCTTGAAGAATTTGATGATGATATTATTGTCACTAAAGAGGAAATGTAGTAGGTTATTTCTTCTCCCCATAGGGAGATAGTGCTACAACATGTGGGCCTCATATTGAGAAAGGTTTACTTAACTTTTATGAATAATACAAATGATGTTAGGTAAGATACATGTAGTAAATTTAAGGATGATGACTCATTTGTTAAGTCACCCACTTTCATAGAATTCACATGGAGAGCAAAGAGGGAAGAATATGTTAACAATATTGCCAAGAAAAAGAGCTTCAACCCTCAATTTAAAGATAACGTCATTGATTCCCAAGATTGAAAAGAAATGAGGGAATATTTTCAAAATATCAAAGCTCAAGAGGGAAGAGAATTGGTGAGAAAAGGCGGTCTTCTTTTAGTACTAGACTATGGTCTTGCTTTTGCTATCACTTTTCATATAGTAAGAAGACGTGAAAGGCCACTTTACACTATAGAGGAAGAAGCAAAAATTTCTTTGCAAGGGTTTTCTTTCAGTGAGCAATGGGATACACTTGTGATTTGAGCCCTAGCCCCAAATACAAAGAAGCCACTAGTTATAGAGCCAACTATAGATTACAAGGGAGTATTGATTATCAGGAGGGTGTCAGACACCCCTACAATTAAGGTAGCTACTATGGTTGTAAATGTTTCTTATTTTACAAAGGAAACTATGGAATATATTACTGCAAAAAAGGATAAGTTCAAAAAAAATTATAATGGCATGCTGGTTGAATAAAACAAGGGTCAAAAAAGAGTTTCAGAATTGCAAACAAAAATTGCATTTTTGAAAGAATAAATGCAAACGATGTAGACTAGTGTACCTATGTAAACTGATTCTACTCCTTCCCCATCACCTCAAGAGAAAATTCCATCTTCCCATACTCCTAAATTTTCATTGGAAATTATGCCATATAATTTAGGGAATGTGTTAATATCAGTTGAGAGACAAAGTACTTTAGATGCACCCTCATCTAGGGAGGTCACAAAAGAAGAATTTATTGAGTAGCTCAAAGTTTATGAGGAGAGGTGTAAAAATTAGGATGAGATGATCCATTTAAGCAACCTCAAAATTGTGACAAAATTACTTGAGCATCTGAGCAAGGGGATGGAAAAAAGGGTTAACCAACCTCCATTTAAATTACTCCTCCATGTTCAGTGCGATAAGAATCTTTGATAGGGATAAGGAAGTGGCTATCCTGCTAATGGAAAAATGGATTCTGAGGTTCTAGGATTTGAGGCTTATGGAAATTAGATCTAGGCATGATGCAAGTAAGCCACTCATTATTCAACCTACTCTCAAGCTTGTGGGTGGAATCAAATATTTTCAAGGGATGATTGAACCATTGGAAGTAAAGATTAGAGAGTTGGTGAGAATGTTTGATGAATCAATTTTTAGTCTACTCCTAGAAATTTTATATGAAAATGGTGTTCAAAATCAAGTCTCTGTAATAATTTGAAACCAACCAAATAAGGTGATTTCCACTCAAGCAACCTTAATTTGCGATGGAGCTAACATGGAGATGTTAAAGAATAGTATGGACATGCTCACTCATATAGGGATTTTCCTTAGGGATTTTGAAAAGGAGGCTAACTAGGGTTAGTGCAGGATCATGGGGATCCATACTAGGCCCTTAAGAGGCAATAAAATTCAAAAAAAAATATTTAGGCAACTTGACATAAAAATTTGAATAATTTATTTACATAATTTGAAAAATATGTAAAAAAAGAATTTATAGTAAATGGAATGTAGTTTCTAATATAATTTTCCTTTTTTGGAAAAAAGTAAATCAATTTGGTAAAAATTTGAAATTTCAATTCAATAGTACTAAATTTTCAAGAAAAAATAAAAAGCAGTTATATATCTAACCAACCTAAGTACAAGCAAAAAATCATATATTTTTTTGAAACTTTCAATATAAGTAGAGGACTCATACATGGATGTGCCACATTTTTTTGTAATTGTTTTGCAAGTAAATAATTAGTTATGATTTTTTATTAAAACTTTCTAAAAATATTAAAACTTGTTTGTCTAACCATGATAACTTGGTCAAAACTTTATGAAATTCAAATTTTCTTATTTTTTATCCTATAGTATGAGAAGTATAGAATGTGCAAAAAATTTTGGATTCAAAAAATATGTAATTGTTTAAGAATTATAGATATTTTTGAATCAGCCTATCAATAAGGACTTTAGTCAAAATGAATGAAGAAAATCAATAATAATTATCTACTTGATTCCAAATAAGGCATATCTTATAATTTTGGAAAGCTAGAAATTTTCTCAATAAACCCCTTTTGTTTCATCATGTTCAAATTAAATCCATCAGCCACTTTTTTTTTCATATCACCATTTTTTTGACCCCCATGATCTTGCACTCACCCTCCTACTAGTAATTAAGTACACTCCATATAGGGAAAAAAGTGACAAGGTTATTGAGTTCAATTGGCTTTCTAAGGATGATTTTGAGATTTGGAGAAGCAAGTATATTGATGTCCTAGATGATTAGGTTGCTACAATGGTGATGTGGTAACCAATATTCTGGGTTGTAGGTTTGCAATAATGAAGATTACAGTAAGGGAAATACAATGCATGGCTTGGAATTACTATAGATTAGGCCTTACATACAACAATGTTAAAAATATTGTATTCTCTCTCATTTTAAATTGATGATAAGGATTGTAGACATGGGTATAGTTTGGATTTTTCTCCTTTCTCTATTTCATGGTTTATGTCCTAGGATTTTGAAGCACGTGGATAAAATGCTACAACAACTAAAAGTTACATTTTGGAAGACATGGCAAATATTCATTGACTAATGCAAATGGTTTTTGTCCCATGTGATATTTTCCCTCCTTTAAGTTGTAAATGTAACTACACTGGATAATCTATTTTGTAGCAATCAAATGAAAATGTTGTTGCAAGATGGCATGTCACTTGGTCTTCCTTACAACATGGCACTTGGGTTTGTGACATTGTCTAACTGCCTCTTGTGGATCTTAATTGATGCTTGTATCGAGCATTGACAGGTCAACCTTTTTGTGCAACAAGAAGGCCAACAATTGGTATCAGAGATGGTCACAAGTTCAAAGCTGTCGCTTGTGTTGGGGGGATTGTTGCAAGATGGTATGTCCCTTGGTATTCCTTGCAACACGACGCTTGGATTTGTGTCATGGTCTAACCACCTACTATGGATCCTAATTAACACTTGTTTGGGCATTGATAGGTCGACCTTTTGGTGCAACAACAAGGCCAACAAATGTGACATGTGTGCATTCTGGCTTGAAGCTTTTTTTGCTATTTCATTTTTATAAGAAGGAATTCACAACCAAATTTATAGGCTGTTGATTGATCAAAGAGAAATTTTGTAATAGAAAATACAAGGAACATTTTAGAGTTTTGTTTTTTTGGAAGAATGAGTAGGTTATCTATATGTTGTCATTGATGTCACCATGTTGGTAGCTTGGTCCGGTACTCTAAACTGGTGTTTATAACTGACTAATCTTCTCTGGTGGTAGATCTAGTATTTTTGGTGCCTCTCTGGTATTCTAGTCTACATTTCTCTAAAGTTGACAATCTCTAATTGCGGTTTTGGGAAATTAATTATGGATGTTAAAAGAATGCATGATCAGGTTATTTCATGATTCTCATGCTCATACAATGAAGTGACATCATTCTATTGATTGTGTTGAAGACTATTTTTGGCTAACTTGTTATGATAATTTTGATATGATATCAAAACTTATGTACGATCTATTTCTTGGTTTGAGCTGACATAATGTAACTTGCTAACGGTTATATTGCATTTTGAAAATATTTTTTGGAGCTGACGATTGATATCTTTTATAAAGGAATTGCACCTAATTAGGCTGACCTAATTGATGCTTGCAATGGAGATCATATATAAATATATGCCGAACAATTTTTTTAAACATGTGGATGGTAGAAAACAAAGAAGAGATAGAAGAAATATTGAGTGAGTAATGAATGTGAAGGTGTAATAAGAAAGGTAGCAGTTGATGAGTGAAGAATGAAGGATGTAAAGTCTGAATACTGAGCATCTTCAAAACTGTATCAACACATTATAGGTGCATCTTTCGAGTTCATTTTGGGTTGTAAAGCCTTATTCTATTTTGTATAATCTTGTGTAGGAAGTGAGCCTCCTTGTTGGATAGTGAGTCCTTTTTGGTAGTAAGCCTCTTTTGAAAATACTATATAGTGTGAGTTAACCCTCATCGTGGTTTTTCCCTTATTGGATTTTCCACATAAGAAGTTGGTGTTCATTATGTTGATTTCATTTATATTATTTATGTTTTATGATCATATTTAATAACAGAATAGTGTGGTTGAAGAATTGACAAGTGATAAAGTTTTCAAGTTTATACTTGTGTGACAACTGATTCACGACCCCTCTTAGTTTTCTTGTGCCTATTTAACAATTGGTATTAGAGGATTTGGTTCCTTCGTGAAGAGCTTAACCACTTGAGGAGGATCTTGAAGGTTGGTTGAATGGATAATAAAGGAGAGCTCCAGAATTCTCTTGAAGATCTTGATAAAGTGGAAAGAGAAAATAGAGATCTAAAAGAGAATACTAATGAACAAAATGAATGTGTTAAAAAACTAAAGGAATGGTTGAAGAAATTTAAGGAAAGACATAGAGAAGTAAGTGAACAAATAAAACAAGAGATGATTGGACTGAAAGTGACAATAGAAGAGAAGAAGAGGATCAAAGAATTTCTAAATACAATGGTGTTGAACAAGTCAGATGGATGTTCTAGACTCAAGCATGAGATAGTAAAATTAAGAGTGGAGCTAGAGAATGCTAAAATCTATGAAAATAATTTTAGATCTAGGTCAGGTAAACTTCAAGCACTGCTTGCAAGACATAAACCATGTAAAGACAAAGGTGGCTTAGGAGTTGATATTGGTGAAAGTTCTAAAGATGTGAAGAAGAATAAAGGCAAGAGGAAGTAAATAGGGAATTTTTCAAGAATACCACCTATGAGAAAAATTAATGCATAGAGGTACCCCTCTTTTGACGATGTTTTTTTTTCTTATAAAAAATATGGTCATAGTGCAACTAAATGCAAGAGTAGGATGAACCAATTTTTTGGTTCTCTTTCTGAAAAATGTTTAGAATGTGGGAAGATTGGACATAAGGATACAAAATGCAGATCTCAAGTGAGAATGATCAGTTAGGTAATGAGGAACATGTTTAATGAATGTAGAATGAATCAGTTCTTTAATGGCTAATGTCATACTTGCAATAAATTTGGAGAGAGAAAATCAATGTATATTGAAGAATAATGGAGGAAAAATTAATCAAAAAAGTTTGGTCTGTTATAACTACAACAAAAATGGACATGTATCTAAAGTTTTCAAGAATAAGAAAGGAAAGAAGTTTGCTTTGGAAGAGAAGTGTGAACCAGTAAAGAAGATTGACAAAGAAGAGATGAAGCAAGAGATGGATAAGATATGGAAGAAGAACTTAGAAGAAGAAAAACATGAGACTCCTGATGTGTTTGTACCCTCATCTAGTACAAATTACTTATTCAAAATTTAGACCTAGCATGGTCTGAGGGGGAGAATTATGAAAAGATTATAAAAACCCCCCATAAGAATGGTGTGTTAAAGGCTGGCACGTGGTTGGAATGTGAAGAATGATTATTTAGAGGTTTAAGAAAAAAGAACCAAAGAAAAATATGTTTGTATGGGGATTTATGGAGTCAATAAGGGCTTTTGTGATAAGAAGACTATGTTTAACAACTTTTTGGTGTCTACCACATTTAATGTGTTTTAGGGTAAGTTTGATGGTGTATAAGATGAAGTTTGCAAGTCTTTTTGGTTAAATTGTGTCTTTGAAGAGCTTGAACAGAAGCCTAGAATGATCTCGTAGCGAACTTGAAGCATTTCTAAAAGGAATTTGAAGAGATTATATTAGGTAATCTGGAAACTTTTTCTCTTATTACAAAAGGAAAGAAGAAAATTGAAGAAGTTTTGTTGATTTTCAAGAAAGATTAGCAATGTAAAATCGATTATGTGGTGTTACTTCTCTGAAGTTGAAAAGAATCAACTTAGAAGAATATGATCATAGAAAAATGAAAGGAATTGAACTAAGATTGAACAAAGTCGAATTACATAACATAAAAACCTGAGGGATGGATTTATGGAGTGAATTTCCATGATTACAAATAAAGAGGTTATCTTGTTCTTGTTGAATCATTTCAAGGACAAAATAATTTTTTAATACAAACCCTATTTGATCTTGAATAAATCAATCAAAGCAATCACTAGATTATGTAGAGTTGGAGAACTCCCTAGAAAGAAAACTGTAAAGTATAAAGATGTGGAGGAGCTATCTTGTATTTGTAGAGATCTTAGAGAATTGTTTATTGACACACTTTGTAACTCAGCCATTAGGTATGTTGTGTATGGTATTTCATACAAAAATTATTTTAGAAACCATGAAAGTTCAACTTCAGCGATTGTCATACATATTGCCGACATGATGGTTAAGGAGAATATATAGTTTGATTTATGCAGCTTTCCACTTGAGAATTTTCTTGAAAATGTTCGAATTTCATTGGTTGAGAATTATTCCTTTCATTTTGGATCCTTGCTAGTGTGTTTAGTGTTTTAATTTTTGAATTCTCTAATGGGAAAAGATAATGTGATGTGGGAATCTAGTATCCCTATTGGAAGGGAAATTCATAGATATGTAGAGTCTTTGGAAGATGATGTAAGCATGTTCAGATCATATTTATCATCTTTGAGAGAAAACCCTCGCTTCAGTACATCTGCATCAAGTCAATTCAAAGTGAGATCTTCCTTCAGAAAAAGAGAATTGGAGGGTGCTATCAGTGATTCCCCTCTGGAATCAAAAAGGAGAAAAGAGATAACTGAAGACATCATTGACATTTTAGATGAGACGGGGAAAGAATCTTTGATTGGCACTAAACCCCTGATCCTAATGATATCCAGTCTATGAAAGTTGAAGGAAAAATGAAGTAGATTGGTGAACTATGGAATGCTACCTCACCTATTGACAAACTAAAAATTGATGATGCTCTGGTAGATTATCTACTTTGAAAAGGTATTGAAGTATCTATTGTTTCTTTTTTTTTCCAAAAAATCTGATTGAGATTGTTGAAGAAAGGATGTTGCTTGAAGATTTGGAAGGACGTAAGATGGGAATCTTGGTTGAAAGGAGATGTAAAAAAGCTAAGCAGAGACTGTCCGAATTGATTGTGGAAACAAAGAAGTGTATTAAATCAATTTCAAATTTTTACACGTATTGTCTTTGGTGGCCTACAGTTGTAGATAATTTCAGAAGTAGAATTGAAGCGATTGAAGCTGAAGTGAGCAACAATGGAAAGAATTTTGATATATTTGAAGGTAAATACGGGAAGAAAATATTGAGAGTTGGTGAACTACAAGTTGAACTAATCATTACACAAAGATAGAGAGATGATGTGACAAAAACCTTCTAGCTTCTTAAAGAAATTGTTGAAGTCTGGTTAGAGCATCTTTCCAGAATTCTTATTGATGCAAAAAATGTTGAGAAAGAATGTTTCATTATAGATTGGTCATCCTCTCTTACTATGTTGGGATTATTGGAAAGTACATACAAAAAAATGGAGTCTACTATATTCAACTAGAAGAAGTTTCCAATTCTCAAGAAAAGGTATAAGAAGATATTTTTGGTGAAGAATGTCATCTTCACTTAATTTCTATATGTTTAAAAGTTCTAGTTTGTTGGAAGTTTTTGAAGATTTTGGAAATATTTTGAAAAAGGTTCTAGTTTGTTGGAAGTTTTTGAAGATTTTGGAAATATTTTGAAATTTTGATGTCACCATGTTTACACTCATTTTTGGTACCCTTTGCCACTGATGTCAATGGGCGAGAGTGTTGAGATAATGGAGAAAATTGAAGAAGGTTAAAATTTTTTGAAAAGAAGGAGAATTTTGTTTACATGTTGCCATCAATGACAAAGGGGGAGATTGTTGGAAAAATGAGTAGGTTATCTATATGTTTTCACTGATGTCACCATGTTTGTAGCTTGGTCCAGTATTCTAAATTGGTGTGTATAATTGACTTACCTTCTCTGGTGGTAGATCTAGTATTTTTGGTGCCTCTCTGGTATTCTAGTCTACATTTATTTGCAGTTTAAAATATCTGATTACAGTTTTGGGAAATTACTTAAGGATGTTAAAGGCATGCATGATCAGGTTATTTCATGATTCTAGTGCTCGTATGATGAAGTGACATCATTTTGTTGATTGTGTTGAAGACTATTTCTGGGTGACTTGTTAAGATAATTTTGATATGATATGAAAACTTATGTGTGATCTATTTCTTGGTCTAAGCCGACATAATGTAATGTGCTAATGGTTAAATTGTATTTTGAAAATATTTTGTGGGGCTGAAAGTTGATATCTTTTATAAATGAATTACATCTAATTAGGCCAGCCTAATTGATTCTTGCAATGGAAATTGGATATAAATATATGCCGAACAATTTTTGAAAACAAGTGGATGGTAGAAAACAAAGAAGTGATAGAAGAAATAGTGAGCGAGTAATGAATGTGAAGGTGTGATAAGAAAGGTAGCAGTTGATGAGTGAAGAATGAATGATGTAAATTTTGAATACTGAGCATCTCTGGAACTATATCAACACATGATAGGTGCATTTTTCAAGTTCATTTTGGGTTGTAAAGCCTTACTCTATTTTGTATAATCTTGTGTAGGAAGTGAGCCTCCTTGTTGGACAGTGATTCCTTTTTGTAGGAAATGAGCCTTTGTACTTGGACAATGAGTCCTTATTTTTGGTAGTGAGCCTCTTTTGAAAATACTATATAGTGTGAGTTAACCTTCACCATGGTTTTTCCCCTATTGGGTTTTCCACGTAAAAATTTGGTGTTGATTGTGTTGATTTACTTTCTGTTATTTTTGTTTTATGCCCATATTTGATAATAGAATAGTGTGGTTGAAGAATTGATAAGTGATTAAGTTTTTAAGTTTATACTTGTGTGACAATTGATTCACTGCCCTCTCAATCCTGTGCCTATTTAACATGTTCTAGTTTTTAATTATTTTAATATACAATTATATTTTTTGATAACAGTACTAGCATTTCAATATAGAATATGGTGCAAATTCAAAGCCATTTCTCTCCTGGTGTATTCATTATATAAACTATTAATAAAATGATCAAGGGTTAGTATGTTAATCTTCATTTTTTTCCAATGAATTTAAGGTTACATTATTGTTTTAATTCAAATAATTAATTAAATTTCTTGGACGAAACCATAAGTTCATGTAATTTGAGTATTAGGATATGTATAAGAAGTTCTAGATTAGAATACTATGGTATAATGTTGTAATGCAGTATTGTAGAAGCTTTATGATGCTAAGTACTTAGCTATTATCCAATTATGTTTGCATTGATATTGACTCCTTTCCCTAGGTTAAGGCACTACTTTAGGATTTTTGTTTGCGATGTAATTTTCTGGATCATTCATCAACGATATAAATTCATAATTGAACTTTCTATTGCATTGTAATTATTAATGCTTCATGTCAAGCTAATCATTCTCTACTCTAGACGTCTTATAATGTCTAAAGAATCTACCTAAATCTTGAATTATTTCATCTATCAAACTTAAGTTGTGGGAATTCATCTATTATTTGCAATGTACTTGCTTATTAGGTGCAAAAATTCATAGATACATTGTGGGATCACCCTCCTGGGTTTTGCAGAGCCAAAAGCATAGGAGGAAACTATTTTTTCTTTTGTTCATTCCTTGGCCAATCCCTCAAATTTGCTAACCATTGGAAGATGGAAATTCGATAGGCTATATTGTGAGATCAACTTGATTCTTGAAAAATAACCAATAGTTTCAAACCTCTTAGAAAGGATAATTGTTTCATAAATCAATTTTCCTTTATTAGAAATTGTCATAGGTAAGAGTTCTTGATTTATATGTTTTATGTTATAAAGTCTATTACATTAGTTGTATTCCTAAATTGTTGTTGTTTGATCTCGTAGATGATCTATCTTACAAACATTCTAAAATAGTAACTTAGTTTCCTCAAGCATAAAATCTATGATCTAATGGTTGAAATTAATAATGGGATTCAACAATACACATTCATTTATGTGTCACTATTTAATCTTGCTACGGTACTGAATCTATTAGTTGATTTTCAACATGAATATATATTTAATTAATGGAAAAAATAATTATTAAAGGCATGTAAAGGGTATTCTCGAAATGACTAGTTGGGTGTAAATAGTCATATTGTCTTAGATTGTGGCCTTTCCTTTCCTATGCTATCATTTCATTTTTCACCTTTAATGCAATTTGCATATGTTATTGGATTGTTGTTGTTAGCTCTCAAAAACATAGGTGGAATGCCTCAAGAGACTGCCAATCTCTTGATACATTTCAGGGTAACAGACAAGGTCAAAAGAATTTAACCTTCTACTCTTCAAGTGCTGCTAAACCTAGGTAAGTGTACCTTTTTGAATGAAGCAGACTTGACTTATAATTATCTTTCTGAAATGCTTTGTCCACAATGGTAGATGGAGGTGCACAAATGAAATCAAACCTGATAACAATACCGATCTAACTAAATCCTAATATGTTTATTTAACAGATGTAAAGGAAATGAATGAATCAAAATGATGAAGTGTAGAGACTAGTGCCTTATTGGGTATGCAGAGTCAAATGAAATCAAGATGAGCAACACCTATCTAGAGAAAACTCAAATTATCTGGCATATATTTGGTTTACAACTTGTATAAACATGCAATACAGTGATTACTAAGCTCTACTTTAACAATCCAAATGAATCTATCTGATTACTATGATCAACTAAAAGGATTTAATCTTTGCTTGAAAGAACCAATCAATTAACCACACAGATACAACAAATGTGCATTGATGAATTGAATATAAACTTGTTGTGTCAATTTAAACAATCAGAAAGAATCCATCTTGGAGATAGCTTAGCAATTCTTTCATTAAATTCAATAGATAATTGACACCAAAAATGTGCAACAACATTAATTGTCTTTCATAAATACCTCCATTTTGAAAACATGCATCATAGTCTCTGAACTAAGAATAGTTATTCTAGTGTATCCATCATCTACCTACTGTATGTCAAAAATCTAATAACTAATGATCCATTTACAATCACAAGATGCATATTTATACACTAGCATTAGAAAAACATATCACATTGAGATCCCACATCGACCTACTACTGAATTCGGGCTCATCTCATGTCGGCCTACAATGAAATTTAAGCATTCACATGTCGGCCACAGTGTTTGAATTTTTGTTAATCATCACTGAAACAGTTGCCAAGACATCCCTATAAGTATTCCAAAGGAAATTATATCACTATCAATCACTTTGTTCTTTTTGTTTCACCATGACTTTCTACCATTGGGGAGAAATCATACATTCTACAAAATGTGTCATCGATTATTTTTTTCTTTATGTGTTTTCCATTCACTGAGACACAAGGATATCTTCCACCAATGTTTTCCTTTTATTTCATTCATAGTTGTTGTAACATTCTGATATTGGGGAGACTCTATATAGATTACTTCATGTTTCATCGAGAGTCTTTATTTTTTGTGTATCACTGTGACCTTCAACCGTCAGGGAGACCTCTTGTAGAGCACACTATGTCATACTGAAAGTCTTCATACATCCAGTGTGTCGCTAAGACAAATCAATTCCTATGCTAACATAGTGCATATTTATTCCATCGGTGAGACCCACCTGAATTCGCTAGGACTTACTTTGAAGTCACATTAGTCTCACTGAGATGCCTTTTGATAGAAACTCCTTGTGTAATATCGGTGAGACCGAAGGTCACTCGTCAAGACCTCTCTTCGATAACTCTAACTCTTACCGATATGTATCTTTCTGCCACCAGTCGGTGTAACAATTCAAACTCGCCAAGACACAATGCCGATGAAGGGTCTTTCAGACTGATAAACCTGGTCATGTATTAGTCATTGAGACCCGACCCATTCAGGGCGACCTCACCCCGGTGAAAAATACTCTTGCCAATAGACTTTTTTCTTTGTTGCCAAAACCATGTGAATGTCTTGTTGATAGATACCCATAGGTGAATTTCGATCACCATGACAACAAAAATTTCTTGCTGATAGGCAACATAGACATTTATCAGAAAAATGGATCAGGGAGACCCAGATATTGTCATGCCAATACGAACTACAATGTGAAATATTCAATCATAGATGGTTTTATGGGGCTATATGGGAAAAATATGCTCATGATAGGACTCGTTTAGAAAATGCATGGGTATGAACAACATGAAAATCATCATAATTTTATAGTTCCAATAGTGGCTCCATTTGGGGATGAATGATAGTAAGATCATTGCAAGGATCTAGATCTTTGGGTGAGCAGGCCAGACACAAAATGAGCAAAATGGGAATGGACAAGTAGTAGTGAGCAGAATGGAAATGGAAATGAATGGAAAATGAATTCAAAAATGGAAGTGAACCAAAACCCTAAACTACTATGCATGGAAAATAATTTTAAAGAGGATTAGAAAAAGTTGTCCATGCATTAGCAACCCTTAATCCTCTGTATTTCAACTTCATCAGTTTTGAACTGTTACAGTCTAAAACTTAAACCATATTTTCCCTTGTCAAATGTCTAGTTTTTCCTTGAGTTCATTAGATTCCTCCTGAAGACATTCATGCAACATTCCTTGTCATTGTTATCAAAAGTTCTTAGAGAATCATCATGCTCAGTTTTACTAAGAATCCCAACACCATTCAGTAATTTGAATTCTCTCTCATTGTTATGAATCGTGAAACATTCTCCCAGCTATACTGAAAATTCACCATCAAAATGCTTCTCTTGAGAAATAAAATGTGCTATCATATCAATGCTATCTGAAATAAACAAATCTAAAACCTTTTGCACTTCTTCCAAATCATCATTAGGAGAAAATATTTGATTATAACTCACATCTCCGAGATCAAGCATATACGAACCAATCAAAGCTAGAATTCTATCATCCTTGGTATGCAAAAAAATGTATTCTCCACATGAGTTAGAAGTTTTAAAATCACATACCTCTTCTTGAACTGACACATGTATTTGGTCAACACCAAAGGTTTCTCCATCATCTCAAGAAATGCATTGGGAGTCATAAGAATCATTACACAAAGAACTTTCACTGTCAAAACAAATGTAAACTAGAGACAAAACTTTAGGATCACCTTCATGTATATATCTCTAATATTCAAGAGTCAGCAAATCTGAAATTTGCTCACTATTGAGTAAACAGGTCTCATCATTTTCATCACTACAATTATATTCTTCACTTTTTTTATCATCAAAAAGAGGTCCAACATCATCAAAGAATGAAAAATAAAAAACACTACCAATACAGTCATTTATTCCATCATTCAACATACCACTTTGTTTGTCTAAAAATATTTCCTCCTCACCATGAAGCGGATTTGAAAGCACTTCTTCCTCACCAAATGTGTCTGCATAGTACTCAACCATAGCTGGAAGTGTTACTTGTTTACTATCAAATGGATCCCCTTTTTCCATTGCTTCTTCCTCTTGGTGATCACAAAAACTGCAAGAATCACCTTGTAGATCAAAATCCACAAATACATCTTCACAATCTAAGTATTCACTGCTTTCTATGTCATAATTTGTTATGCAAGAAAGAAATTCAATATCCTCGTCATCCTCATGCAGGATATCATATGAGCCATATTGACTTGCACATGTCTCATCTTCTATTGGTTGCAGTGTATGACTGATCTTCTGACGCTTATCCGTGAGATCACCATTGTCTTCATACTTTTTCCCTTGCATGGTATCAATAAATTTATTTACTAGATCAAAGGTACATTATGTTGATGAATTTGGCCAATAAAATGATTCAGGCCCCCATGCTCCACCAAAGTACATCTTCCACACACTGTTGTAGTTTTGTGCAACATGCTTCTCATTTGGATCAGTACTGACTAACTCTAGTTGGGCTGATTCTATCTAGAAATTGCCAAGATCCACATCACAGAAACAATTGATTTGATATTGAGGTACACAATCAACAAGTTGGTTCATTCTTGGCTCCATATACAACCTGACTTCTTGACCATTCACTGGAATAGTTGCATAAGACAAATCAAACTGGACACTTCCCCCAACTGCAGCTATCCACTGTCTTGACAAAAGCATCCCAAACTGAGGAGGGGTATCAATTACTATTATATCTATATTATAAGCCACCTGTGGATAAGTAGCCAGTTTGACTTCAACATTTCTCATAATACCTACCACATGAACAGGTCTGTTATCCATTGCATAGCATTTTCCCTCATTGATATCAACCCACATGCCAAGTTGCTTCATAACTCCTACTGGCATGATATTTATAGTAGCACCAAAGTCTATCATGCAATTCCTCGATAGTTTGTTATTTATAAGCAATGTAGTGAAAAAAGGATCAACTTGTGGGGGAGTTGTTAATACATCACTCAAGCAAACTTCTGGGATATTTACTTTCTCCTGCCTATTGACTACTTTATTTTCAGAATTTATTATCAATTGAACATCATTGTCTCTGTATTCCATAATTTTCATCATCTCAATTAAAGGAACAAACGTTTTTACCTGAGATAATGCCTGAGTGAAGTCAAAAGAGGAGCCTTCTACCTTAATCATTTTCTTTTGCTCCAATGTTTCTCCTTTGTTTTCTTCCTTCTGATTAGTCTCTTTCATTTCTTTGCACAACTCCTTAACTTCCTCCTTTTGGATAGGCTTTTGTTCACTTTTATCATGTTGTTTGTTTTTTGCTTTTTTCATAGCTCCTTGTGTCACCTTCTAATCCTTCATAAAGATTCCCCTAGGGACACCATCCTCATTTACTATTCTATTTCTCAACTAGTATTTACTCTTTGCTTCTTCAACTGCTACAATAGTTAGTCTCTCTATCTCCTCTTTGGTGAGTCTCCTCATATTGCAGTGAGTAGGCATTTCATCAAAATGTGGTTCTATATAATCTTCTTCAGAATCAAAAAAGACTTGCTATTCAGCCATATGGACATTATATCTTTGATTTGAAACATCATACTCATAACCATCATCCTCTGAAGATGATTACCCTTCCTCAACATGGTGAAAAGTATTTGAAGTCAAATACACTGTGTGATCTTCTCCATTGTTTCCCATCAACATTCCCTCTTCTTGCATTCTTTGGGCTACAACACAATAATCTGGGGAATGTGGCTTATCACAAGCTTCACAGAAATAATTGTTACTTACCATATAGGTTCCTTTCTTGCTCAATGGATTAGGAGTGTCTTTGCTTCTAAGCCTAGCTGTTATAGCTTTTCCGTTCTTCCAGTCTATATTATAAGGCATGTCATTCAACCTAGGCCTCTCATTTCTGCAAGTATTCTCCTGTTTGTACTAATAATTGTTGCTTTGCTGAGGATCCCTAGGGTTATCTCTTTTATTGACTATCCCAACAGCCTTTCTGTTGTTCTCAATTGTCAATGCTATCTTTTGAGCTTTAGCCAAATCACTTGGCAATCTATTTCTTAGTTCATACCCTAATTTAGGATCAAATGCATTCAAATAAACACTCAATGATATAGAATCTGGAAGCCTTGATTTAGGAGGTATTTTAGTCTACAACTTGTTGAATCTTTGATTGAAATCATAAATTGAGTCATTCTAATTTTTCTGAATTCGCATCAATTCATGAAGAGTAGCATCTAGTGCACTTAGATTCCCATATTGCTCAATAAATCGGTCTTGAAATCCTTGGAGAGAATCAATAGAGAATGTTGATAAGCTATTGAACCAATCCCTAGCCTCTTCAATAAGTGATATCATAAACAACCTCATGTGTAAATCTTCATATGGCACATCTATGTCTTGGATGAAAGCATTGAAACTCTTTAAATGCTCTTCAGTAGTAATTACATTACTTCCCATAAACTTAGGCACGATACCTCTCCAACTACCATCCAAAGGGTAAGGGTATAATTGAAAACCTGCTAAATAAAACTACCTAATCATTGTTGTATGCTGGTGAGGGGGAGGGTTAGGTGGATATTGATATTGGTGCATGGGATTACTGAATTGTGTATGGTGGTGTGGCACATAATGCTGATTATGAGGTGGCTGCATATGTTGAGTAGGAATGTGAGGTGGAGAATTTTGCTGTTTGTATTGATTCCCTATCTGATTGTGAGGAGAATTTAAGTGATTAGAGGGCCCTGCACCATTATCACCCTACTTATGAGGCGATACATACTTTGGGCAACCAGCCATCTGATCACTAACTTGAGTTTTCTATAATTTAGCCTCTAATTCCTCTATCCTCCTCTCCTGTAATTCCATCTGTGCTCTTACTTCTTCAGGATTTGAAAGCTCATAGTTTCCTTTAGAACTTTAATGATCAATGAACTCATTTTGGTTACCTTCCATTCTTTTTTTGCATTCCTATTGATATCTGAGTCCTCTTGCCTCAAGTCTAGCATCAAACTCAGCCTGATTTTGAGGACTATAAAATGGATTTCTTTGCTCTTCGAGGGTGCAAATTTTTGCACTTTAGTTATCTCTCCATGTGTCATACCTGTCATAAGTTTCACAATGTTGTCTCATTTCTTTGTCTTTATTTGTCATGGACATATCTTCAACTATATTTTTACCCTTATCAATCCTATCATCTTTATGTGTCTATTTACTATTACTAGTAGGAGCTCTAGTATGACCTCCCCTGTATTGAGATCTTCTTCCATTCATATTTGAATAGCTGCAAAAATTCTGTCAATTTTGCCACTCACTTTTCTCAAAAGTAAGAAAATAATTGATGTTTTTTATTCCCAACGGAGTATGTATAAATTTTTTGACTCTATGATTAAGGCCTTGATTCTGAATGTATTCCCTAGCAGAGTCACCAATTTGTTATCTCTCAAAAACGCAAGTAGAATGCCTTAAGAGACTGCCAATCTCTTGATACGTTTCAGGGTAACAGACAAGGTCAAAAGAATTTAACCTTCTACTCTTCAGGTGCTGCTAAACCTAGGTGGGTCTACCTTTCTGAATGAAGTAGACTTGACTTATAATTATCCTTCTGAAATGCTTTGTCCACAATGGCAGATGGGGGTGAACAAATGAAATCAAACCTGATAACAATACCAATCTTCTAACTAAATCCTAATATGTTCAACTAATAGATGTAAAGGAAATGAATGAATCAAAATGATGAAGTGCAGATACTAGTGCCTTATTGGGTATGCAGAGTCTAATGAAATCAAGATGAGCAACACCTCTCTAGAGAAAACTCAAATTATCGGGCATATATTTTGTTTACAACTTGTATAAACATGCAAGACTATGATTAGTAAGCTTTACTTTAACAATCCAAATGAATCTCTCTGATTACTATGATCAACTAAATGGATTTAATCTTTGCTTGAAAGAACCAATCAATTAACCAAATAGATACAACAAATGTGCACTAATGAATTGAATATAAACTTGTATCAATTTAAAAAATCAAAAAGAATCCATCTTGGAGACAGCTTAGTAATGCCTTCATTAAATTCAATAGATAATTCAGAGCAAAAATGTGCAGCAACATCAATTGTCTTTCATAAATACGTCCAGTTTGAAAACATGCATCATAGTCTCTAAACTGAGAATAGTTAATCTACTGTATCCATCATCTACCTACTGTATATATCAAAAATCTAATAGCTGATGATCCATTTACAATCACAAGATGCATATTTATACACTAGCATCATAAAAACATATCACATTGAGATCCCACATCGGCCTACCACTGAATTCGGGCTCATCTCATGTCGCCCTACAACAAAATTTAAGCATTCACATGTCAACCACAGTGTTTGAATTTTTCTTAATCGTCACTAAAAAAGTCGCCAAGACATCCCTGTAAGTATGTTGAAGGGAATTATATTGCTGTCAATTGCTTTGTTCTTTCTATTTTATCGTGACTTTCTACTATTGGGGAGAAATCATATAGTCTACAAAATGTGTCATCGATTATGTTTTTTCTTTACGTGTTTTCCATTCGCTAAGACACAAGGCTATCTCCCACCGATGTGTTCCTTTTGTTTCATTCATAGTCGCCATAACATTCTGATATTGTGTATCATTGTGACCTTCAACCGTTGGGGAGACCTCTCATAGAGCACACTATGTCATACCAAAAGTCTTCATACATCTAGTGTGTCACTGAGACAAATAAATTCCTATGTTGACATAGTCCATATGTATTCCATTGGTGAGACTCACTTCAATTCGCTAGTACTTACTCTGAAGTCACATTAGTCTCACCGAGATGCCTTTTGATAGAAACTCCTTATGTAATATCAGTGAGACCGAAGGTCACTCGCCAAGACCTCTCTTCGATAAATATAACTCTTACCAATATCTATCTTTCCACCACCAATCAATGTAACTATTCAAACTCACCAAGACACAATGCCGATGAAGGGTCTTTCACACCGATAAACCTCCTCATGTATTAGTCAGTGAGACCCAACCCATTCGGGGAGACCTCACCCTGGTGAAAAATACTCTTGCCAATAAACCTTTCCTCTGTCGCCAAAACCATGTGGATCTCTTGCCGATAGATACCCATAGGTGAATTCCAATTTCCATGACAGCAAAAACATCTTGCCGATAGGCAACACAGATGTTTATCAGAAAAATGGATCGAGGAGACCCCGATATTGTCATGCTGATACGAATTGCAATGTGAAATATTTAGTCATAGATGATTTTATGGGGCTATATGTGAAAAATATGGGGAAAATATGCTCGTGATAGGACTCATTTGGAAAATGCATGGGTATGAAAAAAATGAAAATCATCATAATTTTACAGTTCCAACAGTTGCATTGTTTCCTTTCATCATAGTTTGTAGCCTACTAATGTACCTTGTCCTTCTTTTAATTCCTTCTCTTTTGGTTATTGTTATATTTGTTTTCTCAGTTTTTCAATTTAAAAATTTTAGCTACTTTCGATGTTGAATATTGGTGTATGTTGTTGTATAATGATTTTCTTAAACACAATTTTATTATGTTTTGGTTCTGCCAGTATGTGTATTGGAAAACATATACATATTCAATAAATGATACTTCTCAACTATCTATGTAAATAAATATATATAAATATATACATTTATATATGTATCTTCAATTCTGTGAAATTCCTACACAAGGTTTCTAAATATCATGACTATCTCAGTTGGAGGATTAAAACAACCATACAAAACCATAGAGATTGGATTATAATAATTTCTATCTAGATTTTTTTCTATGATATGGACTCAATAGCTCATTCATCTCAAGCGCTTGGATATAAACTTTGACTTATGCTTGGTAGGAGTCTCTTACTCCATGTGTTTTCAATTGAGTTAGTCATCTTCTCTTTATTCTACATCTACCTTTATTTATCATAGTTTCTTCATTAGATCTTTATCTTGTATAGGCAATAAAGTGAAGATTGATAGTTGTGTAATATAAAAAGGCCCCTTGTCA
The DNA here is from genome assembly GCA_007258455.2 of Sequoia sempervirens. Taxonomy (NCBI): domain Eukaryota; kingdom Viridiplantae; phylum Streptophyta; class Pinopsida; order Cupressales; family Cupressaceae; genus Sequoia; species Sequoia sempervirens. Next base: position 745,866,123 of record VDFB02281492.1, on the reverse strand, counting down.
TTTTCATGACCTTTTAGGTCTTGTTTCATGGTGTTGGAACTAGGTTTCTTTCATTTTATGTTGCTACATGGCTTGAACATGCGTATTTAGGTACTAAAATTCAAATAATGATGTCTTGTAAAGGTGTTGTGAAGTGTTGTAAGATATTTCTACATTCTTCTAGACTCTATTAATTATAATTCACCTAAAAATCATGTTTTTATTCATTAATAAGTCCTATTTTGAAGTGTTGTAAAGTCTTGTAACAAGCTTTCATGATATCCTAGGCACATCTTCACTACTTATTCTTTTCTTATGCTTTATTTGGCCAGTTTATGCTCTCATATGCTTAACTAAGTGTATTCTTGAGTATTATCCTAACAAACAACATCAAATACAATATATTTCTTGATACTTGTTTTTAGGTCCTAGGTGGGACCCATTTCCCATGGGTGGCGAATGAGTCCCCATTAACGCCAAATTCAAAATATTTTAAATTTCCTTTTGGGATTTTATTCAAAATCACTTGATGTCAGCCTGTGATGAGGTATGAATGGGTAACTAAGGCACAAGTGTCTATAAATATGTGATTTTCACCTCATTTTACATCCCCCACAATCTCCTCAATCATTCAAGCATTTCATCTCATATTTGAAGCATTCAAGCATTCTACAACATCAATTCAAGCACTAATCAAGCACTTTGAAGCAACCATTGACATTATTTTAGATTTACATCATCAAGGGTTTGGTAAGTTGATAGAAATTGCATGTTGTTATTTTATCATTCCTTCGCATTTCATTATTTTATTGAAGGTTTGATTACCAAAAATGGGATTTGACCAAGGAAACCCCCTATTCACTAACCTTAAACCATTTTTCCCCATTGAATGTTTGTTTGCAGACCTAGGTATGTAGATTTGACAAACTTTTTGGTGTTGAAGATTGGTTTATAGTAAACTAGATGCTTCAAGTCAACCTAAGTGTATTTCAAGCATGGAGAAGTTTTTTTATCTATTTTCTAGAGAATTGACTTTAGAAACCTGATAAATAGTGATTCTTAGATCTAGTATTATAGAGTTGTGTCCTAATTTTTTATAAATTTGGTAGAGGACTGATTCACTACCTATGGTAAATGAGTTCCACCTTAGGACTGAAAATCTAAATTTTGTCAGATTCCAGATCCCAATAGCCAGAAACTTTTGGGTATGTGTAGGATCATCATGGAAAAAATAGTCCCTTAGGTAGAAAAAAGTTTAGAAAAATCAGAGTTAGGAAACTTGATGTAAAAATTTGAATAAGTTATCTATATTATTTCAAAAGTATAGAAGTATAGAATCTATAGAAAATTGAATGTAGTTTCTAAACTACTAAGTTTACTTAAAACAAAAAAAATCTATTTGGTGAAAATTTGAAATTTCAATGTAGTTGTACTTAAATTTTATGGAAAAAAAAGTAGGTGTCTTTCTAACCACCCTAACCACAATAAAATGATAATATTTTTTAATACGATTGCAGATATAAGTAGAGGACTCATGTCCTGATCTGATACATATTTTATTGGAATTTTTTTCCAAGTAGATAATTAATTATGAATTTTTTATTAGAACTTTTAAAAATATAAAAACTCATGTTTGACCACCTTAACTTGGTCAAAACTTCATGAAATTCATTTTTTTTTTAATCCTATATTATGCAAAGCATAGAATGTGACAAATGTTTTAGATCCAAAAAATGTGATATTGTTTGAAAACTATAGATGATTTTCAATCAACCTATCGTTCAAGACTTTAGTCATAATTCAAATAGAAAATGAATAATAATTATTTATTAAATTAATAGTAAAGCATAATTTATATTGGTGGAAAGCTTAGAATCTCCTTTAAAAACCCTCTTCATTTCATCAATTTTGCATAAAAAAAAAGTCATCGGCCACATACCCATCATATCGCGACTTTTCGGCCCATCTTGACATGCACATACCCTTGTTTCCGATAGTTTTTCACTACGAGGGGGACTAATTTGCCACCTTGGGAAAATGAATCCCACTGTGAAAAATAATTAATTTCAACCAACACCTAGAACACTCTAGCTCCATCATACTTCATCCAAGTGCACTCAGATTCATCCCTTTCCTTTTTGTTCTGCATAATTTCGTCAATTACTTCATTATTTGCATATCACAATGTGTTTTAAAACATAGCTTTAATTTCACTTTTGCATTCATTTTCTTCCATTCAGATTACTCAATTGCATTTAGTTAACTTCATTTAGGTTAGACAACATCACATATAACATTATTTGAATGAACTAGTTTGCATTTTTGGACTAATTCTCTCCTTTTAGGTCAAAAACCCTAAAAGAGTTAGAGAAGTCCTAAAGAGCCAAAAATCAATGGTTCATTTTGGTGAATCTAAATTTTGAGCACTGTGCATTCCTGATTTCATTTACATATTGCATCCTAGTTTTAATTTGCATTAATATTTAATTAGTACATTGTTTTGTTTTTGCATTTTAGGACATTTTATCTTGCATTAGTGAAAACTTCATTTAGATTTCATTTTTGCATTGCATCTCATTGAAAAAATAGAAAATCTACATTTTGCACCATTCTTTACATTCTGTAGGACATTAAAATAATCTTAAAATTTCTGAAAAATATAATAAAATTGGATACTGGGACTCATTTCCCACCCAGGGCAAGTCAGTCCCTCTGCACTTTTTAAACAACATTTCTATAATCTTTTTAGCATATTTTTGCATTACTACTTGTTTTACTTTCTAGAATCTTTGTTTTTTATCATTTATTGTTTCTTAGTTTATTTGCGTCATGGAATTTTCTTTCAATAAATTGTGGAATTCATTAAAGTCATTATAAGTAGAAATGTCCAATTGTTCCTTTGGCTATGACCACAATGACCTTGAACACCCTCATGCTCCTTTAACTCCTCATGATTATCCCCCACATGAAGTAGACATCATTGGAGAAGATTATGCTAGCGTGAACAAGTTCTACAATGATTGACTTAATAACCTAGAAACAAATGCAACCTTTTATCCCTCTATGAGGTCACAAGACCTTCCCACTATTGCACCTCCTAAAAAATTTGCATACTTACATCCTTAAGTCACTATAGGAAAGGAGGTTCCTTCCTCAAGTGGCCCTAGTCCCTCTCACCAATCACATTCACAATCCTCTTATGATCACAAAGTCACAAACACTCCTATCAACCTTGAAGAGACGTATGGTAAAGGATTCACTATCTTAAGTAAATAAGGTTGTGACACAAAACACGAGCATTAAATCTATCAACTTCTTGAACAATAATCATCTGAAGTAGACACAACAAAAGTAGGATATCAAGATCATTCTCATACTGATAGACATCCTCTTCAACCTAGGAGACTTCAGGGTTCTAAAATAGTGATCTTGAATGATCCTCCTAACTTAAACATTCTCCTTCCACTTGAACAACCATTATCTCCTTCTAATGACAAGGACGTTAGGATCCCTATGGTTCCTCTTCCTCCTTCTATTCTTGAAGAAGGTGAATTTAGTAGGAAAAAACAACCTTACAAACTCAAAAAGATTAAATTTCCTACACATCCTCCACCTGACTGTGAAAGGAGACTTCAATTGCTTTTAAAGAAAGGTATTATACTTTTACCACCTATGAATAAGTTGGTTATTCATCCATAAGACTCTAACATATAATTTTGTAAATATCATCGCATCCTTGGACATCACATAGAAGAATGTCGAACATTGAAGTAAATACTAAGTATCACTTCACTGATACCAATTGTTTCCTCATCATACCTTAAAGCAACCAAATCCCATCATCATGCCATTGTTGTATAATTCCCTATTCTCACTATTGCATGATACTCTCACATCACCCACCTACTCATTCTTTCCTTTACACTTTATGGAAGGAAAGAAGCTATTAGCCTTGTCCTTGAATGCATTTGTCTATGTCTCTTAACTATGTTATTTCATTTTCACTTATCCATTTAAGATTGAGAAACCAATAACTTAGTTAATTGTTGACTTGCATTTGCATTATTTTTTCCTTTTCCTTTTCATGTGCGTATCGTGTTCCCCTATATCGTGTCTTTTATATTATCTCTCTTTGTACACTTCTATTTTTATCTCTAGTCTTCTATTTGCCGTGCTTTATCTTTTTAACTTTTTTTTTGTGTTCTCCTTTTGGAAACGATGCAACGTGTAGAGATTCCCTATGTCTCTTCCATGTTGAACCAAAAGGTCCTTGTCTTTTCTCTTTTATTTTGTGTCCTCCATTTGGGGATGACACAATGTGTAGAGATGCCCTATGTCTCTTCCATGTTGACCAACAAGGTCTTTAATTTTTCATCTTTTTGTTTTATGTTTTCCTTTTTGGGGATGATGCAAGGCATTGAGACCAAAATGTCTCCTTCATGTTGACCCGAAATCTTTTTCATTTTCTTTCACCTTTTTAACTTTCGTTTTGCGTGTGTTTTCCTTTTGGGGATGATGCAATGCATTGCGACTACAATGTCTCTTCCATGTTGAACCAAAAATAATTTTTTTTCTTTTTTTTTCGCTCTCTTTGTGTCATTCTTCCAATTTTATGTGCTTTGGGGAATGATGATAGTTCCAAGCTCTTTCATAAAAACATTGCAGCAACAAACATACTAACCCCAAAACCATAGATCCCTTATGTGTTTGGTGTGCTCTTTTCTAGGAGGCAACTTCCTTTCTTTGTTTTTCATTTTTCCTTGACATGATGTAGCCTAAATTTGAAACATATGACTTGGCATCGAGCTTTCCAACTTGGCTCTCATGTATTGTTTTCTTTTTGCATTTTCTTTTCTTCTCTACTTTAAAGTAATTTCTCACAGAATGATGTATAGAAAATCCCTTAAAGTGGGGGGCATACCTTACCATAATTTATTTGCATTATTTGTTCCTAGTGTAGCCTTGTCATTTATATGATGTGTTTTTCACTTTGTGGATGACCTTGGGTGTGATATCCTTCATAAGTGTGATCTATCTTATCATATTGCATTCCTCTTGGTGGCCTGATGTGATGCACTGCATCCCTTAAGTTGCAAATATACTATTCTTTGATTGGTCCTCTCTTGGTGACATTAGATACAGTTTTCCCTAAGTGACTAACCTTGCATGAACTAAACAAGACTCCTTCAAACATTTTACATTTTTACACTTTACATTTTTTCATTTTACGTGCTTGCATTTTTTCCACCTTGCATAATGCATCTTGCATGATTGTTGTACCCTTTCTTTTTGTTCATGAGAATTTTTCCTTTTGGTTACTTTTTATAGTTATCAATGGGTATAACTTTTTCATGATTGAGTGGGAAGCCCACCTAGCGGCATGACTTTTCCCCATAGCCACTTTTGTGTTTGTGAATGCATACCAACTAGCATATGTATCTTACCTTTTGGGATTTCTCACCTTGTGGACAACAAGTTTTATGGCCCCTAAGTGAGTATATTTGGGCCTTCTCACCCGATGGACCGCTATGTGGTATGTCTCCCTAGAGTGAATACACATTCTCTTTCATCCTAGATCTAATCCACAACTAGTTGGATTGACGATTGAAGCTTCAACCAATTTTGTTCAACACTTGCATGTTCCTTTGTTCTTATACTTAGTTTGCCATGGGATCTTCATCTTGGGGCCTTGATCATCCCTCTTTATCATTTCCATTCCATCTTGCTAACATAAGTTCATTTGAACCCTCCTCTCAATGTTCATGGCTACTTTAGTGCAAGTTTGAAGCAAGTTCATCCTCTCACTAAAGTGGGGGCTAAATGTGCCATAGAAAAATGGCCCCTTATCATTTTCATGGCCTTTTAGGTCTTTTTTCATGATGTTGGAACTATGTTGCTTTGATTTTATGTTGCAACATGGCTTGAATATGCTTATTTAGGTACTAAAATTCAAATAATAACATCTTGTGAAGGTTTCGTGAAGTTTTCTAAGACATTTATACATTCTTCTAGACTCTATTAATTATAATTCACCTAAAAATCACCTTTTTATTCATCAACAAGTCCTATATTGAAGTGTTGTAAAGTATTGTAACAAGATTTCATGCTTTTCTAGGAACATCTTAACTATTTATCCTTTTCTTAAGCTTTATTTGGCCCATTTATGCTCTCATATGCTTAATTAAGTGTATTTTTTAGTATTATCCCATCAAACAACATTAAATACAACATATTTCCTGATACTTGTTTTAGGTCCTAAGTGGGACCCATTTTCTATGGGTGTCCAATGAGCCCCCCTTGGCCCCAAATTCAATTTTTTTTAAATTTCCTTTTAGTATTTTATTCAAAATCACTTTATGTTGGCCTTTGATGCGATATGAATAGGTAACTAAGGTGCAAGTGTGTATAAATATGTGATTTTCACCTCATTTTACATCCCCCACAATCTCCTCACTCGTTCAAGCATTTCATCTCATATTTCAAGCATTCAAGCATTCTACAACATCAATTCAAGCACTATTCAAGCACTTTGAAGCAACCATTGACATTACTTCATATTTACATCATCAAGGGTTTGGTAAGTTGATAGAAATTGCACGTTGTTAGTTTATCATTCCTTTTCATTTCATTATTTTACTGAAGGTTTGATTACCAAAAATGAGGTTTGACCAAGGAAAACCCCTATTAACTAATGTTAAACCATTTTTCCCCATTGCATGTTTGTTTGTAGACATAGGTATGTATATTTGACAATATTTTTGATGTTGAAGATTGGTTTACAAGTCAACTAGGTGCTTGAATTCAACTTAAGTATATTTTGAGCTTGGAGAAGGTTTTCTGTCCATTTTTTGTAGAATTGACTTTGACAACTTGACAAGCAATGATTCCTAGATCTGTTGTTGCAAATATGTCTCTTTTTTTTTCAAAAAAAATGCAGAGGATTGATTTTCCAATTGTGGCAAATGAATCCCACCTTAGGATTAAAACTATGATTTTTTTTAGATTCTAGATCTTGACAAACACAAACTTGTTTTTGATAGTTTTTTCACTAGAAGGAGGACTAATTAGCCACCCTTGGTGAATGATTCCCACTATGAAAAATCAATAATCTCATCCATCATCCAAAACACTCTAGATTCATCAAAATTCATCCAGGTGCACTTAGATTCATCCCTGTCCTTTCTATTCTACATAATTTCTTCATTTACTTCATTATTTGCATATCATAGTGCATTTTCAAACATAGCTTTAATTTCACTTTTGCATTCATTTTCTTTTATTCAAACTAGTAAATTTCATTTATTTAACTTCATTTAGGTTATACAACATCTCACATTACATTATTTGAATGAACTAGTTTGCATTTTTGGCCTAATTCTCTCCTTTTAGTTGAAAAATGCTAGAAGAGTTAGAGAAGTCCTAAAGAGAAACAAATCAATGATTCATTTTGGTGAAATTTCTTTTTGAATACTTCTCTTTTCTAATTTCGAGTCCTTCATCATCATAGATCTAGCTTGCATTAGGATTTGCATGGTTCATTTGCACACTAGGTGTTAAATTTTGCATTCAGAAAAAATGCATTTAGTTTACATTTTTGGCATCTAAATTCATTTAATTTTTTTGAAATTATACATTTTTAATTTAGGATTGCATCATAGCACTCAGAACACATCACAATCACTTAATTTTTTTAAAAAATTCTGAAGAAAGTCCATACTAGGACTCATTCGCCACCCTAGGTGAATTAGTCCCTTCTAACCCCTAAAACAATCTTTTATTGAGCTGAAAACCCTATTTTTTGGCTTATGTTTGGTGCTAATTCATACCTCTATTAGTTGGTTTCATTTTAGTATCATTCATTTCATCAAATCTAGCTTAAATTACCTCATTTCATGCATGGTTTAAATTTCACATTTGTATTATCATATTCTTACATAACATAATTAGTCAGTTATTATCTGAAAAATTACATTTCATTTTAGACTTTTACATTGCATTTTGAGTTAGCATAGATTTTTATTTCAAAATGTTAGTTTCAATCTTCTCAAATTTGTGAAGAAAAAGATAGTTAACAAACATTCAAGTTCTTCATTCAATGCATTCCCTAGTTGTGATAGTCTCTTGGCACAAGAGAATGAAAATGTTAACACTTGCCTTAAACTTACACTCCCTCCTATCTCTCCTATTTGTCCAGATGATGTGTTAGAAGGGAATACAAACATATCTAAACATGATGATCATATTTTTCATTCTCCTAATACCTCTCCTTTTTGTGACAAAGGTATCTTGGTGAAGAAAGGGGGAATCATTGAGCATCATGCAAGTCTTGTTTGTCCTTCTCCTCATCCCCCTTACGAAGATAGTATAACAACACAAGATGAATGCATTAACACCACCTTATCTAGTCTCTATTCATCTCCCACCACTTCCCCTATTTTTGACAATACTTTCATGAATGATCATGCACAACATATTTGTGAGGAGAATATGTTGGTATCAAGAAACCCAATGATTGAGAGTTATAACATTATTTCTCTCCTTCCTAATGTTCCTAACAATTGGAAGGCTCTATTTGAACAAGAAGATCCAATAATTGACACACATGAAAATCCTAGTTTTCCTCCCCTTCATGACTTTCATATTTATGATGAAGCTTTGACATGTGATGCACCTCTTGATTGTCACTTTTCTCAAATCTCTCCTACTAGGGTAGATACTATGGACCAAGACAATGAGATCATGGAAAACAATCAACTTTTCCCCTCTCCTAATATCTCTCCTATTATTAAAGATGATATGATGGTGTTACACAATCCAATCATTGAAAATTATCATAATCTTATGTGGGAAAACATCATAGAACAAAAAATTAAACCATGGATAGCTTCCTTACTTACAATGACGACATGTTGGAAGAACAAATCCTTGAATGTCAAGAACATTTGGATTGTTTTTCTCCTAACAACTCTCCTCGGGAGACTATTCTAGTGCAAGGAAATGATATGTCTTCCTTAGGGATACATCAAACCAAGAGCCCCAAGGTTATGCATCCACAATTTCCCATTAGATCCCCTTCATTTAATGAACCACCTATATACCTTGTGGGACATCCAAATAATCCTATAATTCTTTACCCACCATCAAACAAGCAATAAAATCAACACTAACCCAAACTCATCCTTTACCCACCATCACAAAAGCAACAAACTCAACACCAATCGAAACTCATCCTTTACCCACCATCACACAAGTAACAAAATCAACACCCACACAAACTCATCTCTTACCCACCCAAGCATAATGTTTCATACCAACCAACTTACAATGACCTTTCTCACATATGTAACATAGTATATACAATCAAAGAAAATCAAGCCAAAACTTTGTTTACTTATCCACATAAATAACATTAGTTGCTGCTCCTTGTCATGCAATAGTTGTTGGATCATAGCATACTCACCATTGATTTTTTTACATCCATTGCAAGGGGTATCATACCATCATCCATTATAGGCTCACCTTTGTCTTACACTAAATGGGGGAAAGGGGTTTGATAGAATTGACCTTGTATGTCACTTGTCGTTGTCTCTTTTGACTCGTTGTTAACCTTTCATGAACATGTAAGAGAAAGATTGGGATGTGGGAAACATGTCTTAAGATTGACTCACATGTGACATACTACCCTTTTTCATGACGTAGCTTAAAAAAAACATATGACTTGGCATAGGGATTTTTGAATAAGCTCTCATACCTTCTTCTACTTTAAAGTAATTACTCATAGTAATGGTGTTAGCAACCAGTTTAAAGTGGAGGGCATACATAGGAAACATCATTTTGCAAATTTCATGGTGTGATTTACTTTACTTATTACGTGTCTTCTCCTTCGTTGTGTCATTGGGCTTGATTCCTTCCAAGAGTGTATGATCAACTAAAGTGGCCTAACACGAATGAGGCATCCCGTGGATAACAATATGACAACCCTGATTTATCCTCTCTTGGAGACATTAGGGACAATGCCCTATAATAATAAGGCCTTACACAAACAAAGCAAAATCTCCTTCAACAAAATTTTTACATTACAAAAAAAGAAAACATTTACAAAAAGAATTACCTTGTGGTGCCTTATCAATGTTATCAAGAGAATAAATTTGGTATGGTTTGTATAATGGGAAGTCGACACACTGGCATGAGTTTCTCACTGAACCACTTATTTTGGGATTTCTCACCCTACGGGAAACCAAAAGTTTCACGGCCCTAGAGTGAGTATGCATCTTATTTTTGGACAAGCAGCCTAGATCTGATCCACAACTAGTTGGACAAGTGATCGAAGCTTTATCCACCTTTTCATTTTCATCTTTCTCTTTCTTGCCTTTGCATGATTTTGTATCTTGGGGGCTTGACCTACATGTGGATCTAGGAGAGCTATAAAGCAAGTAGGTGCCAAAAATATATGCTACAATAGTTTTAATTTGATTTAATACTAGTTTATATTCATTCCTAGAAGTAAACATTGGATGGTGTTTTAGAAAAAAAGTAAAGATGTATTCATTATTTGATCAAAGTTGTAATAAAACATCCTAACAAAATTGTGTCAAGCGAATAATGTGTGAAATGAGTTGAGAGAAACTATATGTAATATGGGCATGGGCATAAATCAGGATATATTGTTTGGAATGCACTTAATTATAGAAAAGTAAATTTTTCTTTTTCAATTGCTAATAGTCTAAGATGTCTTGGATTTGTAGTAAGTAACTATAGGGATAAGAATACAATATTCCATATGTGTGTTACAATTAACACTTTGGTATATTTGAATAAATTTCACATGTCCTATGTAGTCTACTAATTGAAACTTTAGGGTTATATTTCATTTAGTGTTATAGAAAAGAGTGCCATTTTCTTGAAATGGGATTAATTCATCATAAAATGGACTTAATTAGATCTTAATCTAGTGTTTCTAGGTATTTTATGCATCCACACTAGGAATTGGACCCTTGCAAATCAAATAATTTTTTTTTAATGAGTTCTTGTAAATGTGTTATAAAGTGTTGTAAGATACTTTCACACTTTTCTAAGACTTAATGAACTAATTTTTCCATAATTCAAGATTATCAAACATGTTTAATAACATTATTACATCAATCTAGAAGGCTTATAACTTAAACTTAATGTTAAACTAGTGTTGTAATGTGTTTTACACATTCACATTGGTTCTTGTGCCTTCCTAGGCTATGTGGACATCATTTTAGTGTTGTAAAGTGTATTTAATTATACTTTCACATTTAATTTTGTTTCCAAAGCCCTATTTTACATTCACATAATCATTAATAGGCCCCCATTAACCCATATTGTGCATCCTGAGGCATAATTTGATCAAATAACCTACATAATCATCATATAAGCCTAATTTTCTTACTTCCAAGAATTCCAGCTAGTAAAAATGGTCCCTATGGGACCCATTCACCATTAGTGGTGAAGTAGTCCCAACTAGGTGGGACCCATTCACCATTAGTAGCGAATGAGTCCCATTTGATCCATTTTCAGGGTTTTGAGCAAGAAAAAATAGGTTTTAAGTTTAATTTTTCTCCATGTCAGCCTTAAGGATCTAATTAATGGGAAAATAAGGTAAATTTCCTATAAAATCACCTCTCTAAACTCATTTTTACATCTATTCATTTATTAACACATTCACATCATTCATTCATCATCTATCTTCTATCTCAAGTCAAGCAAGCTAGGGAATTTACATTGCAAGTCATCAAGTTACTTCCTATGACATTTGAGGGTAGATTCTACATGTTATGTTGTAAAATTTGAAGATCAATCATCATGGAAATGTAATCCATTCCATTATTGCATGTTTCATTCCTTTATTTCATCATTTTGGTTTAATTACCTAAAAGGGGTTTGATCAAGGCAAACCCCCATGCCCTAACATTCAACATCTCTCTCTCTCTCTCTCTCTCTCTTGTCTAGTATGTTTGTAGATTTAGGTCTCTTAGAAGCTTTGAAATCATTGAATATCAAGTTTCAAGGTTTCTGAAGTATTCTCCTCATTCATCAAGTCAAAATATCAACAAAAATCCATTTTTTAGACCATTAAATCAAAGTTTTAGAAGTAGACACCTATAGGGCATGAAAGTACAGATTGAAAGCTTTAGAATCCACCTTTGAAAATATAGAAGTTTAAAAGTTGACTCATTCACCATGATTGGCCCAATTGAGTCCTACTCCATGGTCAATTTTGAGTTTTTTGCATTTTTTAGTACCCTTTTGTCAAAAATGTGTTCTGGTATTAGTTTGGTAGAACTAGGATTGATTCAGCCATAATGGTGAATGATTCCCTCTAGGCCTAAATTTCAGCATCAACAAAATTTTAGAAGCAATTTCCAATCTCCATCCACACTCTAGGTGTACACTTTCAGTTTGGTTCATTTTTGGTAAGTTTTACATTGATTCCTAGTTCATTGTTGCATTACACGATGTATTTTTAAGAAAGTTGTTTTCCTTTAGTTTCTATTCATTAGTCAATCAATATCATTCATTTCTTGCATTTAATCATTATATCTAGACATATTTCATCCTTATTCTATCCATATTGCATTGAATTTAAACGTAACATAAGCATTTTTCTTCCATCTTTCTCCTTCTAGGTGAAAAATCCTAGGAGAGCTAGAAAACAAGTGGGTGCCAAAAATCTATTCTACACATTTATTTTGTAGATGTTAGCTTGTGCAAGAGTTCACTCCATTCTATAAGGAAATAATGCAAATCATTAATGATTTTTTAGAACAAATCATAAAAAATGTAAGGCTTCGTTGTTTGGTAGAAAAAGTATAAATGTTATGTAATTAAATTATATATAATTAATAGGTTTATATTGTGTTTTAAATATAAACATTTTAATATGACAATAATAACAATTTTCTAAGTTTTGTGGGTGATTTGTTTCCATTAGAAAAAAATTGCTAGTGTCTCTCTCATATGAATCTTATTATTGGTTAGATATACAAAATATCTAACCGGTACTATTATTTTTGGAGCAGTTGTATCTAGCAAGGTATTTCTATTTTCTTATCATAATCATACCTTTGAGAGTATTCAAGATTAAATAGTAGTTTATCCTATATTAATCCATCTATGTTTAGATGCTATGCTGCATTTAGATAGTTATCTTGGGAGCGATGTTATAATTGGAGTATATTTTGTACTTTTCAAGAGGATCAATAATTAATTATTGCTTACCAAGATGTATTTTCTAACACCACCCTCAATACGTATCTCATTATTTTCTTCATTTCATATACATTTATTTCTTTGAGGGAATTTTACTTCAAATATTATCTCAAAGAGGGGAAAAATATAGACAATATCAACTAATGATTATCATTAATCCATTACAATACCATTAGTAAATCATTTATTATACAATTATTTTTTTCTAATCTATCATTTATTAATTATTTACCTCATTTATAATTTTTTTTTTAAATAGGGGTGTCCCCACAACCCAGCCCAGTGGCCCAACATCCCTTACCTTGGGTACCTAAGGTGAGCTAGGGTGAGACTAGTTCCCTGCGGGTGAGATTCCCTACCCACAAGAAGTCCCACCTCTTAAACCTAGGAGCAGATTCGAACTTGAAACCAATGGGGAGAAAATCCACTAGCCAAGCCAACTCTACTACCTGTTCAAGCTTACTCATTTATCATTTACTACGATCATCCATAATTAATCTATTAATTAAAAATTATTTTATTATTTTTAATAATTTGAGCTAATTATCCATATTTAATAAATATATAAATTTTTAATTTATCACCTATACTAAGAGAAAATGTATACCTCTACATTTTCACATTTTTTTGGGCCCTTCTTGATAATTTACCTTAATGTTACCTTGATTTAGTGTTGTAATGTGTTTAACACATTCACATTAGGTCTTTGTCCCTTGCAAACTAAGTGGGACTAGTTGTTCCTTATTTAGGATTTTGTAAAGTGTTATATTACACTTTCACATTAATTTAGGGTTTAATTAATTATGGGGCTTCTTTATGCCTTATTTGGCCTTATTTTGCATCCACAAGTCTTAATTAATGCATCTTTTTGAGATTAATCCTAACATAAACCAATATCCAATCATAATTCAAGTTTTTTTGGATTGTATGGCCTCGATTTAGTGATTAGGAAATCATACACCACCTTTGAAATATGGTACCTATGTTTTGAGGCCCCAATCTAGATTTCACATGAATTTAAGAATTTATTGAAAAATGTGTCCCATAGCCTAGCCTAATGGGACTCATACACCACTTCTCGTCTATGAGTCTTGTGTGGCTTTAAATTAAATTAAATTATTTTTTTTTGCGAGATTTTATTCTCCCTAATCTAATGTTGGATTGTAGTGTTGTAATTTTGGGAAATTTGGCATAAAAAAGTATAAATAGAAGGTTATTTCATGTATTTTCTCCTATGAAGTTGAATAAGCATCCTTATTGAAAATTTGAGTTTACAAGAGCATTCAAATTTTTACAAGATCATTTAAGAGTCTTCAAGAGTTTATTATCGTGTTTTGGAGCATTATTCAAGTATCAAGCATCATGTCAAAGTCATCATGCATCATGTTTATTTTTGAGCTAATATTTGTGATGTAGGTTTTCACAATTCAAGAAAGCATTCAATTCAAGATCCATATCATTCAAGAAAAAGTCAAGATCTACATCTATTAGAGCCATTTCATACATGTTTGTAGCATTTTATTCTTAGGGTTTGGTGAGTTATGATGCAACAACATCCAGTAGTGTAGGGAAATCTTGTATCACCCAAAAAAATATGTTTTCTTATTTTCATTAGTTGTTTTGAGTCCCATGATGGCACTTAAGCCATATAAGATAGTTAGAAGTCAAAAAAGGAAAAAAAAAGTCACTTACTCTTTTTAGTAAGTCAGCCAAAATGGGCTCGTATGGACCTAAAACTTTACCCAAAGGAGTGGAACTATTTTTTTTTCCGTAAAAGAATCATCTAAATACCTTCCATAGTTTAGGAGATGTTAAAGTTTTAGTCTTGAGAATTTTCTCCAATGCAACTTCAAATTCAAATGTGAAAATGTTAGCGGCACTAAAACAACTCAAAAAGTGGATGAAATGATCGACAATGGGTTTGAGGTGTTGTAGATCTCTTCAAAATATTTCCAATGATATGTTATAATAGAAAATTGGACACCTGGATCAAAAGTTATGGCCCTACAAAGCTACCCCACTAAAAAGTGAATTTCATTAAAATTTCTTCCTAGGAAAGAAATCAAATGGTGGGACTTTTTGTGCCAAAAGAAAAGGGAAAGCTACACATTCTAGAACATTCTAGGGTGGTTATTGGGAGAAATAAAAAGGGTTAAGTGGGGGTTGTAGAAGGTGGCTCTATTAGTACAAATTGTGGCTCTGGATAATATATTTTGTTTTCACAGTTGATTTTGTTGTAATGAACCAATCCCTTGAGGTTGTAAAATTGTAAGTTTTGAATCTATAATTTCATTTTTTGAAAATAATTCAAAGTGAGTTATTTTTTTGTCTCGCATCTTCCATGTTGGTATCTATTGTTGAGATTTGTGAGGGTTTCATTTGGTGTGGCCCTCATCAAGTGGTATAAGAGCAGGTTTTCCTGAGTGTGTAAACAAATTGTCAAATGTGAGGTAGTTTGTACTAGGACTTGTAGTTGTGGGTTTCTAAGAAAAGTGATCAAAATTCCTCTGTGAAAAAGCCATGGTGGTGGAAGAAATGTTGTTGTACTAGAAGATGGTTTTAGAGCCCTACAAAGACAAGTTCAAGCACTACAAGAGGAGTTGTGTCAAGGGTTTTAGCCAAGAAGAAGAGATGAAAGTGAAGATGAAGCTAAAAATGAGGAATAGTTCTAAGAAGAACAAGATGTAGTAGATCTAGATAAGGCTATCTCTAAGATTAGGAAAAGGCCAAAGATCGATGTTTCTACATTTTTTGGAAATCTTAACATAGAAGAGCCGATTGATTAGATCAATGATATTGAGGAGTACTTTGAGTATGAGGAGGTGGAAGATATTGAGAGGGTCAAATTTGCAAAGATGAAGCTCAAGGGTCATGTGGATATTTGGTGAAAGGAAGTACAACTAGAAAGAAATCGAAGAAGAAAAGAGAAAATAACCATATTGGAGTGGATGGTGGAAAAATTAAAAATATAATTCATTCTTGTGGACTATGAGATAGATTTGTTGAAGAAGATGCAAGGGTTGAAGCAAGTGGGAAAATTTTTCATGGAGTACATAGAAGAATTCTACCTTGTCCTAATTAGAATAGGCCATTCTGAGGCCAACAAGGAAAAATTTGCTCATTCCATAAATGGGTTGTAGCTGAGTATTCAAGAAGAGTTACATTTAGTAAGAATGTCTACCATTAAAGATGCATATCAATTTCCTTTCAAGGTAGAATACAATTTTAATAGAAGGTTTGAAAACAAGCAAAGAGGTGTGGATCATGGTGGAAAGACTACTGGATAGTGATATGGAGGTCAAAATTAAGATCAAAAGAAGGGTGAATGATCTAGTAGCATCGAGAACTAGAAAGGAGATAACCCCTACCATCCTTGTGATCAAAATAATGGAGACCAAAGAGGAAGATCTGGACAAGGATTGGGAAGAGGAGGCTTTCATGGAACTTGTTTCTAGTACGAAGAAGGACATAGGGCCTATGAGTGTCCTCAACATCAAGGAAGGACAAATAGAAGACCTGAGGGTAATGTATGAGATGCACATTTAGATGAAGATGTCTAGTCTTCACATTTTGAGGATGCAAAAAATGGAGAGGTTCTTGTTACTAGAAGAGCCTTGCTGAATGAGGAGAAAGAAACTCAAAGGAAGAATTGGTTTCTCACTATATGTAAGTGTGAACGTAAATTTTTCAATATTATTATTGATTGAGGTAGTATCGATAACCTTGTTTTAGAAGAGATGGTTAGTAAGTTGCAGTTGGACAGAAGAAGGCATTTGAATCCATACCAGATTGCTTGGTTGTAGAAGGACCATAAAGCTTGAATGAACATAAAGATTTGGTAAATTAAGAATGCCTAGTAAAGTTCAAGATTGGAAATTACCATGATGAGGTATTGTGTGATATTACATGCCTATGGATGTTTGTCATATTTTGTTAGGCAGACCATGGTAGTTTGATTGGTGAGTAGTACATCATGGACAAAGGATGGAGTTCATAATAAGTTGAAGCCCTTGAATGAGGCAAAAGAAAAGTTATGCAGTAATGCAAGATTTTATTTGGTTGATGGAAGAAAGTTCCTAGAAGGTATGAGGCATGGGCATATATGTTTTGCATTGATCCCTAAAAATGATAAAGTAGATACTAATGAGGTACTGGTAGAGGTTTCAAATTTGTTGAATGAGTTTTAGGAAATTATTTCTGATAATGTACCTAAAGGTTTTCCTCTAGTAAGGAAGATTAGCCATTAGATGGATTTAATTCTTGAAACCAATCTACCAAATAAGGTAGCCCATCAAATGACTCCACCAGAGAATGATGAGTTGAATAGACAAGTGCAAGATTTGTTGTAGAAGGGATTGATTTGAGAGAGTTTGAGTCCATGTGTAATACTTACAGTACTAGCACTAAAGAAGGATGAAGAATGAAGGATGTGTATAGACTCTTGAGCTATCAACAAGATTACTATCAAGTATAGATTTCCCTTGCTAAGGATGGATGACATTATGGATTGTTTGAATGGAGCTCTAAGTACTTCACAAAGATAGACTTAAAGAGTGGATATCAATAGATCAAGATTGGAGAATTAATGTAGGATAGCCTTCAAAACTAAGGAGGGCTTGTATGAGTGGTTGGGTGTTGCCACAATAATGGGTTACACTTTTTGGGACATCCTAATTTTTGCCCAAAATCACATATTTTTGGAAAATATACTGATTTAAGCCTTTAAAGGTTCCATTTAAAGGATTTTTATCAAAGAGGGTTTGATCAAACACCCTTAGATCAAACTTCCTTAGATGGAACCCTGTTAGTTTTAAACCATACCTATAATGGATTCTCCTGTACAACTATAAAAATGCTAATTAAAAACCAATTTTGATTTACCTTCAGGGGGATCAAATGAATTCATTTAAAATTTATGTTTTGTAAGTATGTAGCCCTTATTATAAGCTTTCCAAAAAGTATAATTTTAAATGCATCTAATTTGATTATTATATTTATTTTCTATTTCTTGTGAATATATTTTTTTCAATGAACATTAAGTTCTTTGTTTCACACATACAAAAAAATATGAAAATAGAGAAAAATATCCCAAAAAATACATGGGCACTAGGTATTGATGTCTTTATTCAAACAAAAATATATATGTTAATTCAAATGCATAGAAAAAAAGCTATGTGGTCTGAAGTATACCTTTATCCAAATTATAATTACTTTGAGTTGGAAAATTAATTAAAAAAATATGCAACAAAAAATTATCAAAAAATATCCATGCACTAGATATTGGTGTAACAAATATGTATTTTAAAAATTAGAATTGTATAACTTCTATTAAAAAGGTTATGTGGTTTGAAGTAAACGTCACTTTTTAAAAATCTTGCTTAGTAGAAAAAATACTTTATTAAAAATTACATAAAATTATTCACAATTTACTTTTATTTTTTTTAAATATAATTAGAATATACACACAAAATCTCAAAAATCACTATTTTGATTCACCTTCAAATTCTTAATGGTTTAGCTGCTATAGGTGTAAGAAAGTTAAGATTTGGTCAAAATGCTGATTTCAATGTCAAGTTTAGCCAAAAAGTGTAAGCCATTATTGTGGGATCACCCAGATTGTCATGCCTTTTGGGATAACCAATGCATCAAGCACATTTATGTGGCTTATGAATGAGGTATTGAAAGAATTTCTGGGAAATTGTTTATTTGGATGATATTTTGATTTTCAATCATAAATTGTCAGAGCACTTGATGGATATATGAAGAGTTTCTAAGAAGCTAAGGGAGGAGAAGATGTTCAATAATTTGAAGACATGTAGTTTTGTGAAGAGGGATTTTGTGTATCTAAGATTTTTTGTCTCAATAGAGGGTTTTAAAATGGATCTAAAGAAGGTTAAAGCTATCATTGAATGGCCTACCACATGGAATTTTATAGAGGTAAGATCATTTCATGGTCTAGAAATTTTTTACAAAGAGTTTATTAAGAATTTCAGTAGTATATATGTGCACCTCTAATTGAAGAAAAGAGAGGGGATAGAAAGGATTTTAAATGGACTATAGGAGAAATAAAGAGTTTCAATATGTTGAAGAAGAAAGTCATAGAGCAACCTCTTTTGGAACTTCTGGATTTGAGTAAGGTCTTTCAGGTAGATTGTGATGCTAGTGGAAGTTCCATAAGAGTTGTTTTGAGTCAAGAAGGTAAGCCTATTTCCTATTTTAGTGAGAAGTTGAATGATGCTAAGAAGAAATATCATGTCTATGATCAAGAGTTTTATGCTATAATTTAGGCTTTGAAGAAATGGAGGCATTGTTTGTTGCCAAGATAATTTGTTTTATATGTTGATCACCAAACTTTGTAGTATCTCAATAGTCAAGGAAAATTAAATCGAAGGCACTTGAAATGGGTTGAGTTTTTATTGGGTTATACTTTTATTTTGAAGCACGAGAGTTTAAGGTCAAACAAAGTTGTAGATCCATTGAGTAGAAGGAAAAATTTGTTGATAGAGATGAATATAGAGGTTGTTGGGTTTAATGAACTCAAGAGTTTGTATCCTAAAGATCCAGAATTTGCAAAAGCTTGGAAGGCTTGTTTGGAACCTGTTACATTGGTAGGAAAAGATGGTTGGATTTCCTAATCCATGATGGGATGTTGTTTAGATGAAGCCAGTTGTTCATTCCAAGGAGTTCTATGAGAGAGAATCTAATCAAGGAGAAGCATAGTGGAGGATTGGCTAGACATTTCAATCGAGATAATACCATTGCTCTTTTTAGTGAGAATTATTACAAGATGTGAAAATATTTGTAAAAAATTCCATAGTATATCAAATGGTGAAAGCAACAAGTTAGAATACTTGATTATATCAGCCATTACATGTACTTGAGTAGCCATGGGAGGATGTTAGCATGGATTTTGTTCTTTGATTTCCAAGGACACATAGAGGGTATGATTCCATATTTGTGGTGGTGGATTGATTTTCAAAGATGGTACATTTCATTCCATGTCATAAGACCAGTGATGTTCATATTGTCAAGTTGTTTCTTAGAGAGGTGGCGAGACTACATGGTCTATCAAAGAGTATAGTTTCAAATTGAGATACCAAATTTGTTGGTTATTTATGGAGGACATTATGGAAGAAGATAAAGAAGAATTTGAAGTTCAATTTTGCACACCATCCACAAACTGATGGACAAATGGAGGTGGTGAATAGGAGTTTGGGTAACCTACTAAGATGCTTAGTAGGAGATAAGCTTAAGGGATGGGATTTGAATATACCACAAGTGGAGTTTTCTTACAAAAATTCTATCAATAGGAGCATTGGTAAATCACCATTCTATATTTTGTATTAGAGTAGTCTAAGAACTACTTTTGAATTGAGAAAGATTAATAAGGGGGATAAGAGTAGTTCTAAGGTTCAAGATTTTACTAAGCACCTAAATAATTTTCATGAAGAGGTGAAGAAATATATCAATAAGTTGAACTCAAAATATAAGGCTAAGGTAGATGAAAAAGGAGGTATAAGGAGTTCCAGGTAGAAGATGAAGTCATGGTCCATTTACGAAAGGTGAGGTTTCCAGTTGGTACATATAACAAGTTAAAGATGTAGAATTTTGTATTGGAGATTGTTTGATGTTGTGGATGTGTTGTTGATATGTGGTTGTCGTTGATGTCAGCACTATTATCATTTGGTGTATTAGTTGTTGTATATCTTGAGGATATTGAGAAAATTGTAAAAGAAAGTGTTTCGGGTTCCTAGTGGAACAACACAGGTCATGAAGGCTTTTTGTTCTATACATAAAAGATTAGGTGATGTGGATCAAATTTTTTATTGTTGAGCATGTCTAGATCATCGACAAGGAGTTTTAGAGGTTTGTGTGAAGTTTTGTGAGAGTTATGGTTTGACATTGTTTTGCTAGTCTTTGTTAGTGTACCTGAATAAAAATTGTGTGATTCTAGTTATCTCAGTTGTTGCAGATGCTTCTCTATTGTTTCCTAGTGTTCTTATATGTCTCTAGTTCATTCTCTATCTTTGTGGTGTGTCCACATTAATCTGTGTGCTCGTGATTGAAGATATTTTTGTGCATGTTCAATTTTTCTTGTTCTTGGCTAACATGATGGTGGTAGCGTGTTGTGGATCTTTGAGGAAGAATTAATTAAAGTATTTTTGTGTTGGAGATATTAATTTGGGTCTCCACTATGTTGTGGCTGACCTTGCTATATAAAGATTAATTTTTTTATTGAAAATATGGGCTAACATTGCGAATATAATTTATTTTTATTGTCCGAAGAAGTTGTGGTGAAATCTCCTATAGCGGATATACAAGATTGATTGTGTGATCAATGGAAAGTATGCTTCATGTGCTCCTATGTGCGTATGTGTGAATATCATTACTGAATAGAGTGTGAAGAAGATTGTGTGAAGTGTGAAGAAGTTTTGATCTTAATTGGAACTGTAATAAGGATTGAGTAGAAGCTATTTTCTCAGTTCATACCCTTTGGATTTTTAATCCAAATTTGTTGGGGTGTGAGCCCCTTTTGTAATTGAGCAGTGAGCTCTAGGAAGTGTGCCTGAATGCATGTGCATTCCCCCCTTACTATTTCTCATTATACTTGAGTAGGGTATAATCTTGTGGACTAACATCCACTGTGGTTTTTCCCCTAACAGAGTTTCCATGTAAAAAATCTTTGTTTTCTTTGTCTCTCTAATGTTTTAATTGTTTATTGTTAATTGCAGATAGAAAAAGTTTAAATTTCTGTGAAAACTTATTCACTATCCCCTCTTAGTTTTTTTTCCTTTTTTTTCCAACAATTGGTATCATAGTAGATTCCTCTAAAGAAGTATAATAGCTTGAGGTGATCCAAAATGGAAACATTCAAGAAGGATAGTCCTAGATTTGATGGAACTAACTATTCCATGTGGAAAGTCAGGATGCAATTTCATCTACAGTGCATTGGTGATGCTTACAGGAAGGTTACAAAAAATCAATGTTATCCCTAAGAATGGTCCCTCCACTACTGATGAGATCAAAGATTCTGAAAATAATACCAGGGCCATGGAAGCATTGGTGAGTGCTCCAGGATAGATTTGGAGATGGCTAATGTATTATGTTTGCAGAAAGCTCATGAGATATGGATGAAATTGGAAACTTTGTATGAAGGTGATGCACAAGTGAAGATGGATAGGCTACAAATATTGAAAGGTAAATATGAGAATTTGAAGATGGGTGAAGATGAAAATATCACTTCTTTTATACAGAGTAAATGAGATAGTGATGGGTATTACATGTGTCAGTTGTTTTGTGGATGAGGTTGAAATTATGGCCAAATTACTTAGATCCTTTCCTCCCTACTACAAAAGGAAATTTCATGCCATTGAATATTTTAGATCTATGAACAAGATGACAAGAGATATGTTGATCAGCAAGCTTCTTGCTTTTGAAATAAGTGAATTTGGTGAATCCACACCAAAAAAAAATCTGCTTTCAAGGCTACTATATCTTAAAGTAATAGGAAAAGATACCACCCAGGAGAGAGCTCCAAAGAGATATCTAAATTTGATGAAGATCTGAAACAACTCAAAGACAAAGACAGAGAAGTACAAGAACTAGAAGCACTGATTGCAAAGCAAGAAGGATGAGGAAAAGGTAAGTATGAAGAATTATTTCCTATTAAATGTTTTTCATGTAGTAAAATGGGTCATTTTGCATCCAGATGTCTTGAAATAATTCGTAGATCTAAGCCTAGAAAACCTAGATTCCAAAAGAAATACTACTTTGCTAAAGAAGCAGTGACTGATAATGAGTCTAATAAAGATAATGCAAAACAAGATGATTGGGCTTTCATTGCTACCATTGAAAATAAACTTGTTCCTATTGAATCGATCAAGGATAAGAAAGCTCTTGTAGCTCGAGTTGAGGAGAAAGATGAGTGGGTCATTGATAGTGGATGCTCACATCACATGACCAATGATAAAAGCAAGTTTGTGAGTCTAGAGAAGTATGATGGTGGGGTTGTAATATTTGGAGATAACAATGCTTGTGATATTTGTGGAAGAGGTTCTATTAGCCTTGGTGGTAAGGAAAAAACTGATGATGTTCTCTATGTTGAAGGCCTAAAGAATAACTTGTTAAGTGTTGGACAGATGGTACACAAGGGATATGATTTGTTGTTCAAGAATGGAAAATGCAAGATTCATGGGAGTTCCAGAAACATTATTGCTACTGGTGTGAAAACTAAAGGTAATATTTTTCATTTGAATACTACTAGTGGAAGTTGTTTAATTGATCAAGTAGATGAAATTTGGTTGTGGCATACAAGGTTGTGTCATGTAAACTTTGACAACATTATCAAGATAAGTTCTACTCAAGCAGTAAGAGATCTACCTAGGTTAGTGAAGCTTGCTAAAGTAATTTTCCAAGAATGTCAGATAGATAAACAAACTAGAGTCTCTTTTTGGAGCAAAAAATTTCATTCAAATAATGTGTTGGAACTACTACATATTGATCTTTGTGGTCCCTCTAGAGTTAGAAGTATTCATGGAGAAAGATATTTTATGTTGGTCATTGATGATTACTCTAGAATGATTTGGGTTTCCTTTTTGAGAGAAAAGTGTGAAGCATTAGATAAGCTCAAAATATTTAAGGCTATGCAGAAAATGAAAAAGGTTTGAAAATAAAATGCCTAAGATCTAAGAGAGGTGGTGAATTCATCTCCAAGGATTTCAATTCTTATTGTGAAGACCATGGAATTAAAAGATAGTTATTTACTCCTTGAACCCCTCAACATAATGGAGTTGTAGAAAGAAAAAATAGAACAATTCTAGATGCTACTAGAACAATGATGATGAAAGGAAATGTGTCTTAGATGTATTGGAGTGAAGTGGTAAGCATTGTTGTGTATACCTTGAATTAGGTGAATGTGAATGGTAATTATAGTAAGACCCCTTATGAACTATGGTTTGGTCACAAGCCTACTATTAAGTACTTCAAGATCTTTGGAAGAAAATGTTATATCAGGAGAGATGATGATATAGGAAAATTTGATGCTAGAAGTGATGAAGGAATATTCCTAGGTTACTCCACAAGGAGAAAGGCATACCAATGTTATAAGAAAAGAGTGAGAAATATTGTTGAGAGTGCAAATTTTAGAGTTGATGGGGACTCTTTCAAATCATCCAGATGATGCAGCTCCAATTCAAATGAAGACAACACAAATCAAGGGAAGAATACTGAAACACATAATCTACTTCATATTATTTCCATATGTTTTGGTGAAGCTACCACAAGTTGTTTTGGAAAATCAAGTCAGCCATGAAGCACAGACAAGTGCAAGTGTAGAAGAAAGTTTAGAAGACACATAAGTCAAATAAAGTTCCAAGACTCCAAGGTATTTAAAGCTAAATCATTTTGAAAGTAAAATTATGGGAGATAAAAGAAAAGGAGTGAAAACTTGAAGAAAAATTGCAAAAGAATATTGTCTAATTTCCAAGATTAAACCTAAGAATGTCACTGAATCCTATCAAGATGAACACTGGTTAGAAGCTATAAAGGAAGATCTAGCATAGATTGAAAAGAATGAGACATGGACATTGGTTCCTAGGCCCAAAGACAAGAATGTGATTAGTACTAAGTGGGTATTATGAAACACGTTGAATGAGGAAGGTGAAGTTGTCTGGAATAAGGCAAGACTGGTATGTAAAGGGTACTCTCAAATGGAAGGTATTGATTTCGGAGAAACTTTCTCCCCTGATGCTATAATTGAAGCAGTAAGATTATTTCTTGGTTATGCTACTTATAAGAACTATAAAGTATATCAAATGGATGTAAAGTCCTCATTTGTAAATAGGGAACTAGAAGAATAAGTGTACATTGACCAGTGGGATGGATTTCAGCTAATAGATAAGGAAGATATGGTTTTTACATTGAAGAAAGCTTTGTATGGACTTAAGCAAGACCCTAGAGCCTAGTATGCCAGATTGGACAAATATCTACTAAAGCTTGTATTCACTAAAGGTGCGACTGATAGTAACTTATACTTCAAATTAGATCATGATAAGGAGTTAATCATATAAGTCTTTGTTGATGACATCATTTTTGGATGATATGAAGAGTGAAATTGAGATGTTCATGATTGGTGAAATTAAGTTCTTTATGGGATTTCAAATTACATAGCTGGACCAAGGGATTTTCATATCTTAGTCCAAAAATGTGAGAGAATTGTTGAATAAGTTTGGAATGGAAGACTCCAAACCTGTTGGTACCCCTATGGTGATTGGATGTAAGTTAACATAGAATGATGATTATCCTAAGGCGAATGAAACTAGGTATAGGTAAATGATTGGTGGATTGCTCTACTTGACTCAGAATATAGCAGACATTATGAATGTTGTATGCATGGTTTCTTTATTTCAAGTTGATCCAAAAGAATCACATGTGACTATTGTTAAAATAATATTTAGATATTTAAAAGGAATAGTTGAATTTGGACTTTGGTATCCAAAGGATGATGATCTCACTTTGTGTGCATACACTAATGTTGACTGGGTTGGTGATGTGGATGACAGAAAAAAATACTAGTGGTGGAGCTATCTTCCTAGGGAAGAGGCTAGTATCTTGGTTAAGTAAAAATAAAAAATCAATTTATCTATCCATTGTTGAAGAAGAATATATTACTACTGCCAATAATTGTACTCAAGTGATATGGATGAAGTAGATGTTGAGAGATATCAGAGTAATATATGAAGAGCCTATTTCTATATACTGTGACAACTCAAGAACAATAAATATATTAAGGATTCCAGTGCTACACTCTAAGACAAAACATATATCAGTCAAGTTTCACTTTCCAAGGGAAAAAGTAAATGAAAAAGAAGTCAGAATAGAGTATGTTCCTACCAAAGAATAGATTGCATATATATTTACTAAGCTATTTCTAAAGGATAATTTTGAGTATCTTAGAGGAATTCTAGGGGTAATCACCCCTCCCGATAAGAACTAAATGATGCATTTACTTGCATCAATATGTGAGCCTTATTGCTATATTATGATCCAAATTGATGTTTTCATGGTTGTTACTTAGGGGGAGTAGTTAGATGTGCAGATATGTGATTCAGATCATATGGAAAGGTCATGGTTACCTTTTCCATTGATTTCAAAGGGGGAGAAGATTAATGCGAAAAATATCTTAGGGGGAGAAGAGCAACATGACAAATCTTTTCAAAAATGAAGTGCAGAAAAAGTTAGTTTGTTGGGTTTATGGTATTTTTCACATCATGTGTTGCCATCAATGCCAAAGGGAGAGATTTTTGGAAATTTTTGGATGATGTGGATGTGTTTCTGATGTGGTTGTCAATGATTTCAACATTATTAGCATTTGGTCTATCAATTGCTGTATATGTCAAGGATATTGAGAAAATTGTAAACAAAAGTGTTTCAGGTTCCCAGTGGAACTGTGCATGTCATGAAGGCATTTTTTTGTACATAAAATATTAGCTTATGTGGATCAAATGGTTTATTATTGAACATGTCTAGATCATCTACCAGAAGTTTCAAAGGTCTACGTGAAATTTTGTGAGAGTTATGATTTGACAGTGTTTTGTTAGTTTTTGTCAGTGTTCTTCAATGAAAATTGTGTGATTCTGGTTATCTCAATTGTTGTGGATGATTCTCTATTTTTTCTTGGTGTTCTTAAATGTCTCTAGTTCATTCTCTATCTTTTTGGTACATCCACATTGAGTTGTGTGCTCGTGGTTGAAGATATTTTTGTGCATGTTTAGTTTTTCTTGTTCTTGGATGACATGATGGTGGTAGCATGTTGTGGATCTTCATAGAAGAATTAATTATAGTTTTTTTGTGTTGGAGATATTCATTTGCATCTCCATTATGTTGTGGCTGACCTTGGTGGATACGTGCATTAAATTTTTTATTGAAAACTTGGGTTGACATTGCAAATATAATTTATTTTTCTTGGCTGACGAAGTTGTGATAAAATCTCCTGTAGTAGATATATAAGAGTGATTGTGTGATTAGTGGAAAGTATGATTCATGTGCTCCTATGTGTGTATGTATGAATATCATTATTGAGCAGAGTGTGAAGAAGTGTTGAGCTTAATTGGAACTATAATTAGGCTTGAGCAAAAGCTATTTTCTTAGTTCATACCCTCTGAATTTTTAATCCAAATTTGTTGGGAAGTGATCCCCTTTTCTAATTGAGCAGTGAGCTCTAGGAAGTGTTCTTGAATTCATGTGCATTCCCCTTATCATTTCTCATTATACTTTTAGCAGGGTATAATCTTGTAGACTAACATCCACTGTGGTTTTTCCACTAATAGGGCTTCCACGTAAAAAACATCGGTGTTCTTTGTCTCTCTGATGTGTTAATTTTTCATGGTTAATTACAGATCTTAGATTAAGGTTAAGTTAGAAGATGTTTAAATTTCTATGACAACTAATTCACCCCCCTCTTAGTTGTCTATCCTTGTTTTTCCAATAGTTTGGACAATGCAAGATCATGAAGAAGCATGATTTTGGAAATACATATGAGGTATAGTTTCCTAATGAAATTTATATTTCACCTATGTTTAACATTTTGGATTTAACAAAATATCATGTAGGAATTGATGAAGAGATAATACAAGCACAGTGGAATATTCTAGCACCTACCTCAAAAAAGGAGAAGATAGAAGAAATTTTGGATAGTTGTGTGGGTAGAAGCACAAGAAACAAGCAATATACAGAGTACTTAGTGAAGTGGAGAGGGAGGCCTATTGAAGATTCATCGTGGTTGTTTTAGGTTGAGGCTAACCATCTTGGTTTCCCTCCAACTCCTAAGAAGTGATACTTGGTCACCTTCCAAATTACCCCAGGTGTCTAATTCCACCTTGTTTAGAAGATCATTAAAAGACACCTACCGAGTAGAATTCAACAATTCAAATCTAGAAATCAAGTTGAGAAGATAGAATAGAGGTTGAAGAGTAAATTAAGATCTAGATCCTCCAAAAAACACAAGTACGATTGGTACACCACTTATGGAATATGAGTCCTAGTTAGTGGATTTTCTACTTTTTAGGTGTTCCAAACTTGTCTCTGTCAGATTTTTGTTCCTTCCCAAAAGAACTAATCAAGGAGTAAAGCGCCCAACCTAATGTATGAGTCCTAGTATGCATTAAATTCATCATTTTTAGCATTTCATGTCTTTATTTAAGCTACTATAGGTTTCTAGGTGCACATCTCTAATTTCTTAGTTTTTAATTATGTTTTGCAAACATTTCTAGGTCATTTATCCAAGCCTTGCATATCTTTAGGTCTTAGCATTATATCTTGCACATTACTAGTCTTTCCAAAGCCTAGCTTGGTGGTTAACCCCCTTTTAGCATCTAATCATACCCTAGGACAAACCTTAGCATATATCTCTCTCATTCCATCCCTAGATTGATATCTCTAGGGTTTCCTTGAATGTAATAATAGTGAAATAGGAACCCCTATTCTTGTGCTTCATCTCCTAAAAGGTGGAGCACCCTATTTCCATCATTACATTTTAGTGAAGCTACATTTGGAGCATTTTAATCCTTATTTGGAGTACATCATCATCCTAGATTGAGCTTGCATTAACTTTGCATTAGATTTTGCATTAGTTAATTTGCATTTATATTTTCTAAAAATTGCATTAGTGAAAGTACATATAGCTTGCATTTTTTCCTCTTACATCATTGAATTTCATCTAAAATCTACATTTTAAGTTAGTCTAGACATCATACAAACCAGAAAGCATAACTTTCACTTATAATTTTCTAAAATTTGTGCCAAAACCCTAATCTTGGACTCATATGCCCCTTTGGGTGATTTAGTCCTAGTACATGTGGTTTTTCCTAATTTCTAAGTATTTTGGGGTGACTGTTATTTAGCATTCAAACATCTGAAAAAATTTGATTGGGACTCATATGCCCCTCTAGATGATTTAGTCCTGTTTCAAATTTTAAATTGCATTTTCCACCATTAAAAGCTTTGTCTCTGTGTTTCTGATTGTTGTTGTTAGTTATCTATTTTAGATTAAAGATTTTCTATTTTCTTAATTTCATCACATCTATCTTAATTTCATTTGAATTAGAATTAGAGCATAACATTTTTCTTGTGTTCATTGCATCTTGCATTTGGGTATGGGAAGGATCATGATGGGCCAAAAAGTGGTGATATGATGGGTATGTGTAGGGTATGAGGCTGATGACTTTTTTCTAATACAAAATTGATGAAATGAAAAGGGTTTTTAAAGGAGATTCTCATCTTTCCACCAATATAAACTATGCTTTACTTTGAATTTAATAAATAATTATTATTCATTTTCTAATTGAATTATGACTAAAGTCCTAATTGATAGGCTGATTGAAATACATCTAGAGCTTTCAAATGGTATTACTTTTTTGAATCCAAAACATGCCTCTCATTCTATTACTTTTTGGTATTACTAGGCAATTCATTCCCTTACTTGATACCCTCCATAACACAATGAGATAGAACTTTTAAAACTAGAAAATGATCACCTTGCCTCCTATTAAGACTCACAATCCTAATAAGCCTTTACCATTGAATTTTAGATCCAATTCCCATTGCTATTATCACTGAAAAAATGGGTCCACATGATATGGAACATTGTAAGTATGTTAAACATGTTGTGCAAGATCTCATTGATTTTGGTTGACTTTCAATTGGAGGTGTTAATGATAAAGAAAATAATTTTATTTCCCCTCCCAACAAAAACTTGCAAATCTTTACCAACCTTATGCTAAAGCATAATATTTCATTTATGAAAGGTATTGAAACTTCAAAGAATGATGTGATGAATTTTGACATGGATGATGACAACCTTGATACTATTGAAAAAGATCATATGGATACTAGTCCTATGGATATCAATACTATTAAAAATGGTTTAGTTGTGTTGATAAAAACTCAACCTCGTAAGGGAAAAACTAAAAAACATCTTTATATTACTTTCTTCTCACAACATATACTTAAACATGCACCTGATGTTCCTCTTTACATAGCTGGCCAAATCAATGACAGGCCCACTAATGGGATATTAATTGATCCCATCTGTGGAGATAATGTGATCATCAAGGAATTCCTACTTGTGCATGAACTCTATCAAGAAATATATGATAAACCAAAAGTATGGATAAATTCATAGAATGGTTTCACTTGCCCTATGATGGAATCAATCTGCTTACCTTCACAAATAGGACAAAAAAAATTAAATGTCTCATTCTTCATCATCTCAACATTAGAATAATTCCATGTGAAGCTTGGTTACCCATAGCTACACTCCATGGAATTCATCCTGTCAGTTGTGCATAAATGCTTAAATTTTCCCTTTGACAATGAAATATTTACTATGCATCATAGTTTCTTTAATCCTTTGTCTTCCCAAGGAAAATTTTCATTAGATTTATTTTGGCTCAAGCCTATGCAACCTATTAAACCTTGAGAATATTTATTTTTTAAATCCTACCAAAATTTTAAGGAAAGACACATATAAAAACTATCACTTATAAACATGCATCAACCTATGAGAGAATCTACCATCCTTGACAAAACCATGATTGGAACCAAAGATATCCAAAAAAACCAAGAACAACCTATGATAAATTATTTTCCTACCTTCTACAAAAGACCAAGAGATAATGAAAAAAATTCTATCACACCTCCTAAGATAAAGAAAATTTACAAAGCTAAAGGGAAAGCTATTGAAAAACCTTCCATTGTTTCTTCCATTCCTCCCCTTAGGGAGGAAAAGAAACCTATGGTTGATAAACCTTATCCTACACAAACGCAACTTGAAAGTCATGCTAAAAGAAATAGAAATGCTAGAGAGCATAGGAATATATGCCATGCTCTGGCTCAAAGGTTAAATGAAGAGACAAACAAATAAAACCAAAATCCAAACTTTATTGAAGTAATACATGATGAGCCTCCCTTTTCACCAAAACAAAAATACCCTATACCATAACCACAATAGGAGACAAACCCTTCTTTGGGAATTATCATTAGACCTCCTTTTGTGATTAATTTAGATGATGATGAGGATATTTCTAAAATTGACGATGACGTGCATAATAAATTGAATACATTTTTTTCCTGTTATATGAACTTACATGATAATTCTCCTAGGAAGAGTGTTGAACTTTGTGATGGCCCTATTTCAACACTTACTATTGTCCCTTTGGCCATTTTTTGACCTTCTATATATGATGAACATGATTGGGATGTGGATGACCTACTAATAGGTTGAATTGCATGTGCCTTACTAATATTTCCTTTCTTTTTTTTCCATGTTTTGTGTGTGATTGCATGTGCGTAATATGATCCCCGTACTGTTCTATTTGATGTACCTCTCTTTCTCTTTGTGGCATTCATGTATTTGTACCTACATTCTTCTCTATGTTGCAAATATTTTATATTTTCCTTTTTCATTTTCCTTGTGTTTTATTTTTGGGGATGACACAAGGCATCAAGACAATCATGTCTCTTCCATGTTGACCCAATATATGTTCCTTTTATCTTTTCATGTGTCTTGTGTTTTCCTTTTGAGGATGACACAAGGTGTTAAGACATTCATGTCTCTTCGATGTTGAGCCGAAAGTATTTTCTTTCTTTTTTCTCTCTTTGTGTCCTTCTCATTCTATGAGTATTTGGGGAATTATGAAAATTTTGAACTCCCTTAAAAATATTGTAGCAAGAAGATATTGACCCCAAACCCATGGATCCCTCATGGTTTTGGAATTTTATTTTTGGGGCCAACCCCTTCCTTTTTCATGATGTAGCTTTATTTGGAAACATATGACTTGGTATAGGGTTTTCCAAATAAGCTCCCATGTCCTCTTTATTGTTAGCACTTATCATTTTCTACCTTAAAGTAATTTCTCATAGCACATTGTTTAGCAATTTCTTTATATTGGGGGAATACATTGGCATTATTCTTTTGCATCTCATGTTTCATTGTGTAGTAATATTACTTTATGTAATGCATCTTTCACTTTGTGGATGACATTGGGTGTGATGTCCTTCAAGAGCATGATCTCTCTTAGCATATTATATTCCTCTTAGTGGCTCAGTGATGGAAACACTACATCCCCTAAGTTGTGAATCTTCTATTCTCTTATTGGTCCCCTCTCAGAGACACTAGGCACAATTTTCCCTAAGCTAAGACATTACATGAACTAAGAAAAAATCCTTTGGACGTACCTTATACTATGTTGCATTTAAAAAAAATGTTATATGGCAACCTTGCATTATACACTTTACATGCTTGTGACACCATCTTATTTGTTCATGATTTTCAAGCATATGAATCTTTGCTTGCCTCATGAAGCTCAAAGTTCATTTTTGTGTGGCGCCTTATTAAATTTATCAAGAGGTATAACTTTGTTCTGGTTGTATGGGAAGCCAATCTTAGGCATGAATTTCGCATAGCAACTTGCTTATGTGTGTGAGCACATACTGGTCATGTGTGTATGTGTCTCACCTTGTTGGATACTCACCCAATGGATAGCATAAAGTTTTGTTTCCTTAGAGTGAGCATGAATTTTTGGACAAACAACTTAGATCTGATCCACAATGTGTGGGACCAATGGTCAAAGCTTGATCCACCTTTTTGTTTTGTTTTTCTTTTCTCTTTGTCTTTAGGAGTGTATTCATGTGCTTTGGTGTTGCTCCTTATATGATTTTCATGTGTTCTCTTTTGCACCTATGTTGGTTTGTCATAGGATCTTGATATTGGAGGCTTGATCATCATTCTTGATCATTATCATCCTTTCTACTAGCATTGGTACACTTGTACCTATCTTGATGTGAGTTTGTCTAATTTAGTGTGAGTTTCAAGAAATTTCCCCATCTCACTAAAGTGAGGGCTAGATGTAAAGACAAAACATGTATCCCTCTACATTTTCACATTTGTTTGGGCTCTTCTTGACTAATTGAGCTTAGTGTTACCTTTATTTAGTGTTGTAATGTGCTTAACACATTCACATTAGGTCTTGGTCCCTTGTAAACTAATTGGACCTAATTATGCCTTGTTTAGGATGTAGTAAAGTGTTTTATTACACTTTCAAACTCATCTAAATTTTTATTAATTATATGGCTTCTTTATGCCTTATTTGGCCTTATTTTATATCTACAAGCCTCAATTACTGCATCTTTTGAAGATTGATCTTGACATAGACAAAAATCCAATAATAATTTAGGTGTTTTTGAATTGTATGGCCCAGATTTAGTGATCTAGGACTCATACACCACCTTGGGAATATGGGTCCCACCTATATTGGGAGACCCCAAGCTGAATTCACATGAATCTAAGAATTTCTTGGAAAATATGTGCCATAGCCTAGCCCAATGGGACTCATATGCTACTTCTAGCGTACGAGTCCCTTGTGACTTAAAATTTAATTAAATTCAAATTCTTGGAAGGATTTTATTCTCCTAGATCTAATGTCAACATGTAGTGTTGTAATTTTGAGAAATTTGGAATAAACAAGTATAAATACAAGGTTATCACACATATTTTCTCTTAGCAATTTTAATATAGCACATTTGAGTTGACAAGAGAATTCAAGTATTTACAAGAGCATTCAAGAGTCTTTAGAGCCAATTATCAAGTGCTTTGGAGCATTATTCAAGTATCAAGAATCATGTGAAAGTCATCATGCATCATGTTTGTTTTTGAACTAGAATTTGTGATGTAGTTTTTCATGATTCAAGCAAGAATTCAATTCAAGATCCATATAATTCAAGAAAGGGTCAAGATATACATCCATTGGAGCCATTTCATACATGTTTGCAACACTTTATTCTTAGGATTTGGTGAGTTGCAATATACCATTTTTTTCATTCATCATTCCTCATTTATATTTGATCTCATTACAAGGTTTGATTACCAAAATAAGGTTTGACCAAAGAAAACCACTTTCCACTAACAAAACAACATTTATCCTTCTCTTTAGTCTGTTATTTGTAGATTTGGGTTGAATCACCTCTAAGGAGAAAGATTAGAAAGAAGTTGTGAAGATTGCAAAGTTGTCCAAGTTGCCACCTTGTTTAGAAGATCATTAAAAGATACCATAAAATTAAAATTCAACAATCCAGATCTGAAAATTAGATTAAGAATATAGAACAAAGGTTGAAAAGTAGATTCAGATCTAGATCCTCTAAAAAATCCAAGTAGGACTAATACGTAACTTCTGGTGTATGAGTCCCAATAGAAAGGATTTTCTAATTTTCAGGTATTCTAGACTTGTCTCTATTAGATTTTTGTTCCTGCCCAAAAGCCCTAATCTGGGAGTAAATAGACTAGCTTGGCATATGAGTCCTAGTATGCATTAAATTCATCATTTTCAGCATTTCAATTCTTCATTCAAGCTTCTATAAGTTTCCAAGTGCACATCTCTAATTTCTTAGTTTTCATTATGTTTTGCATACATTTCTAGGTCATTTATCCAATCCTTGCATATCATTAGGTCTTATCATTAGAAATTTCATATTACTTGTTTTTTTGAGCCCTATCTTGGTGGTGAACCCCCTTTTAGCCTCTGATTACACCCTAGGACAACCTTTAGTATATCTCTCTCTCTCATTCCACACCTAGATTGAGATCACTAGGGTTTCCTTGAATGTAATAATAGCAAAATAAGAACCCCTATTCTTGTGTGATGAGGGCACAACCCGAGACACAAAAAAATAACCCACAAACAAGAGAATAATTTTATTATTTAGAAAATGGAGCTTCTTACATGCAAAGGATCTCAATCCCCAAGTTCTACAACACATGCAAGTTACAGAAAGCTACAGAATAACCCTTTTGCAATATGCGAGCTTGTCCCCAAAAAGTTACCCAAAAATTAGAAACCCGCCCATAAATAGAGCTCCTCTTTAGTTTGGAGCCAAAACAACATTCAATATTTGAGTTTAGGTGGTTTGGCACCAAAAAGTTACAACTTGAAGTTCAAATTTCAAAAGAACATTTGCAATTGTATCTTCTAGAAAGTGTGCCAACTTCCCGGGGCCATAACTTTGATCCGAGACTCTATTTGCGAACCGTTTGAGCCGCTGGAAAGGTCTCAAGTCAATAACGTGCTCAAACTCAGCTATGCAAATTTTAGAAAGTTTTTGAGCTGATCCAAAAATTCTAAGTGCCTCAAATCTAACTCAGAAGATTTTCAGGGTCAAATATGGGAAACTAAAATTGCAATATCTTTCAACCCAGAATAGGAAATAAAAACTATAAATTGGGAATTTCATTATGATGAAAAGGGTATCCAAAAATTTAAAAACATCTAAAAACTAAGAAACTTGAAATTTAACTATTTTTGGGTGATGCAAGATTTCCCTTACACCATTGGATGCTCCTACATTAGACACCCACCCAGGGTAATTTGAGAAGTGACATGTCATGTCTCA
This sequence comes from Sequoia sempervirens, assembly GCA_007258455.2. Lineage (NCBI taxonomy): Eukaryota > Viridiplantae > Streptophyta > Pinopsida > Cupressales > Cupressaceae > Sequoia > Sequoia sempervirens. The sequence continues at coordinate 745,830,468 of VDFB02281492.1, read as the reverse complement.
AATGGTTGAGGAAAACCCAACTGGTCAACCTCTACCTTAGGCAACAAGGATGAATCTTCAATGGGCCTTCCTTTCCATTTCACCAAATATTCTTCATACTGTCTGTTCCTAGTACTCCTTCCCACACAACTATCCAGGATTTCTTCAATCTCCTCCTTTTTTGAAGTAGGTGCTAGAATCCCACACTGTTCCATCGTTGGTACTTCCTCTGCACCACCTTCATGATACTCTGTCAAATCTAAAATGTTGAACACAGGGGAAATGTTAAATCCATCTAGCAACTCTACCTCATATGCATTCCCTGAATCATGCCTCTTCACAATTTTATAGGGACCGAACTTCTTCATCTTCAATTTGTTATATGTTCCCACTAGAAACCTTTCTTTCCTCAAGTGGACCATCACTTCATCACCAATCTGAAACTCCTTATACCTCCTCTTTTGATCTGCCTTAGCCTTATAATGCATATTCATCTTGTTAATATTTTCTCTTACCTTCTCATGTATATCCTTGATGTGTTCTACAAAATATTCAGCTTTAGCACTTATTTTCTTCTCTTGGTCCATCTTCCTCAATTCTGGAATTGTTCTAGGGCTACCTCCATACACAATCTAGAATGGTGATCTACCAGTGCTTCTATTGATAGAATTGTTGTAAGAAAATTCTGCTTGGAGTAAGATTAAGTCCCATCCATTGGGTTTATCTCCTACCAAACATCTCAGTAGGTTATCCAAACTCATGTTAACAACCTCTGTCTGCCCATATGTTTGTGGATGGTGTGCAGAACTGAACTTCAACTCTGTCTTCAGCTTCTTCCACAAGGTCATCCAAAAGTACCCCACAAATTTGGTGTCATGATTTGAAACAATACTCTTTGGCAAACCATGTAGCCTCACCACCTCTTTGAAGAACAAGTCAGCAATGTGGACTGCATCATGGGTCTTCTGACATGGAATGAAATGTGCCATCTTTGAAAACCTATCAACCACCACAAAGACTAAATCATTCCTCATTTTGTCCTTGGCAAACCAAGAACAAAGTCCATACTTATATCCTCCCATGACCTCTCTAGTATAGGTAAGGGTTTATATAAGCCTATATTGGCTCACTCCTTTAGCCATCTGACATACCCTACAACTTTGTACAAACTTCTTCACATCCTTGACAACTAAGACCAATAATAATGCTCACTGATAATGGCAATGGTCTTATCCTGACCAAAATGTCCTGCCATTCCTCCACTATGCTTCTCCTCTATCAGGTTCTCCCTCATGGAACTCCTCAAGATACACAATTGACTTCCCTTAAATAACATGCCATCCTGATTATGAAATCCACCACCTTGTCCTATCCATTATAATAGGTTCCTTGCAAGCTTTCCAAGCCTCTACAAAATCAAGATCTTCGTATATAGTGTCTTGAGTTCATTGAACCCAACCACTTCAATTTGCATCTTTTGTCATCAATGTATGCCTCCTACTTAAGGCATCTACAACCCTATTTGACTTCCCACTCCTATGTTTCAAAACAAAGGTATAACTCTGCAAAAACTCTACCCATTTCATATGCCTCGATTTAATTTTCCCTGACTATTTAGGTATCTGCAAGGCTTGATGATCGAGATATAGAACAAATTCCTTCAGCAAAAATAATGTCTCCATTTCTTTAATGCTTGAACTATCTCATAAAATTCTTGATCATATACAAAATACTTTCTCTTGGCATCATTTAACTTTTCACTGAAATAGGCAATGGGCTTACCTTCTTGGCTCAACATTGCTCCAATGGCACAACCACTGGCATCACAATCCACCTGAAACACCTTGTTGAAATCTGGGAGGGCTACAATAGGTTGCTCTATCACCTTTTGCTTCAATAGTTCAAAACTTTTTGCCACTCCAATGCTTCACTTGAATTCTTTTCTATCCCCTCTCATTGTTTCAGTCAGGGGTCCACAAATACTACTAAAGTTTCTAATGAACTTTCTATAAAAACTATCCAAACCATGGAAAGATCTCACTTCGGTAGTAGTTATTGGGGTAGGCCATTCCAAAATAGCCTTCACCTTCTCTGGGTCCATCTTGAGACCTTCTACTAAGACAACAAACCCCAAGTACACTAACTCCCTCTTCACAAAACTGCACTTCTTCAGATTAATCAACAGCTTCTCTTCTCTTAACTTCTCAAAGGCTCTCTGAATATGCATCAGATGCTCATCCAATGTCTTACTAAAAATCAAAATATAATCTAAATACATAATAAAAAAACCTCCTAGGAATTCTTTTAGTACCTCGTTCATGAGCCGCATGAATGTGCTTGGTGCATTGGTTAGCCCAAAAGGCATGACTAACCACTCGTACAGGCCCTCTTTGGTCTTGAAGGTAGTCTTCCATTAATCTCCCTCTCGAATCCATATCTGGTGATATCCACTCTTCAAATTAATCTTTGTGAAGTATTGAGCTCCACTCAAATAGTCCATTAGGCCATCCATCCTTGGCAGGGGAAATCTGTACTCGATTGTTATCTTGTTTATGGCTCAGGAATTTGTACACATCCTCCAATCCCCACCCTTCTTTGGTGCTAGTACTACAGGTACCGCACATGGAATCAAACTCTCCCATATCAAACCCTTTCTCAACAACTCTTGAACTTGTTTGTTCAACTCCTCATTTTATGTTGGAGTCATTCTATGAGCTGCTTTATTTGGCAAACTGGCTCTAGGAATCAAGTCAATCTGATGACTGATCTTCCTTATTGGTGGTAAACCCTTAGGTACATTATCAAAAAAAATTTCCTAAAACTCATCCAACATCCCAAAAACTTCTTCGGGAACCCTCTCACTATCCCCCTTACTCACTCTAGGAATCAATGCATAACACACATGCTCATGCTTCATACCTTCTAAAAAATTTCTTCCATCTACATAACAAATTCTAGCAGTACTGCATACCTTTTCTTCAGTCTCTTTCAGGGGTTTCAACTTATGACGAACCCCATCCTTTGTCAAGGAATAAGTGTTTGCATGGCCATCATGTATAGCTTTCCTATTGAACTGCCATGACCTCCCCAACAACATGTGACATGCATCCATGGGGATGATATCATAGAGTACCTCATCATGGTAGCTCTCGATCTTGAACTTTACTAGGCACTGCTCATTGGCCAAAACTTTGTGGTCTTTCTACAATCAGGCAATCTGATACAGATGCGGGTGCCTTTCCCTCTTCAACTTCAACTTTGTGACCATCTCCTCTGACACCAGATTATTGGTGCTCTCACCCTCAATAATGACATCACAACATTTTCCTTCACACTTGCACCTTGTGTGAAACAGATTCTTCCATTGTTCTGGTTCCTTTTCCTCAGTCACCGGGGCTCTCCTAATCACTAGGGCTTCTCCCCTTTCAGCTTCATCTAAATGTTCAGATTGAGCCTCCTCATCTGCATGTGCAACCCTTCCACGACCTTCTAGCCTTTTGTCTGCCCTTCCTTGGTGTTGTGGACATTCATAGGCTTGATGCCCTTCTTCACCACACTGGAAACACGTTCCTTTTAAACCACCTCTTCCAGATCCTTGTCCATATCTCCCTCATCCTCTACCTCTTTGATCACCATTATTTTGATCATGAGGGTGGTAGAAGTTTTCATTTCTTTGGCTTCGGCTAGTACCCACATCTTCACTTTTCTTTTCATCATCATTTCGGCTTCCTGAAGGTCTTCCATTGCCCCTTCCACTTTGACCTCCTCATCCTTTTTGCTTGCCATCAAATATTTTGTTCAACTTCTCTTCCACCTTCAGAGCAAACTGATACACATCCTTAATGGTGGTCATTCTGACTAGGCTTAACTCCTGAATGCTCGGTCATAACCCGTTAAGATATCAGGCTACCTTCTCTTTATTGGCCTCTATGTGACCCATTTTGATGATTATCTTGTGAAAATATTCAATATATTATTTCACAAATATGCTTCCTTGATTCAACCCTTGCAATTTCTTCAATAGATCTAACTTGTAGTCCACTGGTATGAACTTCTTCTTTAGTTTCTCTACCATGCAATCCCATCTGGTGATCTTAACTTTTCCTCTTCGATTTCTTTCCAACTAGACCTCTTTCCACCAAATACTGGCATGGCCCTTCAGCTTCATTTTCACAAACTTTACCCAATCTGGGTCCTCTATTTCCTCATACTCAAAATATTCTTCTTGCTCATTGATCTAATCGATCAACTCTTCCAAGTTCAGACTTCTAGAATAACTGGGGACTTCTGCTCTAGGTCTTTTCCCAATCTTCTAAATGGCCCTTATTAGCCACATTTGGTCTTGATCAATTGCTTCTTCTTCCTCTTCCACATTTGAACCTTCTTCCTCACTTTCCTCCCTCGAGTTTAACCCTCTTCTCAACTGCTCTTGTAACGCATCAATCTGTCTCTAGAGGGCTGCTAGTGCATCTCTTCCACTAACACTTTTTCTGCCTCAACCACCTCTAGCACCACCATGCCTACCAGGCATCACTCTTGAAGGCATCTTTCTTGACCTCGACCCACAACCACGGTCCTGGTGCGAACTACCTCACGATCGGCGATCTATCCACATGTTCAAGAAAGCCTGCTCTAATACCACTTGATGAGGGCACAACCCGAGACACAAAAAATAACCTGCAAATAAGAGAATAATTTTATTATTCAGAAAATGGAGCTTCTTACATGCAGAGGATCTCAATCCCCAAGTTCTACAACACATGCAAGTTACAAAAAGCTACAAAATAACCCTTTCGCAATATGCGAGCTTGTCCCCAAAAAGTTACCCAAAAATTAGAAACTCGCCCATAAATAGAGCTCCTCTTTAGTTTGGAGCCAAAACAACATTAAATATTTGAGTTTAGGTAATTTGGCACTGAAAAAATACAACTTGAAGTTCAAATTTCCAAAGAACATTAGCAATTGTATCTTCTAGAAAGTGCGCCAACTTCCCAGGGCCATAACTTTTGATCCGGGACTCCAATTTGCGAATCGTTTTGAGCCGTTGGAAAGGTCTCAAAGTCAATAACGCGCTCAAACTCAGCCATGCCAATTTCAGAAAGTTTTGGGGCCAATCCAGAAAATCTAAGTGCCTCAAATCTAACTCAGAAGATTTTCAGGGTCAAATTTGGGAAACTAAAATTGCAATATCTTTCAACCCAGGAATAGAAACTAAAAACCGTAAATTGGAATTTCATTATGACAAAAAGGGTATCCAAAAATGTAAAAAAATCTAAAAACTGAGAAACTTGAAATTTAACTATTTTTGGGTAATGCAAGATTGCCCTTACACCACTGGATGCTCCTGCATCATTGTGCTTCTTCTCCTAAAAGGTGGAGCATGTTATTTCCATATTTACATCACCTCGTAGTTAAAATATTCTTGTAAATGGGCATGTGATGGATCATCATGGAAAAGACAAACCCTTAAGTGGCAAAAAATTTAGAAAAATAAGAGTTAGGCAACTTGATGTAAAATTTTGAATAAGTTATCTATATTATTTAAAAAAATAAGTAAGAATATAATCTACAAAAAATTGAATGTAGTTTCTCAACTACTAGGTTTATTTAAAATAAATCTATTTGGTGAAAATTTAAAATTTTAATGCAGTAGTACTTAAATTTCAAGAAAAAATAAGAAGTAGGTGTTTGTCTAACCACCCTAATCACAATAAAATGATATAAGTAGAGGACTTATGTCCCGATGTGATGGATAATTTTTTGTAATTTTTTTCCAACTAAATAATTTATTATGAATTTTTTATCACAACTTTTAAAAAGTATAAAAACTTGTATGTTTGACCACCTTAACTTGGTCAAAACTTCATGATTTTTTTTTTTTTAATCTTATAGTATGTGAAGCATAGAATTTGACACATGTTTCGCATTTAAAAAATGTGATACTGTTTGAAAGCTATAGATTTTTTTCAATCAACCTATCAATCAGGACTTTAGTCATAATTCAAATAGAAAATGAATATTAATTATTCATTAAATTCAAAGTAAAGCATAATTTATATTGGTAGAAAGATGAGAATCTCCTTTAAGAACCCTTTCATTTCATCAATTTTGGGTTAAAAAAAAGTTGTCAGCCACATACCCTACACATACCCATTATATCACCACTTTTTGGCCCATCATGATCCTACACATACCCAAATATCATATTTTTCTTTTACTTATCTATTTAATGATTTAAAATAATTCATTATTATCCTCCTATGAGTTTAGAATGACAATTTTCCATTACCAGTTAAACTAGCAATTGTGTGTAGTGGCATGCAATGATGAGCCGATAGGTGGAGGGGAAGTCCAAATGGTAGAGATCTGTACACACATAGGATGAATTAAAGAGGGGGATTCTAAGAAAAATATATGAGACAGAATAGGAGTTGAAGATGAATGTACAATTTCTATTGTGTCCATATAGAAGAATATGCAAGCAATTAAATGATGCATTGAAAGAATGTGTGATTGTTTTAAGAATTGGCATTCAGGGAACGAACTATGATTGCTATGTTGAAAAAATAATGTCATGGCTCCATTGATATACAAAATTGAAAATGATCCATACTATAGTGATGTTGCAAGGATACATACATATATACATGTAGCAAATGATAATTTGTATTTTAAGTGTTATATTGAACATTGATGTGACCATTGATCATAGTGATGAACAATTCCTTGTTATGTTGTGTTTCATTTCATTTCCCCTATGTGCATATATTTATGTATGTCATAGTAGATGCAAACAACATTGATACACACTAAGCCATTCTTGGAATGATAAGGTGTATTTTAAGAGTTATATGAAACATTGATGCCACCATTGTTCGTAGTGATGAGCAATGTATTTCCCCTACATGTAGATATGTGTGTATGTCATAGTGGATGCAAACAACATTGATACATATTGATACCTATGCTTATTTTTTTAGGACATTCTTGTAATGATAATTTGTATTTTAAGTGTTACATGGAACATTGATCTCACCATTGATCGCAATGATGGACAATGTATGTTCTTGGTTGGTTGTTTTGCAAGAACACATAATATAAGATAATGGAAGTTGGTATACATCCAAGAAAAAGAAGGTATATAATAGTTATCCATAGTAAAACCTTAGAGAGATCAAGTAACAACAACTAAAAATCCTCATGGCATCATTAATAACCTGTTTATGATACCATTACACTAAGACAGTACACCATAGATTGGGTTGAGATACATATACATTATCTTAAAAGGATAATACAATTGTCTAAAAGTTTAGAGTATAATTGATTTGGAATAGGACATACAAATTTCAAATAAGTATATTTACATAAGTCATGCACAACCATAACAATAAAGAAAAAATTGCATCCACAAAATTTTATTGATGTTAATGAAAACGTAGAATTATACAAAAAATTTAAAACTATATTTTTTTATTTTATTTCTATATCTACCTTTACTTGCAATTAGAATATATCTTGATAGATTAATGTTGCATGCAATTGTTTATTTCACCATTTTGATAGGTTTTCCAGTCACTGTGACTATTCTCAATGGTCATTTATAACGTATTACTTCCTCAAAATCCACATTATGTAATTTCAAAACTCAACAATTTCAGGATCATAACAAAAGTGAAACCATTATCAATGTATTCCTTAATGGTCAAAATTTTTAATAGTTTAGACTCCTCAAAGTGAAATATATGAGTAGTCGATAGAGATTGGGTGAAAGCCTTGCAACAAGGATAACTTCATAGAATATCCAATACCATGAAAAGATCCACAGAACTCATCAAAATAAGCTGAGATGAAAGATCACTGACTAAGATATTACTATCTTATGAAAAACATGAGTATTTGTCTTGAGTATGTTCTACAATAGTGAAATGAAAATGTGAAGTTTAGTGTGATGAACATGTGTCATTGGTAGACAATATATAAACTAGGAGATATAAACAGTTTTATAATTTATAACAAAATATATGTAGTGCACTTACAATAGAAGGGATCAAATAAATAAGATGTAGGAATAACGTGTGCATGCAACGGGATGCAATATGAACAAAACAAAAGAAGGATTGCTCTCCACCCTACCATATTGGGTTGTGGAGCCTCATGGGCTCTCACTAAATTCCTGAGAAAGAACATGCATTATCCACCACTTTGATCAATGGTGAAACCAATGTTTCAGCAATTGCAAATTTTCTCGAGTTGAAATCGGTGTTATACAATTTTAAAAGTATATTGTATAATTTATGACAGAGAATTTGAGATGCAATTATGTAATAAGATATGGAATAAAGGAAATATAGCCTTACCTTGTATATAAATAGAGTGTAGTTGCAACTGATACACCATGCCAAACACATGATCGTGAAGCTATTTACCATTGTGGAGATGTATAGTTATAGTTGAAACTGTTTGCACTCTAAATTGGTTTCAATCACATATAGTTACACACAAGGAAAATGTGAAGTTTAGTGTGATGAACATGTGTCATTGGTACACAATATCTAAATTAGGAAATATAAGCAGTTCTATAATTTATAACAAATAATATGTAATGCACCTACAATAGAAGAGATCAAACAAATAAGATGCGGGAATTCCTTCTGAACATAACAGGATGTAGTTTGTTTATGATTATAACTCTCATATAATTTTTTTTCAGCACTTGAGAATTTTGTTGAGTTGAAATCAGTGTTATACATTTTTAAAAGTATATACAGTTGTATCATTTATGACAAATAATTTGAGATGCAGTTGTGAAATAAGAGATGGAATAAAGGACATATAGCCTTACCTTGTATATAATTTCTAGAATGTAGTTGCAGCTCGTACACCATGCCAAACATGCAATCATGAAGATATTTAGCAATTTGGAGATCTATAGTTTTAGTTGAGAACATTTGCAATCTAAAATAGTTTCAATCAGATATAGTGATGGAGCTCCCAAAATTCTACACAGAATTCTGAGAAGGCTATGATTTGAGTCATGGTTTTAAAGCTTTTTTATCAAAATGGGCTAAGGGTCTAGTTATAAACCTTATTCTCATAGGTTTCCCATTCTAAAACCTTTTGGTGTAATGATTTTGTGGTGACCTATTCCTATCATTCATCGGTCAAATAAGTCACAACTTGAGCCTTCAAACCTGTCAGGTAACTAGCCCCCTTCAGTTAGGGTAAGTGGTCACCTCACATTCCATCATGTATTTAATTTTTCCTAAGTTAGAAAAATTATTTTAATAGGCTTAAGTTGTTCTCATCGAGGGTCTTACCACTATTGGCCTAGTAATGGCATGTTCATGATTAGCATTTAAGTTGGTGCAAGAGCAAGAGTTGTTGGATCTGAATATTTAATCCCAACCATCCATCACACACCGCACATGCATTAATGAAGCACTACCTTGAAGCCTGTGAGGTCTGCAAGATGTTGGCACATGTCCTTGCAGTATGTAGCCTGAATTTGGTACTAACACTCGATAAATGATGATAGTGAAATTAATGGTTGTGATGATGAGATATGATTTAATCTTAGTCATCCATTTCACACCTCACAGTACATTATTAATGCTTTTTCAACAAGTTGCAAGGTGCATGAAATGGTGACACATGGAGTCCTTGGCTGTAGAGCCAAGCATAGGAGAGTTCATGGAGCAAGTGACTTGGCACCTAGTCAGGGTCTTCTTATTGGCCGAATGGTGACAAGTCATGGGTCTAGGTTTTCAAACTTGATTTGACTGTATTTGGACCACTTAATCATCCATCTCATTCACAGATCAATGATTTATATCCAAAATCAACAACACGCATATGGGTTAGCTATTTCATTCTACAACTAGCAAGTATTAGTGGTGTATTCTCTTCACAAGAGATAAAAAAAAAATTGTGTGTGCAATCAATTAATTCCTATCCATTATGGAGTGATTTACAAATCTCCAAGTACTTGATTTTTTAATGTCAAGGAGATTGATACCAACCATTAATTAGCCTTTTGAGTGTGTGACACCATCATAATTCCTCGATAAATACGAATGTAGTGGTATTTTTTAGCATTGCAAACAAAGGATTTGGTATCTTGCTAAATTGGTGTAGAGTGAGGAATTCCCAATTGTGAGCTTGATAAATCATCATATAGTGATGATGAGCAAACCAGTTACTTCTGTAGGACTAGTTAGAAGGTCATCCAGAATAAATTTGTAGAGGCCCCAAGAAAATATTCTAGAACATGCTTCTACTATAGAGGACAAGGCTCCTATTAAAAAACCTATGAGTGCACCTTCAAGATGTAATAGGAGGTTGCAATTTGAGGGACTTGCTACTAGAAAGATAGAGGATAAAGGAAAAGGACCAACACAATTTGCTATCAAATCTTGCAGGAAGTTGAGATATGGATGTGGTTCCTTGGGATGACATAACTCACCCATTGAAATCATAGACAACCCCTCTAAAAGTGAGACAGGGATGAACTCTAGCTATTGCCAGTATCTTATGACCCTGGGTCAAGCTTTTCCCCTAGGAATGGAGGTATTGTTTGTCCCACCCTTGGTTGTCAAGACCCCAAGTAAGCAAGATGGTTCTATGCTAAAAAAAGAAAAAGATGATGAGGGAGTTGAGGTCTCTTCTCCACCTCTTGCAATGATGTGAAGTGGGTGTGTGTAATGTGGACTGGGTGTTGGTGGTGGAAATTCTTCTAGTTGGTGAAAGGATGGTGTGTGTGATGGAAAATTTTGTGTTGCTTGATGAATTTTTGTGGTGGGTTTTCTTTTTCTGTGTGCATGGGTAGTACTTTTTGGGTTGTTTTGTGCTAATTGTGTTCCTTCATGGAAATGTGGACATTGGATTCATTTCTTACTTGGTGGATAAGGGAAATTTTGGTGGTACTTTACTTTTCCCTTTTGATGGAAATTATAACTTTGGTTTCCCCATTTTCAAATATGTTATGGCAGGATCAACATATGGGGAATTTTGAAATGCAACTGAAATTCAAGTTGAAATGATTTTTTTTTAATGTAATATGAATTTTGAGTTGGAAGCTTGTTTTCTCCCTTGCAATATAAAAGGGAATTCATGGCTCATTTGTAGGGGGTTCTAGTTTTATGAGTCTTTAGGACCAGTAGATAGAAGATTCAAATTGTCTTGGCTTTTGAGTTATGAATATGTAAATATTAAATAGTCTTATATCAAAATGAATCTTATGCATAAGGTATATACTCTCTTATGTAAATCATCTTGCAAATTTTGGATGAAATATCAAGCATATTTTTTTCATCTTGAAATACTTTATTTGAATGCATGCTCATATTTCTTCTTAGGTTTAAAGAATCAATTAGATGCTTAAGTAAGGTCATGAATTTGTGAGGATTTATAAATGATTTGGTAAGAAGTGATGCTTTAAGTAAATTTATTTTTCATAATGTAAGGCCTTATAAAAATAGTCTAGAATTATCAGAGTTGAAGAATTTCTATATAACTAATTGTAAGATGCATGACTCCATTGCCTGATTCATAAAGACACTAGTCTATTTGCCAGGGTATTTACCATTCGAAGGGTAATAATAGTATACTAGATCATGGATTCAAGATTATAACACAAATATCTTAAAATTCACTTACCATGAGGAATGTGTGTGAGGTATTTCCTTGTTCCTAGTGAATTAATTGTTATTTTCTTAAAGATTAGCCAACCTTTGAATGAATTATGTGATTCACCCCTTATAGGAACTAATCTATGATTTGACATGTCATTCATTGAGATAGTCAAATGGAATATTGTTAGGAACACCCTTCTAGGTGCCATAGAGCCTAAAGTGGAGGAATAGATACCTCACAATTCTCTATTCGTCAAGTTGGCCATTCCTTTTAGAAGCTTCTGAGTATGAGAGTTGGCTACTCTTTAGAGAGGTCTAAAGGTGTACTAAAAAAAAGAACAACAAAATGGAGAATCTTCTATAGATAATTCTCATTCTCTAGACGTAGATCTTTACATCATAGAGTCAAATAGTGAAAGAATTTTAAAAATCTTGTTCAAATATTAATTAATTCGAAGAGCTTGGTACAGAATTTGATTGTAGCAAGGTTCGAGGAACTAGAAAGTGACTATATTGTGGATGCCAACCTAGAGGCTATATTATTTTGTAGAAACTTCATTTCATTTGAAGTTCAATCCTATATGATAGGAGGTCACGACTCTAATGAGCAGAATTGAAAAAATTTACATCAAATCTCCAAGTTTATAGATTTGAAGATAAAGGATAGACGGTTGCTGCAAAATTCTAGGTATTCTTATAGAATTGGTGATGATTTGATCGCATTACGAGCAAAGTAAGATAAATATTTTATGTTCAAAGTGTAAATGATTCCCTATTAGGTGGAGCAACACTAGATTAGGGAATAATAATGAAAATTTAGCATGCCTTTTATAATGTAAACTGCAATTAGTTCATTATCCTAGACAAGCATGATAGTGTGAGGGATCCTAAGAAAAAATCATGGAAATATGCATTGTAAAAGGCTTAGTGTTCTACTTGTTGGAAATAATTTGTGTAGCATTGTGTAATTGTAGATAAAATTTATAATCCTCTTTTAAAGAGTGAAATTACATAGTTAAGCTGCATATTCTGGTGTAAACATGGATGTAATTGAGCATGATCAACAACCTTTTTTGGATCAAAGTAATTTTAGTATTGAAAGATATAGGGCCATTTGCTTTGAAAATATTTTAGGATATCAAAATGTTGTTCCATTGAAGATAAGAGATAACCTACCAAAGTTCAATGGTACCAAAGATGAATCAACAAGCAAGCATCTAGAAGATTTCATTGACATGATGTGAGATTATGAACTAGATTTTGAGGATGTTGTCATCAAGTTATTTGTTCAATCCCTGAGAGGAGATGCAAGATACTGGTTCTCCTATCTCCCAACTTCTTCTATACATTCATGGAAGGAGTTTAAAGTATTGTTCACGGAAAAATTTGGGGAAAGGACTGGCCTCATCCTAATTAGATAGAAGTTCATGAGCATGAAAAAACTAGAGGATGAGTTGGTTCCTGCTTTCAATCTTCGATTCCCCAAAATAATCAGAGAGGTCCTCACAGGAATACGACTGAATGATGTTGAATTTCTAGTGGTATTCTTAGGGGCTTTCAACAAGAAGATGAGTTACCTTTTAAGAGAGAAATATCCCACTACATTTCACCAAGCTTACTAAATTGCCACAAACACTTAAAAAAATTTGAAGTTTTCAATGATGAAAGAGTGTTCAAATAATAAGAATGATTACCCCAATCCATTCCTTGAAAATGAAAATAGTGGATCATTGAATAGAGGTTTGGGTCAAAAGGGTAAGGATTCCATTGTCCCAATTTCTCCATCACAACAATATGAGAATTATGATAAAACCCCAATGAAAAAAATTTAGAACTATGATCAAGTATCCTCGACCAAAGGTCTGCATGACATGAAGAGACATCTAGGAGAATCACCCTATGATTTTTTCTCTAGGTTTGTGGATGTATTGTTAGATATACCTAAAGGGGTTAGACTATAAGAATCCATGTGCATTCATCTATGTTGTGACATATATCAATCAATATTAAGCACCCTACCAAAAGAACTGAAGCCTCACAATTTGAGCCAAGTAGTTGATTGGATAAGGGTGGTAGAGGAAGTCAAGAATGAGTATGCATGACAAGTGTTATCTTACAGAAATGCTAGTGATTTCCATGATAAGAGGAATCAAAGTTCTATTTTAGCAGGTCCAAAAGATGCATTGGCATGTGAAGAACTTGTTAATTATTGTTTTCATTTCATAAGTAACATAGAGGGAGATTCTTGCAGAAGTAATGAGGATGGAGACATAGAATATAAGGAGAAAGAAATGGTACATGATTGTCATCCTTGGGATTTCATAGATTATGAGCAAGCACAGGGGATGGAAGGGGGATATCTACATCCTAATTTAATCAGGAACCACAATGCACATGGCGATGACCAAGGCGATGAGTTTGAACTTGGTCAATCTTCTACTAATTACAATTCTTCTTATGGAATGGAAGTGGAATCTCTTGTCTCTAGTGGAGGGAAAGATGACAGCCAAGAAAGGGTATATCTACTCAATAGTGAACAATCTTCTTCTTATGAAGAATTCTTAGAGTGTGGATCAATAATTTTGAACATAAATGGTGAAGAAGAGGTTGAAGATGTTTCTTTCTACTCTTCTAGTGACCACTAATTTTGAAGGTGTTAATGACCCCAGTGATTGGGACATACATGTTAGAGAAGTAGAGATACATATTTCTTCCATAAAGGTGTGACATAATCCATTATTTGATGAATCTTCACTAGAAGATGAAGTCATAAATGATGATTCCTAGTGGTGTAGGATCAATCCACTTTTTGAGGAAAATTATAATGAATTTGTGGAAAACACTACTGGTGAATATATTGAAAAAGGTACAAAGAAGAACCAAGTTGATATTGAGGTCTATGGCTCTAACTTTGAATGTGTCAAATATTATTTAGTAGTTTACTAGTTGAATGGAGAGTTTGGTAGCACAAATGTAGGTAATTTGATGAGCCAACATGTGGATGATAAAATTGTATTGGGCATACATCAAGAGTGTGATAATTTCCCACATTATGAAGAAGTTGAAGACCGTGATGGTAGCCTTGAATATAGTACTGCTATTGAGGGAGATGTGAATGATTATGCTAACTTTCCCATGGTATCCGATTATGTGCTTGAAAATGTGGCTACAACATCAACTACCCATGTTCCACATGATAACATTTGCACTAATAGAGTAGGAAGCACATTCTTGGATGGCCAAATGATACACCTAGATGAATGTAGAGATATCAGGGAAGCATCATTGTGTATTGAAAAGAGGGAGCCATTTGGTGGAGTTGTAGAGCATGTTAGCATTGCAGGATAGTTTTCTCCTTGTGAAGAGAAATTGAAAGATGTGGACAACAAAAAGTATGTTGTTAATTAGTATGAAGTTGCACTTGACTTATTTGCAGATACTCCATATCTTTTGGATCTCATTATGAAAATATTTCCATCCCATGAGGACAACACTTGTGATAGGTAGAGTGAAGGTATGATTGGTTCTATATTTCTCTCCCTTGATTTTACAAAGGATTGGCCAAGTACAAACAAGAGTGCCTATTAGGTTTCCAAATTTGATAAACAAATGGAACGTGATCCTACAATTCATGAATTTATGGAGTATGAAGGTTTTATTTTCCCATTTCAATTTGATGAACCTATGGGGAAGAACACCAATGAATGGGGTAGTAGTGTAGCAAATGGAATGGATGGTATCAATTGTGATGGTGCTAATGGACCAAAATTGTGTAATGTACATGTTGATATGTTGCGAGCTAAGCAAGATAAATTATTTGATAGAGGAAAGAACTATCCCTAGATTTTGCGAGCCAGGGGCCTCCAATTTGGAGATTAAAGCCATTTTTTTAAAAAGAGGATTCTGAAAAGAAATTGCACTATATAATGTGTAGATAGTGTACATAGATTTTCTTTGGTGTGTTTTCTTTTTGTTGTGTTTGCTTTCTTTGTCTAAGCAAGCTCCTAGTTTTTGTGTTTCTACCCTGGTCTACTTCAATCACATATTTGGATTCTCGGTATACCCACTAGGGGTATACATCCTCGAGCATGAGCCACTAATGGAGCACCCAAAATTTTGCAAAAAAAAACTGAGAAGGCTATAATTTGAGTCATGGTTTTTGAGGTTTATGATCAAAATGGGTAAGGGTTTGGTTATAAAACTTATTCTCATAGGTTTCTCTTTCTAAAACCCTTTGGTGTTATGATTTAGTGGTGACCTGTTTCTACAGATCATTGGTTAAGTAAGTCATGAATTGAGCCTTCAAACCCATCAGGTAAGCAGCCCCCTTCGGTTAGGGTAAATGGTCACCTCGCATTCCATCATGCATTTAATTTTTCCTATGTCGGGACAATTATTTTAACAGGATTAAGTTGTTCTCATCAAGGATCTTACCACTCTAGGCCTAGTCATGGCCCCTTCAGGATTAGCATTTAAGTTGGTGCAAGTGCAAGAAATGTTGGATATGAATATTTAATCTAAACTTCCCATTGCACACCATTCGTGCATTAATGAAGGTTATGAGCAGGATCATGATGGAAAAAATAGGCCCTTAAGCGGCAAAAAATTTAGAAAAATCAGAGTTAGGAAACTTGATGTAAAAATTTGAATAAGTTATCTATATTATTTAAAAAATATGTAAGAATAGAATCTGTAGCAAATTGAATGTAGTTTCTACACTACTAGGTTTTTTTAAAAAAAAATCTATTTGGTGAAAATTTGAAATTTCAATGTATTAGTACTTAAATTTCAGGGAAAAAATAAGAAGTAGGTGTCTGTCACCACCCTAACCACAATAAAATGATAATATTTTTTTATAAGATTTTAGATATAAGTAGAGGACTCATGCCCCGATGTGATGCATATTTTTTGTAATTTTTTTCCAAGTAAATAATTAATTATGAATTTTTTATTACAACTTTAAAAAAATATAAAAAACTTGTATGTCTGACCACCTGAATTTGGTCAAAACTTCATGAAATTCAATTTTTCTTTTTTTAATCCTATTTTATGTGAAGCATAGAATGTGACACATGTTCTAGATTCAAAAAATGTGATACTGTTTGAAAGCTATAAATGTTTTTCAATCAACCTATCAATTAGGACTTTAGTCGTAATTTGAATAGAAAATGAATAATAATTACTTATCAAATTCAAAGTAAATCATAATTTATATTGGTGGAAAGCTTAGAATATCCTTTAAAAACCCTTTTCATTTCATCAATTTTGGGTATAAAAAAAGTCATCAGCCATGTACCCATCATATTGCCAGTTTTTGGCCCATCACGATCCTACACATACCCTGAAGCACTATCCAAAAGTGTGTGAGGTCTACAAAATGTGGATTCATGTCCTTGCCATATGGAACCCAAATTTTGTACCAGTGTCTCATAACCGATGGTAGTGAAATCAGTGAATGTGATGATGACATATGATTTAATCTCAGTCGTCCATCACACACCTCACGATATATCATTAATTCTTGTTCAACAACTTGTGAGGTGTGTGAAATGGAAAAAAATGGTGTCCTTGGCCCCAAATCCAAGCATAGCTAAGTTCATGGAGCAAGTGACTTAGCACCCAGTCAGGATCTTCTTATTGGTCAAATGGTGACAAGTCATGGGTCTAGGTTTTCAAACCCAATTTGACTCTATTTGGACCACCCACTTGTCCATCTCATTCATAGATCGACAATGTATTCAAAATCAACAAAACACATATGGGTTAGTCATTTCATCCTACAACTAGAAATCATTAATGGTGTGTTCTCTTCACAAGTGATCAAATGGATTTTTTGTGTGTGCAATCAATTAATTCCTATCCATTATGGAGTGATTTATAAATCTTGAAGTACTTGAGTTGTTAATGGTGAGGAGATTAATACTAGCCATTAATTAGCCTTTCAAGCATGTGACACTATCAAAATTCCTCAATAAATATAGATGAAGTAGTGGTCATTTTTACCATTGCAAAAAAAGTATTTGGGATCTTGCTAAATTGGTGCAGAGTGAGGAATTCCCAATTTTGAGCTCGAGAAATAATCATAGAGTGAAGATGAGTAGAATAGTTGCTTCCATAGGACCAGTTAGAAGGTCATCCAGACTAAATTTGTAGAGGCTCTAGGACAATATTCCATAACATTCTTCTATTGCAAAGGACAAGGCTACTATTAACAAACCCATGAGTGCACCTTCATAATGTAGTAGGAGGTTGCAATTCTAGGGACCTACTGCTGGAAAGATATAGGATAAAGGCAAAGGACCAGCATAATTTTTTGTTGGATTTTGTAGGAAGGTGAGATATGGATGTCACAGATAGTTCCTCTGAAAGTGAGACTGAGATGGACTTTGGATATTACTAGTATCTCATGACCCTGGGTCATGCTCCACCCTTGGTTGTCAAGACCCCAAGTGGGTGAGATGCTTCTATGCTAAAACATGACAAAGATGAAGAGGGAGTTGAGGTCTCTTCTCCATCTCTCATGATGATGTGAAGTGGGTGTGTGTACTGTGGATAGGTATTGGTGATGGTAAGTTTTTTGGTCAGTGAAAGGATGGTGTGTGTGATGGAAAATTTTGTTTTGCTTGATGAATCTCTATGGTGGTTGTTCTTTTTCTGCATGCATGGGTAGTACATTTTGGGGTTTTTAGTGTTGACTATGTGCCTTCATGGCAATGTGGATGTCAGATTCATTGCTTACCTAGTGGCTGAGGGAATTTTTGGTAGCAATTTACTCTTCCCTTTTGATGGCAATTACAACTTTGGTTTCCCCATTTTCAACATGTTATGACAGGATTAGCATATGGGGAATTTTGAAATTGAACTGAAATTCAAGTTGAAATGAATTTTTTGTAATGTAATATGCATTTTGAGCCAAAAGATTGTTTTCTCCCTTGCAATATAAAAGGGAATTCATGGCTCATTTTCAGGGGGTTCTAGTTTTTTGCATCTTTAGGTCTAGTATACACGAAGGGTAGAAACTGGAAAGAATACCATTAGATAAAACAGTCAAATTGTCTTAGATTTTGAGTTATGCATATGTAAATCTTAAATAGTATTATAGAAATTATTGATACCAAAAGAAATCTTATGCATAAGGAATATACTCTCCTTTGTAAATCATTTTGCAAATTTTGAAAGAAATATCAATCATATATTATGTTCATCTTCAAATACTTTGTTTGAATGCATGCTCTTATTTCTACTCTGGTTAAAAGAATAAATTGGATGCTTAAGTGAGGTAATGAATTTGTGCGAAATTATAAAGAATTCTGTAAGAAGTGATGATTTAAGTACATTGAGTTTTTATAATGTAAGGCCTTATGAAAATAGTCCAAAATTATTAGAGTTGAAGAATTTCTATATAACTGATTGTAAGATGCATGACTCCATTGCCCCATTGATAAATACACTAGTCTATTTGCTAGGGTATTTACTATTTGAAGGGTAATAATAGTATACTAGATCATGGATTTAGGATTATAAAAAAAATCTCTTACAATTCACTTACCATGAGGAATGTGTGTGAGGTATTTCCTTGTTCTTGGTGAATTAATAGTTATTTACTTAAATATTATCCAACCTTTGAGTGAATTATGTTATTTACCCCTTATAAGAACAGATCTGTTATTTGATATGTCAATCATTGAGATAGTCAAATGGAATATTTTTAGGAACACCCTCCTAGGTCCCACAGAGCCTAAAGTGTAGGAATAGAGACCTCAAAATTCTCTATTTGTCAAGTTGGCGATTCCTTTTATAATCTCTTGAGTATGAGAGTGGCTACTCTTTAGAGTGGTCTAAAGGTGTATTAGAAGAAACACCAACATATAGTTAGACAAAAATAGTTAGAAGGAGAGGGTACTGGAGGTGGCATCATTGACCAAACACTGATACATTTTGAACCATTTTTCGATGACAGCTCGTCAAAATTTTGACAGTTGTTTGTCACTATTTTTGTGTTGAAATTTTGAACACATTTGAAATGTCAAAATTCTAACCCGACATCGGATGCTGGCCTGGAATTTCAACATTTCAAATGCCATCAAAATTTTGATGCAAAAATAGCAACAAATAGCTGTCAAAATTCTAACGAGCTATAGTCGAAAAATGGTTCAAAATGTATCAGTGAAAGAAGAGGAAGGAATTTAGGTTTGTCATTGGAGGAGAGGAGAAGCATAATGCAAGAATGGAACAACTTCTCTTAGTAGTCACCATAGAAGAAAAACTATGGCTAGCTTGGTGGGAGTGATTACAACTGTACTATGGAGGGAATGAAAAGGAAGCAAAAATTAGAAATGGTGGAAATTCTATATGCATTGAAATCAAGAGGGAAAGCTAAAGTGCTATAGTTACCATAAATAATAGAAACATTTCATCATGATTTCAACGTACACAATTGTGAGAGGAGATCCTCTTCTTTGATTCAAAGTGCTATGTATTTGTTGGCATGTACTCCAAAGTATCTATCAAAAGAGAAAGATGGATCTATGCATATTCCTATTATTGATTTTACATGAGAAAGTGTTGTGAAAATTAGTCCTTATCTTTATTTAGTTCCAACATCTATTGTATCTTTCTCTAGTGTCATTCTCTGAGATTTATGTATTGTTATTTCCCAAGCCATTGTCAAGGGGAGTTGTGTTTGGCTACCCTCTGTGATTGGGGGAATGGGGATGGATTTTAGGTTATCTTGATCCCATGCTAGGAAAATGTAGTTTGGGAAGTGCACAACAACATATTTAGGTGGTTGAGGTGGTTTAGCACCCCTAGCACATATGAGAGACTTGACAAAACCCAATGATCCATTGACTAGGCTAGCTGCCACACAAAGATTTATTGTTAAGATTACATTTTCGCTAATTACAAGTAAGAGATTTGCTTGAAGTTGCTCGTCATTGCCATAATCAGGTGTTTTTTGTTGAGTAGTTTCAACAATACTAATTGTAATGGGAACATTTAAATGTTGAAGCATTTTTATATTGTGCAAGATGACCAACCTTTTTTTTTGGAATAAGTAAATAGTTGCCTCAAACTCTTGGTTTTGTTTAGCAGACAACATGGTGTTTGTTTTATTCATAAGATTTTTCCAAGTAGCTCAAGATTCATAGGAATTTCTAATATCCAAAAGGAGTGTACGAAACTATTGTTGTGCATTGAATTTTTTGAGTTGGTGGAAGACTGTGTTGAGCATGACAAAAAAGTCAAAAGTGTGCCAAAGAGCCAAGGTTGTGGAGCAAGAAGCATAGATAGGCCTATCAAAAATAGGTGGTGGCTATACTAGGTCACCCACAAGTATAACAAACACACCACCAAATGGTTGCATATGCCTACTAGGAAATGCTTTTAATAATCAATTATCTTTTAATAATCAATTATCTATTTTAAGTAATAACTTGGGTCCCAACAAGCTCATTTCATCAATTAATATGTTTGAATTCCTCTGGTAATATGTAATATGACTATCTTCAACTATATGCAATTTACCTATTGAGATGAACTCTACAACAACGTTATGTAGATCTTTAGGATCATGGTGTGCACCCCATAAGTGATTTAAATAGAAGTCCTATCTACCTAATAGTTGGAGCTGGTTGAAGCAACCATTTTTTATAGTACCAAGGAAAGAAAGAAATTCCCAGTCATATTCATCTATGGGAGGAAAAGATTGGGTGTTGTTGGTATCACTATAACCTTCTTCTTGATTGGTGTGGAGAGCAATAACTCTATTGACATGCCAAGGGTGATTACCAACAACATGAAATAGCCTCCAGTTATTTGTTATACTATTTATGGTGAGGCCTATATTTTCTTTGACATTTTGAAAAGGCTTGTATAGCAGCAATTTCGACCAACACAATTTTTCAAGGGTATCTCAATGCTAACGGGGGGTAGACTTGAATAATGGGTAAACAATGATGACAATAGGGTATGGTCGCAAATTCCAACCCCTACCTTTGCAATTTTTCTTATGTATATATAGTTGTGTAGATTGAATAACTAATATAATGTCCATCTCAGCTGGTCTTTGCATGTAAAAATGAATATAACTACTTGTAAGATCTTCACCATTATTACCTATTTTCAAATGATGGAATGTTTTCCTACTCACAATCAAATATATGAAATGTTGGCTTGACATGACAAGGGGAAACTTTTGTAGCATATGGCATGTTTATTGTGCACCAATGTCATGATATTCAACCAAGTTCATCATGAACTTTTGATAGGTAAGAAATGCTTTATCCCCCAATGAATTTTTATTTGCAAGCCTTTGTGAAATATCAATATAGCTTTCATACTTTCTTTCATACTTTGATGCATATTTGGAAATGTAGTTTAGCAAAATTTATGTTGACAAGACTGGTTGGCAATCAACATTTCCTCTCCAAATTGAAAGCATCTCAGGGTTGTGGATATTAAGGCTCTCATCATTTCTTTTTGGCTTATAGGATTTTTTTGATTCACTATCAATTGTCAATGTCGATGATGGTTGTGCACTCCATGGAGCTTTGTAGCAAAATTGTAATTGGTGGCTTTTTTCCTAAGGCATGTGTACTGAGTACATTTGGTATGCCTTTACATTATGTTCACCAGTTGTTTGTAATCCAACATTGAGTCCTTGCAAGAAAGTTTTGAAGTTTCAAGCAAACACAGGTCCTCCAAAGAAGAGTGGTGGACTCTTGATATTAGCTATTTTGGGGAACAAGGATTCCATGTTGAAACATAGCAATCAAAGAAGTTTTTGGCCTAATGAACCTTGTGTGGCTTGAACCAGTCAAGCATGTCTATACTTGAGGCACCTAGAAGCCAAAAAAAACCATGGAAATGGTTTGATCCATGGTGTTGCCACTCATACCTATACCAGTAATCCTTTGTATGGAAAATCCTCTCAATAACCTCATCACAGAAAATGGTGAACTGCAAGTGCATGTACAATGTTGTTATATGTAGGTTTTGGATGAAATTATCTATGAAGCATCTTCAGTAGTATGGCATATGTGGCTATGCACCAGGATCAAGTACCTTGTGCAAATCAGGCCATTTTGTGTCTATGGAGCTTAGGATGAAAAAGAAAGATAGTTTCCAAATATAGTGGATCATTTCAGTGAGATCTTGCTAGAACTTGCCTCAATATGAGTTCATC
Source organism: Sequoia sempervirens (assembly GCA_007258455.2). NCBI lineage: Eukaryota > Viridiplantae > Streptophyta > Pinopsida > Cupressales > Cupressaceae > Sequoia > Sequoia sempervirens. Next base: position 745,807,671 of record VDFB02281492.1, on the reverse strand, counting down.
CCTCGTAAATATGCACCAAATTGAATGAGTTGGTTTTCTATTTGGGTATCTGATGCATCCCAAAGCAATTGTCGCAATGCAACCACAGACTTTGGGATCCTTTCTTCCAAGTTTGTTTTCATGAAAATGGAAGCTAACTACTAGCTTCGATGTCTCATTATTAAATCATAAAGGTAATATCTAAATCTAACATGCCTCCCAAATTTTTTATCATAGTGTCTCATCAAGTGTAATGCATATTTATGTAAGTGAATCTGTATGCTTCTTGACTATAGAGGCATCATTGTTCCAGTGGGGAACAATGTTGGAAAATCCATGCTTAATAATCCCTTTGTATTGTATTCATTGGTAGGGTTAGAATTTATCTCAGGCCAAGGAAAGGTATCTTGACTAATTTCTTCAATCTACAAGGCATATTTTATTTCCTATAATTCTCAGGGAGGGTTGGGCATCAATGGAATAAATGATGATGAGTCCTCAAGCTCAGCTTCCTCATTAGCAACAATTTTCAAAGTTGCCACTGGTTTAGCTATGTTTTATACTAGTTCTTTCATTGTGTGCAAAATATTAGAGATGCCAATACTTGTAGCAAGTGACAAAATTAAAGAATCACAATCAATTGCAACTTCACTATAGTATGGATCATTTTCAATTTTTTATATCAATGCAACCATGACATTATGTTTGTCAGCATAGAAATCATAGTTCATTCCTTGAATGCTATTTTTTTGAACAATCACCATTTCAACATCATGTAGGTGATGTGGTGACAAAGTTGCAATGGTCGTGATGTCTTGAGGGAAGCTTATAGTATGACAACTATATTTGTATTGGCCTCCTCTAGCATGGGTCACTTGCAAAATTGGAGCAACTCTAGCTATAAGCATTTCTTCAACCTGAGTTAGCTTTGCAAGGATAGGAGGTCGTGGTCATGGATCCATCTTGTTCATTGAACTAAATTGATGGATTCCCTTTTCAAAAGCACAACAAAGACAAACGATGTCTAGGTTGGATGCTCCCACTTTAATGTTAATGTAGCTTTCCTTGCAAACACTACAAACTTTTAAATTAGACAAAGCATCAATGCATTGGAAAAAGGAATGTATTGCAATGCAAAAAAATCCTCCAAATTTGTTGTTAAAATGGTGATGGTATAATGACACAGACAACAAGCCATGATTGACAAGGCTTTGCTAAGATCCACATCTACCCAATGTCAAGGCACCTTCACTCGGAAGGTTGTGTGGAAGATAGGCCAAGGGACGGAGGTTGTGGGACTATAGAAGCAAGCATGTTTTTCCAAAAAGATCAGAAATAATTGTAGTGTGGCCTCTTGATCAAACATGGCTACACAAGGATGAACTACAATGAATCTTTGTTGCAAGTATTTGACCTGACAACTTGCACAAATCTGGTCTCTATGTCGCACATAATAGAGTTGGTTTTTTGCATTCTGCTACCTTTTTTTGGTCCACACTTTATGTAGGACTAGAACTTGAACAAGGTTGAGGAACCTACAACCATAATATGAGGAAAATAATAAAATTCTTACAAACACCAACTTAAACAACAATGGTATAGCTAAAGAGGTTATTCCAACTAAAAACATCACAATTGTTTAGTAACATAATGGACAACAAGAACCAAGAGGAGAAGTTCTAAATATAGGTGCATATGGGTGTGATGGATATGAAGCAAGGAAAGTGAAATTTGCAAAAATGTATATATATTTTGATCAATGATTTTAAATGTAGATGTATATGAGTGTTGTTTGTAGGTAATTTCACATATATACATGTCCACATATAGAATTTTCTAATGAAAAATTAAAAAATAGAGCATGTTGTCTCAATGTATAACCACTTATATAAGAAGCAAAGCAATAGGATCAAGAACACACTAAAAGAAGGCTCACTCTCCACCCTACCATGTTACAACATGAAGCCTTGAGAACTCCTAGCAAACCCCTAAGAAAAAACATAAATTACCTACCACTATAGTTAATGTTGAGATCAATGTTTAATATTACACTTAATATACAACCTATCATACATATGAATTTTTTCTACATCTAATCTCACAAACGTGCACATCTGTAGATAGGAAATATAAAATGAAACACAACAAAAGAAGGCCTACTCTCCACCCTACCATATTGGGTCATGGAGCCTCATGGGCTCTCACCAAACCCCCAAGCAAGAACATGCATTGTACACCACTTTGATCAATGGTGAAACCAATGTTTCTTATTACACTTAATATACAACCTATCATTCTAACAACTCCTTTTTTAGGCTGAAAGAAATAATAACTAAAAAGGTGCATCTAACTTCAAATACCTATATATTGGTGTAGATTTTTTTTTTCAAACACTTATGTAGGCATTGCATGCCTTGGATGCATTTGTAGGGATCCATTTTCCAAATATATATACACACAAAAAGGATGTGTGTAAATTTATGTATGTGGAGTTACATGAAGAAAATAGGCATTTTATCTACCACTGTAATAAATATAGAGATCAATGTTTAATATTACACTTAATAAACAATCTACCATACATACGAATGTTATGTGCATCTAATCTCATAGACATAAATAACTACAAATATGGAAAATAATATGAAACATACCAAAAGAAGGCCTACTCTCCACCCTACCATATTGGGTCATGGGGCCTCATGGGCTCTCACTAAACCCCCAAGCAATAACATACATATTCCACCATTGTGATCAATGGTGAAACCAATGTTCCTTATTAGAACTAATATAGAGCCTATCATTCTAACAATTCCTTTTTGAGGCTCAAAGAAATAATAACTAAAAGGGTGCATCTAACTTCAGATACCTATATATCTAAAAAGGAAAAAAATGTAGATATGTACAACATGAAAAGCAAGCCAACCATAATGTTGGAAACGGTTATGTTGAATGGAGCAACATACACCACTGCCATGTGCTTACAGGGATAACTAATGTGAAGCAACCAAAAAATTGTGTGTCCTCTCACAAGCACATGAAAGTAGTGTGTGGTTTTCCTCCATAGTCACATAAACCAGAATTTGTAATTGTTATAAAAGGAAAAATCATAAATGCCAACTTTTTTGTGAGAAAGGAATATGTTTTCTCAAGTTTAAAATGGTAGGTGTTATCACAAACATCATTACTATACGGATACCATATAAAAATTAATGTTGAAGTTCCAAGCCTTGGAAACCATTGTCATGCATTAGATGCATATGTAGGAATCTATTGCTTGAAAATATATACCCAAAAAAAGTATGTGTAGAAATGTATGTATGTGGAATTAGATGTAAACAATATGCATATATAGATGAATGGTAGCTTATATATATATATATATATGTACATACTAATACATGCATTGAATAGGGTGATCAAACTTAAACCTTCACAAAAGCTTTTTATCTTAGCTTACAACTATGATAGGAGGTAAAGCCATAGAAAAACACCCAACAATGCCTTACAAGAAATTTCTGTAGAGTTTCGCTATGTTTTTTGAGGTTTTAAACGGAATGTGTTATTACAACCATCACCACTACATAGAAATCATACAACAATTAATGTTGATGCTAGGATGGAAAGTTTTTGTGGAGGAATTTTGATCATCCATTGTCAAGCTTTAGTGAAGGTGGTTGGAGCTTATTTTGTGTTTTTTGCATGGGGTGATGGTTGCAAAAGCAATACAAAAGTCTTGGTGATGCCACAATGGGTTGCAGTGATGGAAAACTGATGTATTTTAAATGTTATATGGAACATTGATGTTACCATTGATTGTAGTGATGTGAATCGATATTTTTTGTGGTTTAGGATGCTATGACTCTCTTGCTCAATTAGGGTTCTTTACCTAAATGAGAGAGATAAATCCTACACAAAATCTAGGTGGTTAACTCCAACTAATACAAGTACAATAAAATTAGGAATAAATTCAATGATCTAAATGCAACAAACTAATAAAATTGATTGATTATTTATACAAAACCTAAGAAATATGAAGTGTTTGAAAACATAGTGTTGTTTCCAAAAGACCTAAAAAGATGAATAAAAATGAAAATATAACAAAACTAAAAGTTATAAGACTGAATGTGAGCACCTGTAAACCTGATGAAGACTGCAAATATACTCCTAAAATTTGGAAATATTGACTTTTTGACTAACTGGGACTCTTTTGCCACCCTAGGCAAATCAGTCCTAGATCAACATTTCTACCCATAATCTAGTTTCAACCAAAGGGGTACTAGAATCTATACTCTATTTTGATAGACACCTCTAGTGAGACTCATTCACCATCCATGGAAAATCAATCCTTTTTTATTTGAGAATTCAAGTTTTAGACCTATACTTTGTCACCTGCACAACACTTCTTGAGGGAAACCCGAATCTGAAAATCTAAAAACACCTACAAAACAACATTAATTTTTTTTCTAATGGGGGGTTTTCCTTGGTCAAACCCTTGATCATGTAGTTAAACCTTGAATTGATAAAATTTGCATAAAACCCTAGCCCCTAGTGTGTCTAAGACTAGGAAAACTTGAATTAAGATAAAACCCTATTCTAATGTGCTAGAATAAGATAAGTAAATGTGATTTGAATGATGCAAGAATTCAATCCAAGAAACTCTACAACATTTCAAATAAATGTAAACGATATCAAACCTTAAAGATGAAGATAGAGAGAAAATGGAAGATGGAATCACTTTGAAAACAAGTCTTAAGGTGTGATTTGATGGTTATTTGCATCTCCTCAACCTAGATTTCTCCATGATTCTTGATAGGAATCCATGATCAACTCTTGGAAATGTTGGATCTTGAATGATAAGTGAGCTTGAATACTTGCAAAAAATCTATCTTGTTGTCCAAAAGCTTCAACTTTTCTATAGAAATGCTGATGAAAATTCTTGTGGAAGATTCTCAATACTTGACTTTTGAAATTGCTTTGTGAAAACGAATAAGAGATGTGAAAAATGACATAAAATGTGTATTTATAGGCATCAATACCTAATTTTCACATTATTAAGACCTAAGAGATCAACATTCACTGAAAAAGCTAATTAAATTAGTGAAATTCCCACCCAAAATTGAAATTTACCCCAAAATGGACTCATTTGCCACCCTTGGTGAATGGGTCCCACTAGGTGGGAATTCTACGTGTGAATAAGTAAGAAGTAAAAGAACAACTAAAACACTTCTTAATAAGACATTAGATCAAGATTAACATCAATTAAACTAATTTAAAACACTGAAAAAGCCTGGAGATGTCTCATTGTCTCCTATCTCCAAAGACTCATCAAGTTACAGAAGCTCTTAGATTTGTAAGCACCATAACTATTTAAAATGCCTATCTAGAGAAAAAAATGGACGCTAAATGAAATGATGTGATAATTAAGAATGATTTCTAAGTGATATGAAGCTACTATAAAATATTCTAATGAAAACTAATAAAAGGATGCTACAGTAAAAACTAATGATGTTGTCATGATATGAAATCTACTGATGCCATGATGATATGATACTATTTCTAATGCTAATGCTAATGCTATGGTTGATTGATTGATTGATTGCTATGAATGCATGTTCCTGTAGAGTAAGTTTGCATAAATTGGGATTTCTCAGATCATTTTCATGCTTCAGAAGGCTGTAAATATAGATTTTTAGTAGTAGTTTTCAGAGCAGTAACACAGCAGAGGCTAAGATTCAATCTAGAGATTTGAATGGTAAGAGATTGAGAAGCTAGATCTGATCATGGGGATTGTTCCTCCCCATGAAAACACCAGGAAAGATGATAAGAAAGATCAGAGGAAGAAGATTGAGAGGATTTATTGCAGGTTTGTCCCCAAGGCTTTTCCCGTCAATGCCAGTTGCATTAATTAGATTGAAAAAATCTAATTTTATTGGTGAGTGAATAGAGGAATATTGATTTATGCCTTTATTTGAATATTTTTGATTTTATTCAATTTTATCAAAATAGGAAGATTTAATTAAATAAAACAAATATTTATTATTTGCTTATGTAATAAAGAGGAATATGATAATTAAATTAAACTTTAGGATATCTTTATTTAATTAAGAGAAAATATGATAAGATAGAATAATTAATAGTGAACTTAATATAAATAAATATTTCTATTTATTTACTAAGTAGATGAATTTATGATTAATTAATCAAATAAATTATATTTAATTAATTATATACTCTAAACCATTTTTAGGTGTATACATTTTTCCCCTCTATGAAGTGATGTGTTTACGCATTGCTTCAAAGAAAATTTTGTGTTGCTGCTGCTAGTATCAATGAAAACATTTCAAAATGCCCAAACATGATTTTCAGGTGATGATGGATATATGCCCCCTCCGGAGATAAATTGATGGATTTTTTATGTTTTGGAATTTTTCAAATTTTTATGATTTTTCTGATGATTTGATGTAGATTTGATGAAGATTTAGTGACGAAATAATTTATCTCTCAAAAAAGAAATATTGACTCTGTAAAATTGATGCCTTGTTTTTCCTCCTTATGTTTGATGATTGATAATCACTTCAGCCCGTTGTTTGATTTAATGATAAGATGATGATTGACCTCATGATAGGAGAGGATCAATGATAGGATGATGATGATTGACCTCATGATAGGTGAGGATCAATGATAGATTGTTGATTGACCTCATGATAGGTGACATTCAATGATAGCTTGACAATTGTCATCATGATAGGCAAGGATCAATTGATAGCTTGATGATTGTCATCATGATAGGTGAAGATCAATGATAGATTGATGATTGTCCTCATGATAGGTGAGGATCAATGATAGCTTGATGATTGACCTCATGATAGGTGAGAATCAATGATAGATTGATGATTGACCTCATGATAGGTGAGGTTCAATGATAGTCACTCACGAGATTTGATCAAAGTGCCACCAGAGCCGATTAGATTGATAGGCTGATTGATTTTTGATTGATTAATAATATTGTTGATTTGCAATATGTTATGATCATAGGAGGATTTTAGAGTTCTTTCCAAAGATGTGGGACATAATTTCACATCTAGTGCAGGCTGATATAGATATCATTAGTCGATATGGAAAATCTATAATGTAGATGCAAAACTAATATGAATGCAATCTAATTTAACCATGAAAATATACATATGCAAGCATTGGCATCTTAATAGTACATTTATTGTGCTTTATATTATCAGAGAGCTTTAAATTTTTTGAAAGTGAGTACAAGCATCAATGGTATAATGTAAACCAATAATGACCTAAGTACTTTCATGATTTTTGATATTGCAAGCAAACACAAGCATCGAGGTATAATTAAATCGAGATGACTTGAGAATTTCTTGCATAAAAAGACAAGAATTAATCACTTTCCTATGTGAATTGGAACGTCATCAGTGATACTTTATAGGGCACTTCTCGCAACAATTCACAGACAACAGACAAATAAAATACCATTCTTCTTCTTAGCTTCTCTAGTTCAATACATTATTGAGTTTCTCCATGGAAATGATAACAAGGATCAAAAGTACAACATATCTCCCATTTTCTTATAGTATTCAATCATTATTTAGATTAGATCATCCATCTTGATTTTATGATGTTTTTTTGTTTTCAAGATATTGGATCAAACCTAACCCAAAGACCTATCCTAGGGGCCTCAGGGGCTGATCAATGATTAGCCTTGCCTATGTTATACATGCAAAGACCATATAGTTCAACTAACTCAAACTCTTATTTTTTGGATTTTACCATGTGATATGGATGTTTGATGTGTTTTTTATTGTGTTTGATGTTCATGTTGGGTTGTATTTCAATCCTTTTTTTTGTTGCTTTTGTCTTTCCATTGTTTTTCCATTTGATTAAGCTCGATGTTTTATTGCCCCGAATGATGTCAGATGTTGTCCTCATGCTAGGGTGAGACATGACCATGTGATGTGATATGATAGTGGATGCAAAAATGTTGGTGGGAAAAGTAACAACCATGAAATGTGTTTAAATATATGGGAGAGCTTATTCAAATCACCAATAGCACCTATTTCCAAGTTTTCACTACATGTTTTTATTGCACTTTTTTAGTCTTTTTGTATTTTTGTATTTTTGTATTTTATTGTATTTTTGTATTTTCTATTTTTTTTTTGGATTTTTCAGGATATTTAAGATGAAATGAGATGATATGACTAATTGAAGGAACAAGATTCCCCATAATATGGGTAATGCAACCATGGATAAATGATAGATCAAAATGAAAGATTCACTGTAAAATATGTCACAAAAGCAATATATCTCTTGTCAAAAGATGATAATGGTTGATTGATTCCATAAGGCATGATGGTTATAAGTACTTAGGATCACTAATTTCCTCAAAGTATGATAATATTGATTATTTTTTATGATTGATTGACAAAAGATATGAGGATTGGATAATTTTGTGTAGCTAGGCTTAGATATGATTTGCATAATAAGATTCAAGGTTGCAAAGGGACATGGTGACATGGATTTTGATAAGCTAGGAGATATGGAATGGAAGAAAGAAAGGATAAAAATAATGAATGGTATGATCAAGATCAACTAGATAAGATACATACACAAGGCCCAAGTATTTCTCCCCTATTCCTCATCAAGACCAAGGAAAGGAAGAAAGGATGTATCTAGTAAGAATGATGGAATACAAATAAGGTGAAGGATATGGTACAAAAGATACGGACAAAGTGTATTGGATAAGATATATGATGTTCAAGAAGATCCTTACCCTTGTCAAGATCAAAGGTAGAAATGTAAGGATTGAGCATAGAAAGAATAATGACCATGAATGATAAGATGGACAAAACTTGTCCCTAAGTTTAAAGTGCAAGAGGAATATGGAAGATAGCATAAGGATGATAGGGAAAAGGAGGAAGGACTTGAGCATCAAGTTTCACAACCAAATATCCCTCTAATAAACCATGGAAATGGGAATTATACTCCTAAATGCTGGAAGATTAATGATATGATGGAAGAATCTAAGGACTTATGAAAAGGTTTAGATTAAAGGAGAATGATGGGGGATGAATGTTGGATAATGGATAGGAGGTTGGAAGGTCTGTTGATGGATAGATGGAAAGGATGGAAATATCAATGTTGGCACACACCTAGAAGGGTGGTGGAGTGATGGAGGAAAAATGGATTTGGACGGTGATAGGTTATTAGATGGAAAATTGGTGGAAGCTTTTGGATTAGCAAATTTGGATACCAATTTAGATTTTATTGCTTCTATGAGACTTTTAGGAATCCATATGACTTTTGAATTTTATTTTTTCTTTGTGGGCCTTTGTGGCCTTTGACCTTTTTCTTTTTGATTTATGGACCTTTGTGGTATTTGAAATTTTCCCTTTTTATTTGATGGGCCTTTGTGACCTTTTGAAAATTTCTTTTGATTTTGGATTAGTTGGTAAGACATCATTAGATAGGATGGAAGAAATATCATGCTCTTTTGAAGCAATAGGATCATGAAATGGTATGGATTGATTAGATGATATGGAAGAAGAACTTCGAAGGATACTTGTCTCTTGAGATGGAAGGGAATTATTTTGGATGAAAAGTGAAAGGAGGGGATCATCATAAGATTCTTGAGAAATGGGATCTTGATCAAAGATTGGAAGAATTTGTGGAATGTTGATATCATTGGATGGAGTGGAAAGAACATTTTGATCTTGATGTGTAGGGGAGTCTATGCTAGCATGATATGGATTGAGATATTGACATGAATCATTGGATGTTGAAGATATGATAGAAGAGGATGATTGGATGGAATTGTTAACTTGAGTTAGAGAATCTTGAGGTTTATTTTGGATTATGGTGGATGGAGATAAATGCATGACATGATAGGATTGCTAAATATCATTTGTGTTTGAGGAATTAGATTTGGACTTATTGAAATTTTGCTAAAATTCAATGACATTGAACTTGGATGATATAGTTTTTGGTGAAGAAGGTCTCATGTTCATTGTTTGGTCAAGAGGATATGGGTAGATGTCTGGCAAAAAATATCTTTCTATGGTTTCTCTTTGTATGTCTTGGAATTATTGTTGAAGGATGTTCATTTGCTGAATTAAAGCATTCAATTGATCCTTATTTATTTTAGCCATTGTGGTTTGAATTTCAATTTCCTGTTCTTTGGATTTTTAGTCCTCGTGACCTTGGTAAAATGGACATACAAATGCTATTGTTTTCCATAAGATTTTGATCTTAGTTTGGTATAGTGTCAAGGATATTAACTCAATTCAAATATAATGATAGATTCTATTGATTAGACTAAGTTGATAAGTTTGATTATATTGTTTTGTTTCTTTGATTTAGGATGACTAATCCTAAAACTTAACTTACTAATGAAATGTGTATGATTGAGGCACTTGTGGATGGTAGATCTTGGTTTGATTTGAAAAAATTAAATTGTAAAGTCTAGTTTATGCAGGTTTAAGACTTTTTTTTATTTAGGAAAGTTTATGTTCTAATAAAAATCCAAATTTTTATGTTGACTATCTAACAAGGGTTTCCAATAGCTTTTTGTTTTCTTGTTTTCTTTATGTTTTTCAGGATGATCTTATCTGAATTAATGTTTTGAAAACATAGCAAGCAATTGTAGAATAGTTGTTTTTAAGACCTAAAATATAAAAAATAAGTGTATGTTCAAGAACCATGTATGGTCCTATTTTCACTATTTTGTTTAACAAAATAACACTTTAGACAGACTCATTCTTAAGGTCAAAAAGGTCATTGTTATACTCAACAACCCACATCTTAAAATTGCATTGACGCACATAGCCGTGTGACCCCCTAGAGGGTGCCCCTTTTTTTGTCTTTTCTAGGTGCATACTCAAGGTTATATTTCTCGATCCCCTGAGTAAACAATCCTTGTCAATTATATGGTGAGTTTCTTGGGGGTAGATTCTTCCCTCCCCTTACACTGTGAGCATTACAATGTCTAGTTATTGACTCAACTGGATACTACACTCGGTTCTTAAAAAGGGTTTTCGTTTGAAGTGGCAATATTAAAATCCCTCAAGAGACCTCCCAACCTTTAGAACAAAGGTTTTTGGGATGGTTATCTTGCACACTTATGAAAAAAGTGGGTTTCCCCACATTTGCTTGAAATTTTATAGTGGGGTGGAAAAACCTAGCTTTGGTTTGAACACAATTAGGTTGCTCCCATAGGGTGAGTACTTTTTCCCACTAGGGCGTACCTTCTAAAGGATCTAGTAAAACTTGAAGAATGCATAAAAAGGATGAGTTTAACTTTTTGGATCACCCAATTGAGGAGAGAGCATATGCCTATCACAACACAAACACAAAAATCAAGTTGTTCCATTTTTAGAGCCCAAACTATAATTTTCTATGTATGTGAAGATTTTGCTTCACAAAAATACATGGTGCAAATTTTAATTCCACATTGAAATTTTTGCTGACTATCCTAGGATTGATAAATTTTTAATCAAGTGACCTCCTTAGGATTGGTTCATTTTAATCCAAATCCAAAAACTAGTGAGTTTCTAATGTTATTTTTAACTAACTTTGACAAAGCTTATGTAGAAGGTTAATTTTAAGCCCAAAGCAATGCTAGTTGGTCCTAAAGCATGAATGAAAAATAACATATGATGGGTTATTTTCCCAAGAGTGTTTGAAAACACTATTACAATGGATATCAAATGCTTTTTCTTTCACTTCAATGCTCCATGTTCTTCTTAAAACTTGCAATAAATGCTCAAAAATGTTAGATGAGATCAATAAATAAAAATATATAAGGGTTAGATGAATGATTAAGCATAAAAACCCTAAAACTTAGACCAAGTTACAATGTGATTTGACTTTAAATATAAAATTTAAAATTTTAACTCTACAAAAAAGTGAGAAATACCTATGTCATTGCATATCTTATGAAATTCTACCCCATTTCAAAAAAAAAAGTTTTAAAAAAGACCTTTGCATGACCAAGATATGGTTGTTTTAAGATTGTTTATCAAAGCACTAAAAAAGAGGTTAGAAGCACTACAAAATTCATCAGAAGTGCTAAAATAGTTAGAAGCACTAAAATAGACTACATAAGCACTACAAAATTTATCAGAAGTGCTACATAATTTATTAGAAGTGCTAAAACAACTAGAAGCACTAAAACAAAGGTTAAAAGCATTACATAATTTATCAGAAGCACTACTTCATTAAAAGCGCTAAAACAAAGGTCATAAGCACTATAGTTTTCATCGAAATTTGTAAAACAGACATAAGCACTATAGTTTCTAAGAAGCACTATAGAATCTTCTGATCACACTAAAAGAATCATGCCAAATTCCTATACAAAATTTTTTTAGAAAAAAATGTTTAAAACATGGGGTTAGGCCCCACGATGGGCACCAAAATGTAAGTGTGGAAAAAGTAAACTAAATACAATTAAATACACCTATTAATGAAACATTGTATCAAGATTAAACATGAATTAAACTAATTTAAAAACATAGAAAGCTTGAATGCATCCCATTGTCTCCTATCTCCAAAGATTTATCAAGTTACAAAGGACTCCCAGATTTGTAAGAACCGTAACTGTTTAAAATGCCTATCTAGAGAATGGAATTGATGCTAAATGCAATGATGTGATAATTCATAATGAAACTAAAAAAATATGATGCTACTGTAATCTATACAAATATTAAAACGGATGGATGAAAGCTACAGTAAAAAAAACTATGGTGCTACCATGATGTGAATGCTACTAATGTTGTGATGCTATGATACTATTGCTAAAAATACTGATGCTATGCATAAGATGCTTGAGTGCTAATTCTTGTAGAGTAAGTTTGTAGAAAAGATGATAATTCTCGGTACCCTTTTCATGCTTCAAAAGGCTGTATATATAGATTTTTGGCAGCAGTTTTACACAAGGGTAACACAGCAAAGGCTGAGATTCAATCTGGAGATTTGAATGGTAAGAGATTGAGAAGCTCGAGCCAATCATGGGGTTTGTTCCTCCCCATGAAAACACCAAGAAATATGAAAGGAAAGATCAGAGGAAGAAGATTGAGAGGATTTCTTGCAGTTTTCTCCTAGTGGCTTTTCCCATGAATGCCAGTTGCATTAATTAGATTGAAAAAATCTAATTTTATTGGTGAGTGAATAGAGGAATATTGATTTATGCCTTTATTTGAATATTTTTTATTTTATTCAATTTTAGCAAAATAGGAAGATTTAATTAAATTAAAAAAATATTTGATATTTGCTTATTTAATAAAAAGGAATATGATAATTAAATAAAATTTTAGGATATCTTTATTTAATTGAGAAAATATGATAAGATAGAAGAATTATTAGTGAACTTAATATAAATAAATATTTCTATTTATTTACTAAGTAGATGAATTTAGGATTAATTAATCAAATAAATCATATTTAATTAATTATATTCTCTAGATCATTTTTAGGTGTATACAGGACTCATTCGCCACCCTTGGTGAATGGGTCCCACTAGTGGTTTTTGGAGATGGGTTTTTTAGATATGAATGAATTAAGTATTATTTGTTGGGATTTGTATGATTTTTAAGTAAAATGGTCCTCTAGATCATAAATAATGGGTCTTAGGGGCCTATAAATGCTATTGTTCCATAAAAAATGGTCCCTTACCATTTTCATATCCTTTTAAGTCTTGTTTCATGGTGTTGTAACTATGTTGCTTTGATTTTATGTTGTATCATGGCTTGAACATTCTTATTTATGTACTAAAACTTAAGGAACAACTTCTTGTGAAGGTGTTGTGAAGTGTTGTAAGACATTTCTACATTCTTCTAGACTCTCTATAATGCATTGCACCTAAAAACCACCTTTTCATTCATCAACAAGTCCTATTTTGAAGTGTTGTAAAGTCTTGTAACAAGCTTTCACACTTTTCTAAGGACATCTTCACTATTTACACCCTTCTCATGCTTTACTTTGTCCCTTTATGCCCTCATAAGTTGTAATTAAGTGTATTTTCATATTATCCAAAAAAAAAACATTAAACACAACATTTTTTTGACACATGTTTCTAGGTCCTAGGTGGGACCCATTTGCCATGGGTAGCGAATGAGTCCCCCTTGGCCCCAAATTCAAAATATTTCAAATTTCCTTTCGATATTTTATTCAAAATCAATTGATGTTGACTTGTGATGAGGTATGAATGGATACTAGGGCACAAGAATTGTATAAATAATTAGTTTATATCTCATTTTACATCTCCTCACTCATTCAAGCATTCAATTCTACATTTCAATCATTCAAGAATTTTACATCAACAATTCAAGCACTTTCCAAGCACTTTAAAGTAGACATTGACATTACTTCAAACTTGCATTATAAAGAGTTAGGTGAGTTGATAACACTTGCATGTTATTAGTTTATCTTTCTCTTTCATTACATTGTCTTTTCAAGGGTTTAATTTCCAAAAGTGGGGTTTGACCAAGGTAAACCCCTATTCACTAACCCCTAATCATTTTTCCCATTTTGCTTGTTTGTTTGCAGCCCTTTGTTTATAGATTTGATAGGTTATTAGGTTTTAAAGAATGAATTTCAAGTCAAATAGGTGCTTGAAGTCAACTTGAGTCAAAATCAAGCTTGGAGACACTTATTTGTCTATTTTCTGCATATTTGACTTTGACAACCCGACAAGCATACATTCTTAGATCCAGTGTTGTAGAGTTGTCTCCTAGTTTTTCATAAATATGGGGGAGGAATTATTCACCACCTATGGTTAATGAGTCCCACCTTAGGATTGGAAACATGATTTTTGTCATATTTCATATTCCAACAAACAAAAACAAACTCTCGGTAGTTTTTCACCAATAGGTAGACTGATTCGCCACCCTAGGTGAATGAGTCCCACTATGAAAAATTAGTAAATTGCACCAACATCCAGAATACTCCAAAAATATCACAATTCATCTATGTGCACTTAGATTCATCTTTTTACCTTTTTCTTTGCATTATTTCTTCATTTACATAGTTGTTTGCATATCATAATGTGTTTTCAAATATAGTTGTAATTGCACTTTGCATTCATTTTCAATGACATAGATTAACCTATTCATTTAGTTAACTTCATTTGCACCACATCACATCTCACATATCCTAATTTGAGTGATAGATAAGCATTTTTGGCCCTATTTCTCTCCTTTTAGGTGAAAAACCCTAGAAGTGCAAGAGTAGTCCATTGGGTCCCAAATATCTATGTTTCATTTTGGTGAACCTGAATTTTGAACACTTTGAATTTTTGATTACATTCACATATTTCATCTTACTTTCCATTTTCATTGGCATTCAATTAAGACATTGATTTGTTATTGCATTCTAGGACTTTTCATTTTGCATTAGTGAAAACTTCATCTAAATTTCATTTTTGCATTACATCCAATTGAAAAAAGTCAAAATTTGCATTATGCATCTGAAAATTGCATATTGTAGAGCATTTAAATCATCTTAAATTTTTTGAAAAACATTAAAAAACTTTATACTGGGACTCATTTGCCACTCAGGGTGAATCAGTCCCTCTACACTTTTTAGACAATATTTCTTGCATTTTTTCTAGCATTTATTTGCATTTCTATTTTTTGTAGTTAGCTCTCTATTACAGTTACTAGATTTTCTATTATTTGCATCTTAGAGGTCTTATATTAGCTTGCATTGGCCTTCACCCCTCCTTTGTGATACTTGCATGAGTGTTTGGTGCCCCGTTGATAATACTTTAGTGAGACGAAGTTCTAGACTCATGGCATCCCGCAATAGCACTTTCATTGTGGGCCTTGGGATCACATAAGCTCCTACTCCTAGTATGGACAATGGTTCATTAGACCCTAAAAACACCAATTCTATGCCTTCACCTTTCCATACTATGAATGTTGACAACGAAACCAATTCCCTCTTGCAAGAAAAGGTCATTAATATTCACGAGGACTTTGCACATTTACAACAAGACTTGTCACTTGAAAGCATTTCCACAACTACCATACCTGCCATTGAGAATTTTAATTGTTTGATTAAAAGTGATGATGGCTTGCAAGTGATGAAGAAAATTGCTAAGATTTACAATAAACATGCCTCTTCAAACATCCAATCTGCAACCATTCTTGTAAGCCAAGGAGCACCTCAAGTTCCCCTCCCTTCAACCATTGCTTCTATCCTGACTTATACCAATCTGCAAGTCCATACAAATATTCATCAGGCTACTTCTTTCCTGATTTCCACTAGCATTCCTACTTCCTTTGTGGCATCGCAAGTCCCTTCTACCACTTTCACACCTCTTAGCATTTCTTTCACTTCCCCCAACATCACTTACACTCCATCACCATTTTACCTTCCACCTCAACCCACATACCCTAATCCTCTTCTTACACAACTTCTCACTATCATTTCATCTATGCAACATCAAATTTCCAACATCAGTCAAGGGCAATCTGATCTAACCACCTATCATGTATGTAGTAGTCCCTTATGCTTAGAAATATTATGTACCCTGAGCCACAAGCAATAGAAATGTCTCGGTTTGAGACATATGGAGGAAAGGGAGATCCTATCAACCATATTAATGCTTATACAAGTTCTTGTAGTGACTTTGTCCTTGATGATAAACTTTTAGCAAAACCTTTTCCATGAACCTTGAAAGACACTACCTTAGAATGGTTTTCCAACTTTCCCAATCATTCCATTTGTTCATTTAATGAATTGGTGGATGCTTTCATTAGTAACTTTAAACTTCACATGACATCTAAAAATAAAATGGTTGACCTTATGAGATGTAAACAAAACATAGATGAAAATGTGATGGATTTCATCTCATGTTACCAATCCTTATATGCTCAAATTAATGTCAAAATTCCTATTGAACATCTACAGAAGATGTTTATTAAAAATTTGCAAACCAACTTTAGCATAAACTCACCATGATTAAATTCCCTCCATTCATGCATTTATATACAACCTTATGTGACTACCAAAATTCAATTTCAAGTCATGATTCAAAATCCACTTCCAACTGAGTTGAAAAACCAGAAAACACAATAAAAAACAAAACAACACAAAAAACTTCCACAATCCTAATAGAGGCTTTTTACAATTTAATCTGCCTCCTCAACCTCAACCCCAACCAACCCAATCTATTTTGAATCAAGTGGCCACTGTTAGGGCAACCAT
Organism: Sequoia sempervirens; assembly: GCA_007258455.2. NCBI lineage: Eukaryota > Viridiplantae > Streptophyta > Pinopsida > Cupressales > Cupressaceae > Sequoia > Sequoia sempervirens. Next base: position 745,790,469 of record VDFB02281492.1, on the reverse strand, counting down.
TCCTTATCATTATGAAGATCCAAACAGACAATTCACTCCTTTACTTGATACCCTCCATCACAAAATGAACCAATTAATCCAAAAATGCATGCTCACTTTGTCACCCGTTCGACCACTTGATCCAAATAAGCCATTGCCACCTACATTCAAGCCTAATGCTTATTGTCACTTTCATCATCAAAATGGCCACAACACCAAAAATTGTACCTTAAACATTTAGTTCAAGACCTCATTGAATCAGGAAAATTGACCATTGTAGGTGTTAATGATCAAGGAAATAAGTTTGTTGCACCTCCTAACTAGAATTTGAAAATTTTCACCAATCCTATGCCAAAACATGCTACCTCATTTGTCAAGGCTAGTGAACCTTCCAAGCCTAATGTAATGACTGTTTATACCAATAATGAGCAACATGATACAACTCCTATTGTTACCCAAGCTAGTCCTATGTATAACCTTGTGGCTACGATAGACATTATCCCTCATAAGGGCCAAACCACAAAATCACTTGATATTACTTTTTCTACTAAAGACATACTCCAAAAGCTTCCTAATGGTCCTCTCTACATACCTGGCCAAATCTATGATAAGCCCACTAATGGGATATTAATAGATCCTGCTTGTGGTGCAAATGTGATCACATAATATTTTTTGGTATTACACAAACTATATCAAGTTGATTACAATAAACCCACTGCATGGATTAAAACACAATGGTTTTGCATTCCCTATGATTAGATCGATCGTGCTACCATTAAAAATAGGACCCAAAACTTCAGAAGTAACATTTTCAATTATTCCACAATCTGACCAATTTCATTTATGGCTAGGCCTCCCTTGGCCTCACTCAATGAAAGTAGTCCCATCATTTGTTCATAAATTCTTGAAGTTTCCACATGAGAATGAGATAGTCACCATACATCATAGTGGCTTTAATCCTTTATCCTCCAAAGGTAACTTCTCATTAGAAGCCTTCTAGCCTAAACCCCTAGAACCTATCACCCCTCACAAGGACTTCTTTTTCATAGCCTATGAAAAGTTCAAATCCAAAAGATATCTGAATTGTTCCTTCAGAACTCATCTCCACCCACCTCCGCACCTCCTATCATAGATGAAACCATGCTTCAACCTAAATCTAACATTGAGAAAACCATACAACCTCCTAAACAATTACCCCTTGAGATTTCCCCACCATCATTTAAATGACCAAGGGAATATGAACAATCCCTGCTTAGCCTCCTCACCTTAAACAAGATTACAAAGAAAAAGAGAAAGTGGTTGATCCCTTCTCTTTGGTTTCTTCTATTCTTCCCTCTTCAGAAGTAGAACCTATGATGACTCAATCTACTCTTACACCTCAACAAGTCCACAACAGAATTAAATAGAACTATGGTGCTAGGGAACAAAGGCATCGTCATCATCTCCATGCTCGTCAATCTCGCATACAAGACAATAATTATAATCAACCTTTAACTTTGATAGAAGTAATAAATGAAACCCCTCCTCCTAACCCACCACAAGACAGTCCAATACAACAATTGCAACAAATTGAACCAATCCAACAACCTCAACTTTTGATACATCCATCTTTAGAAATAACCCTTCATCCTCCTATTGTCATAAATCTTGATAATGATGATGATGTTGAAGATGATGCGGAAATTGCCAAAAATGATGAAGAAGTGCATAACTATTTAAATTCTTTATTTTCCCCTAAAATGAGCTTAAATGATTCATCCTCTCCACCAAGTGAAGAACCTAGTACAACTCCTAGTTTGGAACTTGCAATCATTCCATTGGATAGTAAATCGCCCTTGCATTACACTAGGGTATGTGCAAGATCATCATCAAAAAAGTAGGTCCTTAAGTGGCAAAAAATTCAAAAAAATTAGAGTTAGGAAACTTGACGTAAAAATTTGAATAGGTTATCTACATTATTTCAAAAATATGTAAGAATAGAATCTACATAAATTGAATGTAGTTTCTAAACTACTAGGTTTTTTTAAAAAAGAAATCTATTTGGTGAACATTTGAAATTTCAGTGTAGTGGTAGTAAAATTTTAGGGAAAAAATAAGTGGGTGTTTGTCTGACAACCCTAACCACAATAAAATGATAATATTTTTTATAATATTTTAGATATAAGTAGAGGACTCATGCCTCGATGCGATGCATATTTTTTTGTAATTTTTCAAAGTAAATAATTAATTATGAATTTTTTATTATGAATTTTTTAAAAATATAAAAACTCGTATGTCTAACCACCTTAACTTGGTAAAAAATTCATGAAATTCATTTTTTATTTTCTTAATCCTATAGTATGTAAAGCATAGAATGACACATGTTTTGGATTCAAAAAATGTGATATTGTTTGAAAGATATAGATGTTTTTCAATCAGCCTATCAATCAGAACTTTAGTCATAATTTGAATAGAAAATGAATAATAATTACTTATTAAATTCAAAGTAAAGAATAATTTATATTTGTGGAAAGCTGAGAATCTCCTTTAAAAACCCTTTTTGTTTCATCAATTTTGGGTAAACAAATAGTCGTCAGCCATGTACCCATCATATTGCCACTTTTTGGCCCATCATGATCTTGCACATACCCACTGAACATGATTACGAGGTGGATGGCCTATTAGATAGTATACTTGCATTCACCTAAGTTGCCTTTTTTTAATGTTTTCCTTTTTATTTTTACTTTCCTTTTCATGTGTGTATCATGTTCCCTTGTATCATGTGTTTGATGTTCTCTCTCTGTGTACACTTCTATTCGTCATGCATAGTATTTTCTCTTTTTGTTTTGTGTTTTCCTTTTGTGGATGATGCAAAGTGTAGAGACACCCTATGTCTCTTCCATGTTGACCCAAAAGGTCCTTGTCTTTTTCTATTTTTGTTTTGTGTTTTCCTTTTGGGGATAACGCAAAGGATAGAGACGCCCTATGTCTCTTCCATGTTGACCCAAAAGGTCCTTGTATTTTTCTCTTTTTATTTTGTGTTTTCCTTTTGGGGATGATGCAAAAAATAGAGATGCCCTATATCTCTTCCATGTTGACCCACAAAGTTCTTTTCTTTTTCCTTTTGGGGATGATGCAAAACATAGATATTCCCTGTGTCTCTTCCATGTTGACCCACAAAGTCCTTTTCTTTTTCCTTTTGGGGATGATGCAAAGCATTGAGACTGAAATGTCTCCTTCATGTTGACCCAAAAATATTTTTCATTTTCTTTTTGCTTGTGTTTTCCTTTTGGGGATGATGCAAGGTGTTGAGATGGAAATATCTCTTCCATGTTGACCCAAAATGGCCTTTTGTTTTCCTTTTTTTTCACTCTCTTTGTGCCATTCTTCTAGTTTTATGTGCTTTGGGGAATGATGATAGTTATGAGCTCTTTCATACAAAAACATTACAGCAACGAACATACTAACCCCAAATCCATAGATCCCTTATGTGTTTGGTGTATTTTCTTTTATGGCGGGAAAATTCCTTTCTTTGTTTTTCATTTTCCTTGACATGACACAGCCTAACTGCGAAACATATGCCTTGCCATAGGGATTTCCAAGTTGGCTCTCATGTCTTGTTTTCTATTTGCATTCTCTTCTCTACTTTAAAGTAATTGCTCACATAATGATGTTTAGAAATTCCTTTAAAGTAGGGGGCATACATTACCACTAATTCATTTGCATTATTGGTTCCTAGTGTAGCCCTGTCACTTGTGTAATGTGTTTGTCACTTTGTGTATGACATTGGGTATGATGTCCTCCATAAGTGTGATCTATCTCAAAATATTACATTCCTCTTAGTGGCATAATGTGACACACTGCATCCCCTAAGTTGTGAATATACTATTCTTTGATTGGACCTCTCTTGGTGACATTAGAAATAATGTTCCCTAAGTGACTAACCTTGCATACACTAAAAAATACTCATTTGAACATCTTACATTTGTACACTTTACATTTTTGCATTTTTACATTTTGCATTCCTTTTTTCCACCTTGCATAACACAACTTGCATGACTGTGGTACCTTTCATTTTCATTCATGAGAATTCCTTTTTCTTTTTAGCACCTTGTTAAATTTATCAACTGGCATAACTTTGACATGGTTGAGCCGAAATCCCACCTAGCAGCATGATGTTTCCCCATAGCCACCTGTGTTTTGTGAGTGCATACAAACAAGTGTGTGTATCTTACTTTTTGGGCTTTCTCATCCCTTGGACAACTAGTTTTGAGTGAGTATACAATTGGGCCTTCTCACGCCATGGACAACCTAAAGTTTTGTGACCCTAGAGTGAGTACACATTCTCTTTTTCAAACAATCATCCTAGATCTATTTTCTCAACTAGTTGGATTAATGATCGAAGCTTCATCCAATTCATCTGAACACTTGTGTGTTCATTAGTTCTTATGTTTAGTTTTCCATGGGATCTTCATCTTGGGGGCTTGATCATCCCTCTTGATTGTTTTCATTACATCTTGCTAATGTGAGGGCATTTGAACCCTCCCCTCAATGTTCATGGCTACTTTAGTTTGAGTTTGAATAAATTTCATCCTCTCACTAAAGTGGGGGCTAAATGTGCCATAGAAAAATGGTCACTTGTCATTTTCTTAGCCTTTTAGGTCTTTTTCCATGGTGTTGGAACTATTTTTCTTTGATTTTATGTTGTATCATGGCTTGAACATGCTTATTTAGGTACTAAAAATTAAATAACAACATATTGTGAAGGTTTTGTGAAGTGTTGTAAGACATTTCTACATTCTTCTAGACTATATTTAATGCATTTCACCTAAAACCACCTTTTCATTCATCAAAAAGTCCTATTTTGAAGTGTTGTAAAGTCTTGTAACGAACTTTCACACTTTTCTAGGCACATCTTCACTATTTACACCCTTCTCATGCTTTACTTTGTCCCTTTATTACCTCATAAGTTGTAATTAAGTGTATTTTTCCATATTATCCTGACAAACAACATTAAATACAACATTTTTTCTGACACATGTTTTTAGGTCCTAGGTTGGACCCATTCACCATGGGTGGCGAATGAGTCCCCCATGGCACCTATTTCAAAATATTTCAAATTTTCTTTCAGGATTTTATTCAAAATCATTTGATTTCAGCCTATTATGAGGTATGAATGGATACTAAGAAATAAGAATTGTATAAATAAGTGGTTTTCACCTCATTTTACATCTTCTCACTCATTCAAGCATTCAAGCATTTTACATCAACAATTTAAGCACTTTGAAGTAGCCATTGACATTACTTCATACTTTCCTTATCAAGAGCTAGATGAGCTGATAAAACTTGCATGTTATTATTTTCTCTTTATCTTTCATTGCATTTTCTTTTCAAGGGTTTAATTACCAAAAGTGGGGTTTGACAAAGGAAAACCCCTATTCACTAACAACTAATCATTTTTCCCCTTTTTCTTGTTTGTTTATAGCCATTTTTTTGTAGATTTGATATGTTATTAGATGTTGAAGAGTTATTTTCAAGTCAACTAGGTGCTTCAAGTCAACTTGAGTCAAAATCAAGCTTGGAGAGACTTATTTGTCCATTTTCTGAAGATTTGACTTCAACAACCTAAGAAGCAGACATTCTCAGATCTGGTGTTGCAGAGTTGTCTCCTAGTTTTTCATAAATTTGGGGGAGGACTAATTTCCACCTATGGCAAATGATTCCCACCTTAGGACTGGAAACTTGAGTTTTGTTAAATTTCATATTCCAATAGACAAAAACTAGCTCGGACAGTTTTTCTCCAATAGGTGGACTGAGTCACCACCTTGCATGAATGAGTCCCACTGCAAAACATCAGTAAATTTCACCAGCATCTAGAACACTCCAAAAATTTCACTATTCATCCAGGTGCACTCAGATTCATCTTTGTACTTTATGTTTTGCATTATTTCTTCATTTACATAGTTGTAATTGCACTTTTGCATTCATTTATAGTCACATAGATTAACCTATTTCATTTATTTAACTTCATTTACATCACATCATGTCACACATATCCTAATTTGAGTGATACATAAGCATTTTTGGCCCTATCTCTCTCCTTTTAGGTGAAAAACACTAGAAGTGGAAGAGTAGTCCATAGGGTCCCAAAAATCCATGTTTCAGCTATTTTGAAGAATGATTAATGCAAGGGTAGTCAAAATTAGGTCCAATTTGAGCATGAAATTACCTCTTTCTCCAAGAGCATCCAATTTTCTATGCCACATTTAGCCCCCACTTTAGCACCCATATGAATCTATGTGGATATGTAAGCTAAAGGACTCTAAATAGTACACTATTACAATTTTTGGGAGATTTTTTTTTTTTCTGAAATCACATATTTTAGGAAAATATAATTATTTAAGCCTTTAAAACTTTCATTTAAAGCATTCCAATTGAAGAGGGTTTGATCAAACTACCTTAGATCAAAACCCTTGGATAGAATCCTGCTAGTTTTAAACTATACCTATAATGGAGTCTCCTTTACACCTATCAAAATGTTGATAAAAAAAACTTTTGATTTACCTTTTAGGGGATCAAATGAATTCATTTAAAATTTATTTTTTGTAAGTATGTATTCCTTATTATAAGCTTCCCAAAAGTATAATTTTAAATAAATTTAATTTAATTCGTATATTTATTTTATATTTCTTGTGAATGTAGGTTTTTCACCAAAAATAAAATTCCTTTTTCTGCACATGTGGAAAAATAGAAGACTGTCAAAAAAAAAAATTAAAATATGAGTGCACCAGATATTGTTCTTGATCCAACAACAATAATAATAATAATAATAATTTTGATACATACAAAAAAGTTACGCCTTATACGGTTGCGCTATTTCTAAATTGTAATTGGTTTGACTTGAAACTTGATTAGAGAAAAAATATTCAATAAAAAACTATCTAACCAAGTGGAAGCACTAGATATCAGAGTTATAAATCTAAATTCAAAAGAATTAGAATTTTATTGTTCATGGAGAAAAATTTATGTGTTATACTACGAGCGCACTTTTAAAAAATGTTATTTTTGAAGAAAAAAAACTAGTTTTTGAGGGAGATGGAAAAAGAAGTGCAATATGATTCCAAAACTTTTGAAACAAATATATTTAGAATCTACAGAAAAAATTTCATGAAACTCTAGTGTGCATCATCTTCAAATTCCTCACGGTTCAACTGCTATAGGTGCCCGAAAGTGAAGATTTAGTTAAATTAAATTATTTCAGTGTCTGGTTTGGCTAAAAATTGTAAACCACTATTGTGGGATCACCTCCCAAGTGTAATTATCTATAAAACCATAACATTTGGAACTGCATCCTACAACACAAATTTGTTAATTATTCAAAAATCCTTTTATCTAACTTCTAGAAATCAATTTTGAGCATAGATTTATGCCCCCTTGATTCTGCTTTATAGAGATGGAATCAAGGTAGCAATCTAGCCATGTCGAAGGAGTAATCATATCATAGGGAATTTCCAAGTACCATGCCACAACAATAGATGATTGATGTTGTTTGGTGCAAAATCATGATTCCAACATAGAAGACAATGTTGAAAATGGAATTCCATGGCTCCCCTTATGTTGTTTAGAAAAATAAATAATTTATTAACTCTTAAGATGCAAAATAACCCTATTCTAATGCATAAGAGTAGAAAAAATGAAAATAGGTTAAAAGAGGTAAAGGAGAGTAATTTTTCACTTACTATTGCACTTTACCTTCTTGTACCATGAGAGGGACGAGTGAGATGAGAACATGCTAAGTAGATGGGATTGCAAGCCATCACAACTAGATGTGCTTTAAGACTAGGTGGCACAGAGTGAGTTGTATCATGAGGTGAGTCAATTCTGCATCTTTGCTTAGTGATTTTACAATGATTTAATGATTTTTATACATATATAGGTTAATTTATGATCTTGGAAACAAAGTTTTCCAAGTGTCCCATTTTTTCACAAAGTGTCCCATTTGTTCACAAAGTGTCCTTTTTGTTTGCAAAGTGTTTTCTTTCTTCACAAACTATCTCATTTCTTTGTGAATTATCCCAAAAGGGTGCTAAAGTGTCTAGCTCCTCTAGGAAAGCACACTAGATAGACATTAGTACACCTGCATGATGGATAATGTAAAAATTGAAGATATTAGAGGAATTTTAAAAGCATATTGTTGTGATTTTGATAGTTTCCCACTCAGTCACATCATCGGCTAAGTGGGAGATAGTTAAGCTATTTGAGAGACCGAGCCCCAACACTATCAACAAAGGATATAGAGCACCTTTCAGGAGGTTGGCATCTATTGGGAATACCTTATGCCTCCCATGAGATACCACGTTACCATGCTAATGGCCCTATGTGAGCGTTGGAATCTTGATACATGTACATTTTACCTCCCAATTGGGGAGATGACCATTACCTTAGAGGATGTACACTAGATTCTCTAAGCTCCTATTTGGGAATAACATGTGCTCCTCCCAGGAGATTGGTCATTTCTTGAGTGGAAGATTAACATGCAGTACTACCTTAATAGACCAGTTCATGATGAGCACATGAGAGTGCAAATCAACTACTAATGTTGTTGTATTCACAAGCCCCCATAGTGAGATGGATTATGATGCACAAAGAGGCACTAGTAATCAATCCATATGGACGACCGACACATCTTGATGGGTGATTATTTCACTTGATTCACGGGATGATAGAGCATAGGATGGTCGATGCTTGGGGATGTTGCATCCTAGAAAATTTGTATTATGATTTGGTTCGATTTGTTTTTTGGGAGATAGACAGTATGGTGCACTACATACTTATGTAGGTGTGGTTCCTTAAGCATATTACATGCAATAGGCCTATCAGTCTCCCATGTGTTGTAGCCTTAGGGTATCCATGTACCTTTAGATATCCTCTATGGTGCTTGTGGTAGTATGGAGATGTGCATTTTTGGATAGTCATGTTTGACCAGCTTGAGGAGGACAAGATCCTTTGGAGACCTTAGCAGTTGACATTACAATAGCCAAATCATACTAGACATTTGAGGAGGATGTAGATGGAGAGATTTTTGGTTGGCTGACATGACTATTTAGTATGTCCATTTTATTATGGTCGACTCATGCAGTAGTTTGGACAAGTGCACACACCACTGAGGGTGTGCCCCTTTATCAAGAGATTAGTGCAGAGTGCCCAAAGGCCAAGTGATATCATACGACTCACTATAGACCATGTAGTATAGAGTGACTCCAATTACTCAGATAGTGATCAAGTGCCAATCTCTGAGGATGATGAAATTGGTAGCACAGATGAGCAAAAGGAGTGATGGATAGTGACATAGACAACTCTTCTATCTATTATGGATGTTCCTATAGATGATTTATGACCAGTGCCAAATGAGGGAGAGGAGGCAAAGGATAGGGCCGAGGATGTCTAATACAGGGTTGCAAATATATAAACAAATTTTATAGATGATAAGTATGATTTTGATGTTGGTCTTGACTATGAGGGCTAGGACGAAGCAGACAAGGATGAGGATGAGGAGGATGAGGAGGAGTATGAGGAGGAGGAGCCACCCCTAAGTGAGGGTGATGAGGCAGTAGTTGAGGATCAACATGAGTGGGGATATTCCTCACACAATCATGTGACCAGATCATGTGTAACAATGACAACAAAAATTAGTACCCATGGTCACAAAGAGTCTAGCACATCGTCCATGCCCCCTAGAGAGGATGAGGTTGATATCCCTTAGCCTGTCAGAGATATAGGTGATGATATTTAATTAATTTATTTACTTTAGTTCTTACAATTTATATATCATGATGGTGTTTACTGATTGTGTATTTTTTCTACCTTGCAAGAGTGATGAGAGTCTGGTGAGAGTTCTATCATCAGACAACAGAAGAGATAGTTCCTACATCCATCAATGAGGAGGAGACAGACCTTGATTATGTTCCCCCACCAATGATGGAGCAGCCAAAGTCACTCAAACCATTTGTGAGGCTATGAGAAATGTATGAGAGTGTGAGGAGATGACTTTGTCAAGCCAAGGCTATAGGAAATTCATCCCAGACTCTAACAGAGGTGGAGAGACTTTAGGCAGAGATATCATGGCTATGGTCAGAGAGGGATTCGATAGCAGAGGAGGGTCATGTGGACCTTGGGTGGATAAAGGGATTAGAGTTTGCACTCAAAGTAAGTAGATCATGATCATGATCACATATGACCGTCTCACGATGTTCGAGTACCAGATCATGAGCACTAGATCTCAAGGGGTCTAGTTCTCATAGACCTTGGTGATATTGTATATTGTGATGAGATGTACATAAAAATTTGGATATATATATATATATATATATTAGCATTTGATGTTTCACAATATGTCTTAATGTGTTTGAATGTTAAATGGAAATTTGATTAATTAAATAATTGTTATAAAATTATTTAATTAATGTCGACATAATTTAACATGATTGATGTGATCTAATGTAAAATATATTTCAGTGTCACTTTAGATACAACATTGTTATTTTGAGATATGTTAAATTAAATACACCTATAATTCATATAAGGATCTAACTCAACATAACATGAGGGAGAATAGTATGAAACCTAAAGTAATTACAAAAATAAATTAAATAATAACCTTACTGTTCAAGACATACACATGATCATTTGTCTAGAATGAAGCAATGTGAAAGTATTTAGGATGTAACCAAATAACTTTAGACAACACTACTTTATAATTCATACTATTCAAATAGACTAAAGATAATACTGACATAGATGTGTGACATTAATAGGCTCCTTAAGGGGTGTTCCATCGAGCTTTGTTAATACACAAGCACAAAACCCATAACTAGTATCGATTATGTAAGGTCAACCAATTAGGGCTAAATTTATATTTGTCTTCATGGTCATCATGAGCATTATGTTGATTATCATAGAGAATTAAAACACCTTTATTAAATGTTTGAGGAATGACGTGAGTATTGTGTTTTCATTGTAACTGTTTAATGTAATCCTAGAGATGCTCAAGAGCGTTGATGTGCTTTTCATCATTCATCTCAAGTTGGTGTAGTCTTTGTTCTTTATAAGTGGTATCATCAATAATGTCTTCAAGAGAAATTTGAAGAGTAGGAATTTCTAACTCCAAGGGCATGATTGCTCTAGTAACATAAAAAAGGTTATAAGGTGTAGTTCCTGTGGATAATCTAAAACCCATTTGATAAGCCCAAAGCACATAATGTAACTATGTATGCCAATCCTTATGATGTTTTTTAATAGTTTTCTTTAGGATTTGTTCAAGAATCTTATTAGTGCTTTCAACTTGTCCATTGGATTTTGGATAGTATGGTATGGAAAATTGATGTTGAATGTTGAATGTTTCAGCAAATTTCTTTGTCATTATTCTTAAATGGGGTTCCATTGTCTAAAACTATTGTGGATGGAATTCCAAAGTGAGAAATTATGTGTTCCAATATGAATTGACAAATTAAGTACTTCAGAACATGTAGATTGAAGATGAATTGCTTCTACCCATTTTGTGAAGTAGTCTATTGCAGTAATGATAAATGTATGTCTAGTAGAGGAGGGTGGTGAAATTTTTCCAATGTGATCCAATCCCCATACTAAAATTGTCCAAATGGGAATTTTTGCATGGAGCTCAAAAGTAGGGGCATGAGTCATATTGCTATGTTCTTGACATTTTTGACATCATTTAACATAAACAAATTAATCATTTTCCATAGGTGTCCAATAATAGCCCATATGAATGAGTTTTTCCACTAGTGACCATCCTCCAAAATGACATCCACAGGCACCAGCATGAGCCTGGTCAAAGGTTATAGGAATTTTAGAGTCCCTAAGACACCTTAGTAAGAGACCATTGAAGTATCTTCTATGTTGGTATTCCAAATCGACTGGTCCAATGAGTCCTAAAGAATAGCCAATTTCTTATGCTCAGACTCAAATAGGGATTTGGCCAACTGATAAGATTCAGTCAAGGACTGAAATCTTCTATACTTTTGGTTTTTTAGAACCAAGGTGGGTCTCCCTTTACAATGCCTAGTTTCAATCATGCACAAACTTTTCTTTTCATAGTAGATAATTCCCATTTAAAATATACCAAGGAAAGCATTAACAACCTAAAATATAGTTGCATTTTTCATATCTCAGCACTCATCCAAAAATTTGGAAACAAAATCCCACACCAAACCTAAACCCAACAACAAAAATAGAAATGATTTTGAATTTAAATTGTTTCTAAAAATGCACTAAGTCGAATGACAAATCAATGCCTAATTTTGGGCCATGGAGTCAAATGCATAATCATAAAAAGAATTCAACAACAAATAAACTTCAACCAATGGATTCAAAATGCTAATGAATTACACCACCAGATCCACTCCTATTTTTAATCAAATTCTTCTTATAGATCCACCCTACAGACTTGAAATCACAATTATCTACTCAAAGTAATTTAACCATTTCTTTGAAATAGAACCAAGAATACATAACACAATCTCAGGGAAATTGAGATGAAAAAATCAAACATACTTTGTATTATTGAATTCATATGATCAAATGTGTACAAATTTGGAGACAATTTTATGGAATTCATGCTTTGCTTACACAAATTGGTTGATATTTATGTACACATGTAAAATGTACTGATTAACATTGGACATCTGATCGTGACCACTAACATCGCTTCATCCTGAATAATCCTTCGGTCCAACCATTTAATCAAATTCCTTTATTTGATTAAATTCATTAATAGTCCTCTCTTAATTAAATAAATCAGTTATCTAATTAAGCCCCCCTCTCTCGATAATTAAATTAACCAGTCTGATCTAATTATCCCTATTTAATTAAATAATTAATTTTATTTAATTAAATCTCTAAAGTCTATCTATTAAATTAAATAAACTAAAACCTTATTTAATTTAATATAACATCATCTCTTTTTATTAAATAAATCAAAAGTCCTTATTTAATTAATCCTTTATCATATTCTTCTCATATTTGATTTAAATCAATCCATAAATTTAAGTCAAATAGGTCACATCATTTAATCCCTTCATTAAATTAATTAACCTTGATTAATTTAATCTCTTCTCATGTCCCATCCTCCATATTTTTCCACTTGCACATGAAAATAGAGTTATTTCATTTATTAAATCTCTATTTTCTTCAACAAGGCATCTTTTAAGGAATATTCCTCAAATTTGAATTCAAAATCCAAGTGGACTTTGTCCTTCCAACAAGGCATTTACTCCACCTACAAAGTCCTTTTTCCTTGATCCAAATGGCATTCAATGCACCTTCTTTCCCTCTTACATGTCATTTCAACAGTTTCAAAATTCAAATATAGGCATTTATTGGCACATTCATCAAAACTTGCACGTCCTTGGCCCATTCACATTTGGATAAGTGGTACTTTTCCATTGGATGAAATTTAGTCCCACATTTCTCTATTTTAGGCATTCTTTCAACTTGACATTCTATAAATAAGAGGCTAATCTCCTCATTTTAACATCCACAATTTGAGTAAACTTACTATGCTCAAATATTTAGCAACCTTCATCCATACTTTTGAATTTGTAGCTAGGTTATACAGATTTTCATCTTGGAGCACTCATCACTCTTCATCAAAGTGGATCAACTTTCATCACCAAATCACCATTGCATCATTGGAGTTGGGAAAGGGCCAATTTTCACATCAAATTGGCACCAATTCCCTCAAGAGATTGATAATTTACTTTTCTTTAGAATAGGATTTGATATGTTTTAAGTTTGGTTGTATTCTTCATTTCATTTCCTCTCTCTTTTGCAATTTAAATGAATTTCTTGAGGAATCTACATTCTATCTTGCATTCAAATCTAATTTGTTGTTTTTTTATTGTGTTATTGTAGGTTTGGGATCTAGGTTCATACATTTGGTGGTACAAGGAGGGCCATCTCATTTTCTAATCATCTTTATGTCAAAATATATGTGTTTTTCATTCTCTATAGGAAAACTCCACCACTGGGAGCTCAACGTAATTGTTCAGTACACTGGTTCTCTAGTGCTACTATATGGAACTGCTAAAACTTCAAACTACGACGCCTCTATTTCCCCCCCATAATTTTGAATTCCAAACTACATTGTTGAACCTGTTTGACCCACAGGAATATTTCAAAAACCCAAGCTGCACCGCTAACCAAAAGGGTGATGCATTCATGCTCACTGGTCTAGTTGTAGAGTGACGTTGACTGGTAAACGACACTATATAGCACTGCTGGTGAAATCAAGTTGTGATGCCTACATGGATTGCACCACTGGAGGGGAGTGTACAGTGAAAATTTATTTGTAGCACGTTCTTTTTTCCAAATTATGGTTCTTTTGTCTATTTTTTGCCTTTTGGACCTCTATTTTTGTAGAGTATAACTAATTTTCTTGTAGGTTGGATTGATCAAAGATGAAAAAGAAGAGAAGCATGATGATGTCATTTCATAGAAATAATCTTTTTTAAACACTCTTGGAGGATTCATTATTCCTCTTAAAAAAAAAAATCATCTTTTTATGCTTAGGACTTACTAATTTCATTTTGGGCTTTAAAAAGAACCTTTTAAATTCTTGTTACAAAAGGCTTAAAAAGAACATTAGGACTCAAATTTACTAAAGTTTGTTTTGGTATTAAAAATTGAACAAGACAAATTGTCACACTTACTTTGGTGCTTTAAAACAAATTCACTTTTGCTTTGAGGATTTAAAATAAACAAGTGTTTGCATTGTTTTGCAATTATGTACACAAAGTAATATCATCAAAAGATGTATGTGCTTCTCTTGCACCTCACGACAATATTGAGAATCACAAGGATTTTGGTGACATTAAGTTTCATAGGTAATTTCCCATACACACTTCAATTTGGGTTTAAAATTGAAAAAAACACTTTGCGAGTGTGAGTAAACCTATTGCATGTGTTCTCCCTTTGTTTCTAAATGAAGTTTGATCGAACTATGAATATGTTTACTTGATTTTGTCTATCTTAGAGGGTCTTCCTTGGGGAAAAATTACTCACCCAAGGGAACGACTCAATCGGTAACACTCTAAAGCCAAGAGTATTTCCAGTAGGGATATAAATGTGGGTATTGAAATAAACGCCAATATCATGTGGTTAACTCTAATGAGAATGGAAGCAATGGTCTCTCGCCATCCTGGGTCAACTCCTATGAATGGAAAGTTTGAATTGAAACCTTTTTTTTAGAATTTTCAAAATCCTTGATCTATTTGTTGGTGCAAGAACAGTCATTTTGAAGCCACCCCACACTTTTATGGGCTTTAGTCAAAATGGAAAGCATGCCATGGGAGTTTCATGGGTGTTGATGCTTGGCTGTAGAAGTGAGTGTCGTGGAGGGGAGCCAATGGGGTCAAGTATCTAACCATTCACTAAAGATAAGTGTAGCTGGACTTGTCCAAGTGGGGACTCAACAAATATTTCCTTTCATAACCAGGTTGTACTTGCTCTTGGTTACAAAACGCTTTACTTGTTTGAAAACATTTTGGGAATAAACACTTAACATCATCATCAAAATTTCAAGCCCTTTAGGAGGAAAATACAATTGACCAAATTCATGTTTTATTGCTAGCCCTTGGAATTCTCATCCTTAGAGGTTTCTTAACACTTGGATTATATCTCAATTTTCTCACTATAGTTAAACATAGATAACCCTTGCCTTAATTTCATCAAAGTTTCGCATAATATACCTTGTGAAATGAGAAGAAATTGAAACATTGGACATCTAGTTTGAAAACATAATCAAAAGAAGTATTTATGGTAAAACAAAGTCACTAAGCAAAGATAAGAAAATTGGATCTCACATGTGTTGAAACCTCATGATTTCCAAGAAAGTCAAAATCCCAAAACGAAAGTCCTTGAGTCAAAGTTCAAAATTTAGGAATCACACTCGAAAGGCCATCAAGAAATACAATAGGAAGTGTAATCAAAAGGAACATATCAAAATAAGAAAAAAATTCACAAGGTTCTACAGACTCATTCATTTGAACAATCTGGAAATGTATGCTCAATTTGAACCACTTCTTACTTATAGAGGTCCTTAGAAGTATCGTATGTTCTTCAATACCGAGGTCTAGTAAACAAAGAATCTTTTTAGGTATATCCTAGGATCAAAAACAAACCTTCATCTATCTTTGAGCATCAAAACCAAAATCATCTCATCATCAACTCTTCAAAAATCTTGGAAAAATCCTTCATGTTAAACTTTGGGAAAATCATTTGAAACCAATCCAAAATCACCTTGTTTGGTTGAATGTGTATAGATGCATCCTTCTCCACATATTTGATCAAATTATCAAAACTTGTGAACAAATTCATCCCTTGATAACATCCAACATCTTGGGATTTAGGAGTTCATTATCCATATCATCTTGTTTGGATAGGAGTGTTTAGATGAATCCTTCTTCTCACACCTAGACAAATTAGCATCTTGTGAATGATTTAACTCTAGGTAAAACATCCAAACCTCTTATAGTTCATGAGTTCACCAAAATCCGAATCCAAAACAAATCAATCCTAAATCAAAGTCCTAAAGTTTAACATACCCTTCAAGATTTTCGCAAGAGTTCCAATCATCCATCAAACATCCATATCATTACCACTCTTTGATCCTTAAATTGTTGGTGTAATTAATTATTTAATTACACTTTAGCATAAGTTTACCTAGGCATATTTTATTTCCTAGGTTAATTCTTATCCTTATCTAGTTGAGTTATCCTTTTGCTCAAGATAAGATTAGGGTTGTGCATGATTTCCTTTTTGAAGGCTTTTGTATTATTTGTAAAACAATTACTTTCAATAATCATTATTCTGGTTCTTTCTTGCACATATTGGCTCTGATGGTTTACAGAACATCTCTCCTTTTTGTTCTAAATATCTATTGCATGTGATAGGTGTTTGCTTGCAGGTGATTCTTAGGGACTGTGAAGTTGGTTTTTCAACTTCTACATAGTATCAAAGCTTCAAACCTGTGGCTTCCTGTTCGTGTTTTGAAGATATTCTCACGTCTTTTTTTGTGCAAGGGTTTCAAGCTAGGTTGACTTTTTGTAGATTTGGGAGTAGCCTAATTTTTTGTGCATTTTTGGGCTAAATGGGCATCGCCATCGCGTTTAGAGCGCCCAAAAACCCTAGAAACGCCTTTTATTTTGTCGATTTTAGAGAAATTTGAAAAAAAGGTAAAAACATTTTAGCCCCAAGGTCGTATGGCCCTAGGGCACACATTCCGAGGTAAGAAAATAAATTAAAAAAAACTTAGAACACAAAGGTTTTTTTGAAAAAAATGTGTGGCTAGTTCATAAGGGGTCTGCCACCCCTACACCGCCCGACGGCCACCATAGAGTCGCCTGCCACCAGTGGTAGAAAATCTCCAACCACCGCCACCCACCCACCACCAGCAGCTCGCATCTCCACTGCCGCTTCATTGGATTTTAGCCCCTGCGGGCTTTATGCAACTTTAGTGTGGTCCTTTGGAGGACCTAGTGCATATACTCTAGCCCCCCGCTAGCCGACTATCCAGTATTGTAGGTCATATTATGACCAGGAGCTCGGCACCTAAGCACCGGAAATTTTTTTTTCCTTCAGGCCCACTGGCGGTCACATGTAGAATCGAGGGTTGAAGGCAAAGGTGCTTGATTTTGGCCCCAAGTTAGTGCTGCAAAGGATTTTTTACAAGGCTTTTTTTCATTTTGGCATAACTTTTGCAAATGAAAGGATTTCTCAAAAACAAGATATTGTTAGAAAGCTGATTCGACAAAGGATCTAGTGGTGTAGGTCTTTTTTTCTAATTTTTCCATTTTGATTCCTTTTTTGCCTGCTAAATCTAGATGTTGTTTTCACTTTGGGAGGCATAACTTTTGCATCCTGACTCTTTTTTGTGAAAAAAAATAGGCATTGGAAAGCTGGTTCAGTGCTCTACACAGATATCAGACCTATTTTTTATATTTTTTTACCAGGTATTTGATATTTCTGTTTGATCTCAGCCTTTACCTTTTCAATCTTTTTCTTGGGAAGCATGCAATTAGGCTTTTTTTTTTTCAAATCAGTGAGCATTGTTTTTTTATTTGAGAGTAAATATATTTTTTTCTATCATGGATACACATAACATTGCACCCCTTACTCCATTAAACTATTTTGTTTGGAAAAAAGAAATGGAGATTCACTTGAAACACAAAGGGTTGTATAGGGTAACCATGGGTACAAAAATTGAACCTGCAGGTGCTACTAAAAAGAGAAAGTGGTTTAATAGGTGTGATGAAGCTTATGGTACATTATTTCTATCTCTTTCATTTGACCTTCTTTTTCATATTGAGTCTTCCACTACACCGAATGAGATATGGACTACTTTAGAGTCTTTGTTTGGGAAGTAGGATACTATGAGAGGGTTTCAGTTAGAGAATGAGATTATTGGCTTAAATCCTATGGATTTTGATAGCATCCAAGATTTTTTCACCAAACTCAAGTCTCTTAGATTGCAGTTGTCATAGTGTGGTGTTCAGAAAGAAGACTCTCATTTGATATTGTCCATTCTTTCTAAGCTTCAACCAGATTATTTAGTTTTTGTATCTACCTTTTATGCCGCTAGGGATGCACTTGGTATGAGATTCACTATGCCATCTCTTGATGACATTTCTTCATCTCTCACTTGAGAGAAAGCTAAGTTAGCTAGCATGGGCATGGTGAAACCTTCTTCCTCATCATAGGCACTTATTGCATCATAGGAGCCTAGAGATCAGAAGGCTTCTACAGGAAAAGGAAAGAAACCAAAACAAGAGGATTCCAAACCTCATGAGCAGTAAAAGGAGTCCTCAGATTTATCCTCCTCTTTTAAGGGGAAATCATCTAGGGAGGAGAAGACTATGTGTGCATATTGTAAGAGAGAAGGACATGCAAAACATAATTGCTACAAGGACATTGATGAGCTGAAACATCTTCTTCAAAAAAATTAGATTGATTTTTCTTTTAGGATTTCTACATCATCTTCTTCTCCTCATTCTTCTTCTTCATAACAACATAACATAGGCACAACTAGTTTACATACATCATCAGATATGAAGGGACATGCTCTTTGTGCTTCTTCAAGTATTGGATCAGGGAGATGGTTTCTAGATTCAGGAGCATCTCATCATATGGAATCTTCACGGTCTATGTTCACTTCCTTTGAGCCTTGCAGTATGTCTCCCATTTTTATGGGAAACAACACTTACATGAGTGTTACAGGGAAGGGGTCTATTATTTTTGGGGACCACTCCTTTCAGGATGTCTTATGTGTCCCTCACTTGACAAACAACCTTCTTTCCATTTATCAGATCACTCATGGAGGCACGGGGAGATCTGTGGAGTTTACAACTGATTTGGTTATCATCAGAGACTTGGAGAGTAGAGCAGTTATTGCTACTGGTATAGTGGATCACTCATCTCAGTTGTATTCCTTTACCGATTTTGCTACTGATGGTTCTTTTGTTCATATAGTTGTTCCTCACACTTCTAGTGTGCATCATCATTCAGAGGAGAGATTTGGCTTCTTGAACATTGGTGTTCTCACTTCAGATCCTATTCTTGAGACTTCCATTCCATCTCCTCCACCTCATTTTGCTATTGTTGTGGCTACCGATGTGGCTTCTTCTATTTTAGTGCAGTAGGATCCTATTGATCATCCATCTCTGGAGGCTACTCTTGATTCTTCACCTACTTTTACTTCTTCATTGGTTGAGGTCACACCTACTTCTGTGGAGACATCTTGGGCTACACCTACTTCACCTTCAGAGATTTCTTTCATTCAGCCTCTTCCCTCTCACTTCTTTAAGGAGATGCAGTTTCTTGAGTTCTTTTGGAGCTACTTCATTCTGGGGGGGATCTGTGGTCTCTTCTTTCCTCTCTTCTAGGGGGTTTTTTCTATATATTTGTGATGTATGGTTTCCTTGGGGGGTCTTATGGAGTCCTCCATCTTTCATCACTTAGTTAGTTTACTACATTCTATTTTGGGGAGGATTTTTGTTCGCATGTGGTTTTCTCCTTTACCCCGTTTGATTTAGTTTTCATTGCATTTGTAAATGAGTACCTAATTAGGCCTTGTTGATGGGACTCATCTTTGCATAATAATTTTCTTCTCCCTAAGTTTCACTTATGGGGGGGTGTTGGTGTAATTAATTTTTTAATTACACTTTAGCATAAGTTTATTAAGCATATTTTATTTCCTAGGTTAATTCTTATCCTTATCTAGTTGAGTTGTCTTTTTTCTCAAGATAATATTAGGGTTGTGCATGATTTCCTTTTTAAATTATTTTGTATTATTTGTAAAATAATTACTTTCAATAATCATTATTCTGGTCATATTGGCTTTGAGGGTTTACAGAACATCTCTCCTTTTTGTTTTGAATATCTATTGCATGTGATAGGTGATTGCTTGCAGGTGATTCTTGGGGATTGTGAAGTTGATTTTTCAACTTATACATAAATCATCCTAAAATTTATCTTTTTTACTTAAAGATAGATCAATCTAAATAATTAGATATTCATATCCTATATTCTTGAAAAATTGATCCCTATTTTATGGTGCAGACTAAATATCAACACAAGAAGAATATGGAAGCCAACAAAGAAACACCCGCTTCAAGTGACCTAAGCTAAACAAACTCCAAAATGAATCCTGTTGAATCAAGCAATCCTTTGACTAACTTTCTTTCATCATCACAAAATCCACAAGAGGAAAACCAAGATGAAGTTCTTACCTTTGGGATGTCACACAAGGAAATCACTGAAATGATCCAAAATCCAGAGAACCATAAGATCATCAATATCATGATGATACTTAACCCTTCACTATACATGCTCAAACTAGCAAAACAAGGGGCTAAACTACCTTCTGATTTCGATGTGAGCTATATAGTGGAACCATATTTGGAGTTATGCCTCCAATTTTATCCACACTCCCCATCTCATCTACACCTCCATCCCAAAGTGTCACTCAAAACAGCCTAAAAATCACAACATCTATTGCTCCAACTATTATAATGTTAATAAGGGAAGTGCATTTATTAATGCCATTCAAACACACCCCCTTGTCAATAATCAATACTTGAATACAAACACCATTTTGTAACAAAACATACCCCAAAATCCATTACATAAGTATGCCTTTCTCACTTTCCATGATCCTAATGATCCATCATCATCATCCTTTTGCACAACACCCTAAACCTCTCTCCACATAGCTTCACAAGGAGAGGGTGACATATTCAGACCAAGGGGAATTTTTGACACTATGGCATTTTCACATCTTCCACCATTGTCACCATCATCCACACCACTACTTGGCTTAGGGATTCCACCTTTACCAAATATCAATCAAAATCAAACCAACATCTCAAAAATCAATCAAAACATCATGCCAAACTCTCAAAACTTGTCATCGACATCGTAACAACAGATGAAAACTACACAATCAATCACAACATCATCAACTACCCCCTTAACATCTCAAAGCATGGTATCTCAAGGATCAACCACATCGATCACACCATCCACCACTCAAACCCCAAATACAACAACACCTCTCACAACCACCATAAGCACCATTCTAAATCCACCACCATCTCCACCACCACCAAGCTCTAATACATAAAAAAAATACAAAATTGCATTGCAAGTAACTCAGCAAGTTGCTTATCAAAAGGAATTCCTACAAGTACAAAAACAAAAAGCTACACAACTAGTTGCTCAACAAGCCGCTCAAGCTGCACAAGCTACTCAAGCAGCCCAAGCCACATTACAAGAGAAAAAGGTTGCTCAAGCCCAAATCTTATTACAACAACAAGTGGCAAAAGAACAGGCACAACCCAAGTACAAGCACAAGCACAAGCCCAAGCACAAGCTCAAGCTCAAGCCTGCGGACACCCAATATCAAGCACAACAAGCACAGGCACAAGCGCAATATCTTGCACAAAAAAAAGCAGCACAACTACAAGCATATCAGTAAGTGATAAAAAAATACCAAGAGAAGCAAGAAGCAACCCAATTAGTAGCCCAACAACAAGTGTTTTTGGTGCAACAACAAAAACAACAACAAGCTCAACAACTGGGAATCCTAGCATAGCAACAATTAGATGAACAACAAGCATTGTTTATACAACAACAAGTGCAAGCATACATGGCTCAAAAAAATGTGCAAATACCACCAACCTATCCACCCATCACACCCACCACTGAACCACCTCAGAACACCTTCATCCCACCTCCTAATCTACAAAACAATGTGAAAACACAAATCAAGTTGCTCTCGCAACAAGTGCTTGACCTTCAATCAGGGTGAACCTCAAGAACATCTAGTAACTTGTGTCCTTATCCATTCGACCAGAGCCTTCTGATGAAACCATTCCCAAAGGGATTTGAGATCCCCAAATTTGATAAGTACTATGGGATGGGAAACCATGAAGATAATATCAGGAAATTCCAAGTTCATTGCATGGAAGTTGCGTATGATGATACCTATCTGATGTAGCTATTTCCTAGGAGTTTGGCTAGCCACACCATGGAATGGTTCTCTCTCCTACCTATAGGCATCAAGACATTCCAAGAAATCATAGATGCATTCATCAAAAACTATGCATGCAATATCACCATGGATGTTAGTCTAGAGGAGCTCTTTGATTTGAAACAAGGTAAGAATGAATCATTTGCTTCATTCCTACAACGATGGTGATCCAAGGCCAATAAAAAAAATGGGTCATGCCTGAGGAACAACAAGTATGCACTAGCATATCCAACCTTGACGGCCTCTTGTCATTCCATCTCAAGGTCCAAGGGATCACCACATATGACCAGTTGATTTCCAAGGCGCTCAGCATTGAACGAGCCCTTATGACACAACCTAGAGGATCAACTTCATATCCTGAACAACAAAATAATTACCCACCCACCAATTACAATGAAAAACCTCATGCATGGGCAAGAAACAAAAATATTACCAACGATGGTGTCATCAATGCCAAAGTTGTCATTAGTGCACTTTAGAAAAACACACCCACACCACAACAACAAATCCAAAACCATCATCAAGTGAACACAACACAACAATGAAACAACCAAGAAATCAATAACATCAATGACCAAAGAGGACCTCCCCAGTGAAACAAGAACTTCACCAAATGAAAGTGCACTACTCTTAGGGAACCACTCGAAGTCATCATGAAGAGATTACTAAACAAAAACCTCATCAAGATTCCCACCTATGAGAACTACCAAGAACCAGATGTTAAACCTCCTTGGTACAATGGAAATAAGATTTGTGAATTCCACAAAATCAAAGGGAACACCATGAAAAGTTGCATGATACTAAATAACATAGTCCAAGACCTTATTGATCAAAGGATCATAAATGTGGAACAGCTAGCAAGAAACCAAAACCTCAAAATATACATGAATTTGATGCCTAACCATAATAATAAAGGGAACAATAACACTAATAAGGGGAAAGGCACCTTAAAAAACATGAATCATGTGTATGAAACTGTTGTTGCCTCCTTAGATGAATATTGCACAGTAATCACTATCAAAGGAGCCCAAGCTGATTGTGGAGTCATGACAAGAGGAAAAAAAGTTACTATTGCAGGATCATCCTAACCAAATAGAACTTTCATGTCCAATTCAAGATCTATTTCCAATTGTTACAATGTCCTTGATCAGCTAAAAACAATGCCAACACAAATATCCATCATGGAGTTATTAAAAATCTCATCTGCCCACAAGAAAATCCTTGAGGAAGCATTGGCTTCATCCATCGTCCCCACAGATCTTGATGCGAAACAATTCCAAGCTATGGTCAGAAACAGCATCATTCCAAACCTCCTTACGTTTTCTAATGAAGAATTTCCCGTTCATCCATCTCATAACCATGCACTCCATTTAGAGGTCCTAGTGCAGAAAAGTAAAGTCAAGCGAGTCTTGGTGGATGGAGGTGCAGGATTGAATATTTTTTCTCTCAAGCTCATTAAGTAGTTAAAAATATATGAGGATTCCATTGACAAAGTAAAAGGTATTACAATTAGAGCATATGATGATCAGGAAAGAGTGTCCCAAGGCACAATTAGAATCCCTATTCAAGTAGGGTGAGCTATCATGGAAACCACCTGTCAGGTCCTAGACCTTGAATTTCCTTATAACATTCTCCTAGGACGTCCATGGATTCATGCAATGCAAGTGGTAGCATAAACTTTCCATCAATGTGTCAAATTCACATATGAAGGACAAGAGGTCATCATCCATGGAGATCCTGAACTATTATCTTACTACAAGAACCTTGAGGAAAAATACTACAAAATCCCTTAAGTGCCCAAAAATTATGAAGGCCCATCAACACCATACATTGATCCAACAACTCTCGCATCAACTTTTTTGATAGAGACACCCTCCACTCCCACCATCCCCACCATCTTTGATATCAAACTCATCATCGAGGGTAATGGTTGTGGAAACTACATGATTCCCAAAAGTGCTTGTGTGGTAGGAGAGTTACCACAATCTCCTAGATCATGAGGACATCCACAATCAAATGAAGCCTCCACATCTCAAGCATCTCTTGAAGACTATCCAAACTTTAGAAATTGGGGAGATCTTGGCCAAGAATTCATAGAGGAGGACCCATCCCATCTCTTATACCAAGATAATAGACCATCAGTTGATCTACCAATGGATGATAGAATCAAAGGTTTGCAAATGATGCTCGCAATGGGCTATGATAGAAACCAGAGACTTGGGAAAAATGACAATGGGCTTATAATACCTATCATCCTAGAGACACGAATGAGAAATTTTGGACTTGGAGGTACCCCTTCAAGTATAACCATATGTGGCCAAATTCCTCTAGTTAGAAAGGTCAACAATCCTTGTCATCTATCCACAGTCGAACTTCACATACCCGTATCTATAGGTGGCGTCTTAGACAACTTCACATTTGTCATAACTGATGTTTGTAGTAGTAGTGATGATGAGGATCCCATAACCAACCTACCTAGGCTATTTGAGGATGCTACCCTTCTCATGATTATCACCTTATCCTTTGAGTCAGACCATCAAAATCATGAAATCCACCTAGTTTACCCCCAACTCATCGATTATGACCAATGAGGACCACCAATTCCTAACACATTAAAAAATGATGAGGTGCTCTCAGAATTCACGGAACTAATAAATTAAGAATAATATCTAATTCCTTGAGTGAAAACCACATAGTGGCACTCTCTAACACAAAAAATGTAAAAGAAAGGATGCGTCCAATGGTGAAAACGTCTTTGAGGCACCTAAGTATGGGGGATTCAATCTTCCTTTCAGAGCTCTTCATCAGGAAAAATTAGCAGTGCTAGTAGAAAAGTGCAATCCAGTTAATCTAGGAACAAAGGAGACCCCTCACATCACATTCTATGTGAAATCATTATTGTCAGAAGAACAAGAACTCCTAGAAACCTTCTTAAGAGAGATATAGGTAAACTTTGCATGGGGCTATGCTAACATGCCAGGGCTCAATCCAGAAATTATAGTTCATCACCTAGCAGTATATCCTAAAGCAAAACCTGTTAGGAAAAAGCTCAGGAAAATTCACCCTTAGATTTCCCTGATAGTCAAAATGGATCTAAAGAAGCTATTGGGTGCAATATTCATTCGACCAATAAACTATCCAAAATGGGTGTCAAACCTAGTGCCTATCTCAAAACCTGATGGGGGCATCAAAATCTACACAGATTTCAGGGACTTGAACAAAGCATGTCCAAAAGATGATTTCTCATTGCCCAACATTGAAATGATTGTAGACAAGATGAAAGGACATGGAATGCTTTCCTTGATGGATGGTTTCTTAGGATACAACCAAATAATGATTGCTAAAGAAGACCAACACAAAACAACCTTCACTTTTCCATTGGGGACTTATTGCTGGAATATGAAGCCATTCGGCTTAAAGAATGCAGGAGCAACATACCAAAGATCCATGACGTTAATCTTCCATGACATGATCCATAAAATTTTCAAAGATTATGTCAATTACATACTAGCAAAATCCAAAAATAGAAAGGATCACATAGCAACCTTAAGTGCCATTTTTGACAGACTGTATGAATACAAGGTTTGATTAAATCCAAAGAAGTTCATCTTCGACATACAATCAAGTTGCTAGGATACATAGTGTCAATGAGAGGTATTGAGGTAGATCCAACAAAGGTAAAAGAAATCCTTGAGATGGAGGCACCCAAATCATTGAAACAATTGAGAGGTCTCTAAGGTAGGCTTCAGTCCATTTGAAGGTTCATAGCACAGCTAGTAGATAAGTAGAATCCATACTCTCACCTACTTCACAAGGGAGTAGCGTACAAGTTGGATAACAAGTGTGAAGAATCCTTCAATAAGATCAAAGAATATATGCTTATGCCACCAATCCTAATGCCACCAATTCCAAGAAAGCCATTAATTCTCTATGTGTCAACAATAATAGTAGCCCTTGGAGCTCTTCTAGCTCAATCTGATGAAAATAAGACAGAAAGGGTATATATTATATCAGTAGGACAATGGTCGATCATGAGTTAAATTACTCATTCATTGAAAAATCATGTTTAATAGTAGTGTTTGCATCACAAAAATTCAGACATTACATGTTGGCACACAAAATAAAACTCATCACCAAAATTGACCCTCTCAAGTACTTACTATCAAAAGCAATGCTCACTGGAAGGATGGATAAATGGGTCATGATATTATCAGAGTATGACATTGAATATGTGGAGTGAAAAGTAATTAAAGGCCAAGTCACTGCAGATCAGCTTGCAGAAGCACCAATCTATTTAGAGAATACTCTCATCTTAGAGTTTCCAAAAGAATATATTTTCAATCTCAACATAGTTGACCATTGGAAACTTTACTTTGATGGCTGATACACACAACATGGATCAAGAGCCAGTGTCTTCTTTATCACCCCACAAGGGTACTGGATATCAAGGTCCTATAAATTGGCATTTCCCTGCACTAATAACATTGTCAAATATGAGGCTTTAACCGTAGGTCTTAGAATAGCAGTGCAATGGAACATCATGGCCCTTAGAGTATACAAAGACTCTCAGCTAATAATAAACCAAGTGAATAATGAGTACCAAACTAAGGATGATAAGCTCACTCCATACAAGAAACTAGTGGAGACTCTTAAGGAATCCTTTATCAAGATCACATTTGAGTAGATATGTAGAACAAACAACATAGTAGTAGATGACATGGCAATGATTAGATCCTTACTAGACATCCCTTGTAATATCCTAAAACATTAATTCTTGGTAGAGCAGCTTCTCATGCCCACATTCAAGGTACTAGAATCAAAATTTATGTGTGAAATCATTAGTCTTGGTGATCCCTGGTACCATGAAATTTATACCTACCTGCGAATAGGTGTCATACCTACTGATTGACCCTCAACCTTCAAAATAAAATTTTTCAAAAAGGCATCCTAATTCATCACCCTAGGAGATACCCTGTATTGTAAGAGCGTAGAAGGAACCTTATTACATTGTTTAAATGCTAAGGAGGCATTGACCACTTTAATTGAGGTGCATAATGGCATTTGCAGTTCACACTCGAGTGGAATGACCCTAGCCAAGAAATTTCTTAGGATGGGGTATTATTGGCCTACAATGGAAATAGAGGCACATGACTATGTCAGAAGGTGTCTACAATGTCAGCAGCATGGGGACCTCATCCATGCTCAAGCTCAAGAACTTCATCCCATCATCATGCCACGGTCCTTTTCACAATGGGGACTCGATCTCATTGGAAAAATCACTCCCACTTCATCTAATGGCCACAAGTTCATCATAATCAACATTGAGTACTTTACCAAGTGGGTGGAATCCATACCTATGACATATATAACTAGGAAGCAGATATCAAAGTTCATCCTGAACTATCTCATTTTTCAGTATGGTGTCCCACAAGCCATTATCTTAGATAATGGGACACCATTTAAGAATCAGGATTTCCATGACTTGTGTGAAAAATTCAAAATCCAATATCGCTTCTCCACCCCATACTATCCCCAAGGCAATGTCTAAGCAGAAGCCACAAATAAAACCATTTTAAAAATCCTCAAGAAAATAGTCAATGATGCAGGTCATGACTGGCATCTACAGCTCAATCCCACCCTCTGGGCCTACCGAACTAGCATCCACACACCCACCAATGCCACCACTTTCTCCTTGGTCTATAGATTAGAAGTAGTACTCCCCATTGAGATCAGCCTCCCATCACTAAGAATATCACTTAAAAACCTCATCACAGAAGAAAGTTATGCGTCAGGGGCATATCAGTTATCAACACCTGAAGGGGAACCTCTGCAAGAGCCCATGAACAACTCTCATCTCAAAAAATTTTATGCCCAATCTTTTAAGTTATAAAACCCAAAAAATCAAAAAAATCAAAAAATGTCTTGAAGAAACAGTTACCTTAGCAAAAACCTAGTAAACAGGCATCTTGATGGCAACAAAAAAAATTAAAAATCAAAAAATCCAATAAATTCTAAAAAAGGATCAAAAACAGTAAAATGAAAAATCATTCTCTAGTGAAAACCATTTTAGTGGCACTTTGGACAAGTACCTTGGTGAAAACCTAGCAAATAGGCACCTTGTGTAAATAAGCACTTTCCATCCACTGGGATCTTTATAGCTTGTTCTGCATCATCCTTCCATTACACTTCCATCATCCATCGCATTCAAATCTCCATCCATCACCCATCCATTTGACAATCGCATCATAGCTTGGTCATGTGTTCATATCATTATCCCTCCTAGTACTACTCAGCCCATTCATAAGTTCAATTTGTCCTGCCTTTATCAAAGTAGTCTATTGCATCATGTTGGGGGCATATTCTCATCAGATCAGATTCATGTATATTCTTGAAGTCCTAAAATTAGAAAATCCAAAAAAATTGAAAAATCACCAAAAAATTTGAAAAACATTCAAAACATATCAAAATCCAAAAATTGGTCAAAAAGTCAAAAATTCAAAAACAAAGTCATCTTGTCAAACTATGTGGTTTCTACATGTATAACATAGGCAAATATAATCTGTTGATCAGCCCCCAAGGCCCCTAGGATAGGTCCTTAGGTTAGTCTCTTGGTCAAAATCTCAAAAAACCCCAAAACACTCAAAAATCAAAAATCAAAACATTTGAAAATCTTGAAAAATGCAAAAAACAGCCTCAAAACATTGCAAAACTCCAAAAACATCCAAATATTAAAAAAAATCCATCTATCTCATCTACACCCACAATAACATCACTCATAATAAACAATTATCATCCTCAACCTTTGGTGAAACAATTGGAAACAGGGCTAGCAGGTTAAAAGTGAAAACTCAAAACACCAAGTCTCAAGTTTAAGTCAGTACGTAAACAAGTTGGTCAACTCTTTGTATCAATAGCCTATCATCCAATCAGTCCCATTTCAATCATCTGATAACATCATGTCCTAGGATGTATCCTTCCTACAATGGGCATTATCTTTTGGCAATAGTTTTGATTGTTATCCTTGAAAACACATTCCCTTTCGGTTAGCGGTATTGAAGAACATCAACTTCTTTGTTTACTTTATCTTTTTCTTTTGACTTATCTTATTGCACTCATTCCAAGGACCTCTCGATGTTATTTGAATAGAGGATTTAGAGAAATAGGAATGGGGCAATGATCATTATCTTTTGTCTATTGTGCTTGTTGGATATTCTTGTAAAATAACCTTGACGAATACTTGCTTTATTTAGGCGTGTACGGAGGGTGTTTTAGATATTTTGTTGACCACATAAGAAGGTTTTCCTTCCTATGTTTTGGTCCAAGATGTTTGAAGTACCTAAAATGCACCCTAGTAAGGTTTTTGTATGTTAGGTGTGAACAAGAATACTCCTCTCTATTTTTTCAAGTCAAAGTCCATCACACAAGGTACAACACCATCCTAGTTCTCTATACCTTTATGCATTGTACCACATGTGTTATCAAACATAAGGAAATTTTCCATTTGAAAATCCTAACTCCTCAGCAGGTAGTCATCATCATTTTCATATTCATCATCTTATGTCTTGTTGAAGTATCTCCTCTTCTTTCATCCCTTCTTTCTTTTCACGCTGACAAGGTACTATGATAGTTAATCATCACCATCATCAATCTTGCATCCACAAATTTGCATAACATGTCATATAGGAGACATATACATTGCATCTCCATCATCATATAAATGTGCTAGTAGAAGCATTTTTCATAAATAATCACATCCATTTTTCATTACATCTATCTTTCATCACATAAGCCATCGCATAACATTCATTTTCATGAAACATTTCATAATCATTTCATATTGCCATCTATTGCATAATCAAACATAATAGGTACATGAGCATTATAGATAATCCATTGCATTATAAGCATACATATTCACATCACGTAAGCATCATAAAGTCATCTCTCACATTACATTCATTTTGCATAACATAAAGCATCATCATACCACTTTTCACTAACATATCATTTCATATACTACATCACATCACAATAAATGCATCACATACATCTTACAATCATTTAACATGTTTAGGATAATATATATTTTTTATTACCAGCATCTTAAAACCATCCCATTTACAACATCAATACATATCATATAGAGCATGAGCATTGCATTCACATTACATCATACATAATCATAAAAACATACATATCATCCATCATTCATCCATATCATATAGACCATCTCATAAATAACCACCTCGCAATCATTTTTGCATTTCATTTTATAAATCATTCCATACCATTATAAGCATTCAAAGCATAATAGGAACATAAAAATCCATTACATTAAAAGCTTACATCCATCCATAATCATTTTATAAAAGCATTTATAATCATGATTCACATATCATTTCGTGTATACACCATAAATCATCTCCATATCATTTTCAATATTACATCATCCATCTCATATCACATATCATATCATTTGCATCAACATACATAAATCATCATATGAAATACATCATCATCAAAACGTACATATCATCCATCCATATCACATATCATATAAATCCATTTGCATATCATATATTAACATAATATAGATCTATTAATAATGCATACATCATCAGAAAGAAATGCATCCATATACACACATCACATAGCACCATAACATGATTATATAGCATCCATAAATGCATAATAAATAAATGATACAAATCATATCAACATCATCATCTCATATATACCATCATCGAGTAAACTATCATAGTACAAAATAATTGGATCACTGTACATGTGTGTCAAATAAGTACAAAGAGGCCTAACAGGCTATCAAAAATGATCCCATATGGCACAAAAAATGATATCTCGGTCAAAATGAGACCTAATCCTCCTATCTTCTACCCTCATCTCTATCACCATGACCCTCTACAAGTTTGTGGCTAGTCCACTATGAGTAATCTAGGGCCCACTCTACTTTGGGTACAACCTGATGATAATGCAGGCGATAATAGTCTACCTCCTAGATGGCCTCCCTATAAGAATGAAGAGGCACTATGCTCTGAGAGGAGGAGGCTGCCATGCTCTCCAACTATTGTCTCCAACCCATCTCTATGGCCACCTGTAGCTCTATAGCCTGCCTCTAAAAAATGGCCTGGTCTCTCTCAGCCCTGGCCTAATCCCTCTTCGTCATCAAGGTCTAAATCTGAGCCTGCAGCTGTGCAATTAGTGCATCTCAAGGATCTAGTTGTCCTATTGGTTGTGCTCGTGCAGGCTGCACATGAGGTTGATCCTCACCCTTAGCTTGTGGTGGTACATCTTCCTGATTCTGCTCCTTGGTTGGCACTTGGTCCTATCCTGCATATGAACATCAGCCTGGATCAACTGAATTGGAACACTGATTAGTTGATCCTTCCGCTCACCATCTCTCTGTCCTCATCCTCCTCCTCTACCCCTCGATCTCCACCAAGTGGAGGGTGCTTCTGGAATTATCAATTGCAAGGGTGGCTAAAACCAATCTCTATAGGCCTATGTCACGCCTGGATCTGCAGGTCCCTGATCATATACCCATAACTGGGCCACCAACTGTCTAAAGTTGTCCACTACCTCAGAGGCAGGAATGTATCTCCCCCACGAACCCTGTGATATAGTCTGAGAAAATCTGGCCACATAGTCATCATCTGGCCGGTCCTATGGCTCACTGAACTGACATTGAGCATGCTCAGGTAGGTATCTCTCCACCATTGTATGCTCTCACCCCTGCATAAAGTGGTCTTGATGGGCAAAAAAGATTTTTTGTGCATCGTCGGCCCATCTAGGGTGACCATGGTATTGACACCATGTAAAAACCTACATATCATCTAGGACCCTCCTCTAGTAAGGAATCTCATACTCACTTGTGTGTGTAAAGGACACACCACCTTTGTAATGCCACACTAGGGGATCATCAGGCCCCATCAACACCGCAATGACTTGTGACTAAGGAACGACAATGTGCTCCCATGCCAACATGTGAAGAAGCTTGACACCTGCTCCAAGTGCTTTGTTGTCAAGGTAGAATTAATCGTGCAAGTCCTTGTATAGGGAGGCTAGAAGAACAGACCCCCATGCAAAATGGACTGGCCTGTCACAAGCCATCTGCTCCTAGTAGAGCCCCCAGCTAGGACTAAAATATCAACCTCATCGATCAAGGGCAATGAGACCTGAGATGATCACTACAACCACTAGATGGAATGGTGATGTGAGTGTCCTATGGAACTCTAGCTCTATCTGGTCCTCACAAAACATAACCTCATATGTGGTAAGGACTACATGGTAGGTGTCCCATCTGGCATCCATATAACAAATAACTCTCTGAACATGAATCAGCAATCTAAGGATATGCCACATGTCCTCTAGGGTGATAGTGGCCTTACCAATAGGAAGGTGGAAGGATGAGGTCTCACTATGCCATCTCTCAGCAAGCACTCACATCATCCCTAGGTGGGTCCGCATGGGTGTTGCGTAAGCAATGTACTATAGACCCATGTCTTGCAGCTGATCCTGCTCCCTATCACTCAAGTCTCATAGGTAACTAAAAATATATCACAATCTATGCTCCTAAGAATAGAGCTCCCTTGCCACCTCCTGCATCACGGAAGGTCTCCATGTTAAAATTTTTAAGAAATTTTATTCCAAGTGTCCAAAAAACCAGCCCAGCATCGCTATTTGTGAAGGCATCACAGTTTGAAAGTTGCAAACTATAATGATGGGACTACCAAAGTCTTAAAGAGCACCGCTGCGGTGCACTTTTCTAAAAATTGGCATAGTTTGGCAAAGATTCCAGCCTAAAAGTCCACCACCACGTCGCACTTTTAAATTCCCCTGCTGGAGATGGCATGAGCGTCAGAGTTTGAAGTTTGTTTCCAAACTCCAAACTCCACTGCCGCAGCGCATTCTATGATGGAGAGCCAATTTGGACCATTGAGCAGTGCACTTTGAAATTTGAGCGGTGCTATATAGCACCACTACAAAGAAGTTAAATTTAAAAGCATTAAATAAGCACAAAAAATGAAAAATGAAGCTCAAGTAAAGATCACTTACCGGTGTCCCAATGTCAGGAGGTCGCTGGTATGTCTAGAATCAATCAGAAATATGCATCAAGAGGTGTCATTGTGCCTTTTTTTCAAAGTGTTATAGCTCAAATCACAGAATCGTTAAAAGGTTGTGTGAAAATGAATTGAAAGTGACCCCTCGGGGCCTTTTTAAGCCTAAAAATTAGGGTTTTTTCACCCTATTTGGCTATCCTGCTAGTGTATTGAGCTCTTAAACATGTGTTTGTCTAGTTGAGGCCTGTTTTACATCATTTTATTGTGTTTGGACATATTTTTGGCCTCCTAGAGCCTTTCTGGACCTGTCAAGCACATTGTCCTCTCTTTTTCATGAGATCACCCAAAAAAAAAAATCATCCAATCTCTCGAGGGGGTAGTAGATTACAATAATTTTCTTCGTCAGGGAAATAGGGAGGCAATTTAAAAAAAAAAAAAGAATCAAATTTTTTTTGGCTTTGATCAAGATCATTTATTCTTTGAATCAACACAACAAGTGTGTTGCTTTAAAGAGGGGTAAAATGTAGACACGTAAAATGTACTTGTTACCTAATTTTCACCCTCAGGCTCTATCAGGCAAGACATCTATATTGTAGGTGTTCATAAGGGCCAAATGGGATATTTCCATTGAGGGTTAGTTCATGCATCTGATGGAATTTCACAAGAAGCTCAGTTGGGAAGCCTGCTTTTTTGGAAATATGCCTCAATAATCATAGGATCAAGCCTCCATAAGATCCAAGTCGGTATGACATCTTCACTATCTAGCCGACTAGTAGCTTTCATTTTTTTTTTGAATAGGTCACTGTGACCTAATTCATAGCTTGCCGAGCACTTTCACTGCAAAGCCTATTACTTTGACAAGAAGGGTCGGTATGACCTCTTATCACATGGAATTCTTTGGCTGATTGGCCATTCAATCGTCATTCAGGGAGACTCATGGCGACCAAGGGGCTTCGGGATAACCTATAGTGCTTAGTGAGAAGTCCTAGCAAAGAGTTAAAGTCTCGCCGAGAGTAGATGGTGTTAAGACATCGGGGAAACTCTTGCCAGAAGAAATACTATCGGTAAGAAGTCTTACCAACGTGAGAGGTCACACCAACTGCATTCATTCGGGGTAAGTTCTAAAGCTTGATGTGACTTCTTAGCAAAACTAAAATGTCTCACTAACAGAGCTTTATGAAGAAGTCTTTGACATAGCATTTCGGGCTCGCTAAGAAGTCTCAGCGACCCGAGAATGTATCAGTGACAAAGGATGGGGTAGTGTCGGAAGGAAGTCTTGCCAATCAAGCAAGCTCTCCCCAAACTCAAGTGAACTTTCAGCGAAGTAGGGAGACTTTGACATAGGGTCTCAGTGTTAAAGAAGTCTTAGTGACATGAAAAGAAGCTCGCCGAGAGAAAAGTAATCTCGCCAAGATGTTTCACCAACGGGGTGAACTCTTGCTGATGAAGGTGGTCTCGACCAAGGAAAATAGTTTCACTATGATGTCTTGGTGAAGGAATGATGTCTCCCTGATCGAAGAGAAAGTAGCTCATCACTGAGATATAGGGAGCCCAATGAGAGGTCTAGCCGATAGGCCAATGTCTTGTTGACGATAAAGGGTCTTGCCAAGAGTCTTCCTGAAATCAAGAGTTTTCCGAAGGAAAAGGAATTCTATAAGATGTCTCAGCTAATGAAGGTGGTCTCAGCAATAGAAGCAAGAATCGGTATGACTATTGGACCTTGTTATGAAGTCTTCCTGACTTGCCATGGTCTTGCAAAAGGAAATAAAGAGCTCGGTAGAGAAAAATGCATTTGGGGTGACATCAAGGAGGTCTCATCAATAAAAGATGAAGAGGAGCTCGGGGAGATATCAAAAGGAACTTAGTGAAAGAGAAGACCTCGGTGTGAGGTCTGGGTGAAGCAAGCAGGTCTTGCCGATAAAAGGAGCTCGCTGAAAGATTTTGCCTTTGGCAAAAGGTCCCAGTGACCTGTGGATGTTCTGCCGACCCAACATAGGATCTCAACAAAGAATACAGAGCTCGGGTAGAGAAAAATGTTTGGGGTGACATCGGCAGACTCTTGCTGATATGGTTTGTAATATCAAGTTCAAGGAGACTTCGGGAGGAGGCTATACACTCGATATGATGTCTTACCGATAGGCGTTTGTCTTGGCGACCATAGAGGTGATATTGGTATGTTTTTTGGGCTTGATAAGAACTCTCATCGACTATCACATGCTATGCTGATGGCTTTAGAGGAGCATAATCACATTGGTGAGACACTTTCAGTGTCTCATTGAGATGTGATTCTGATCAAATGAGCTTTTGACCACCTGGAGAATCTATGTCAAGTATACTCAACCAATCAAGGAGATCTGAAACTAAGTCATGGCGGTCCAACCAGGATGAAGAACATCAACAAAATGAATGCGACATGTATCTATTCTGAGCTCAGGGTATTCAAAGCGTTCATTCGAAGAGGTTCAAACTGGACATGATGCCAGAAAGTGAATGTGGTAGCTGCGGAATATCTGAAGAAGGCTTCTCTGGGAAATGAATCTTCATCGACATGGACATGCAGGGTTTAGCATTAAATTTCAATCAAAATATCTAAGGAAAATCTATCTCAAGGACTGATACTTTGTAAACCCTAAGGGTCCGACACAGTTTGATATATAAGGCATTTTTTCCTTTTTTGGAGTTAGTTCAAACTATGCATCCAGAAGAGTTAGTGATTTTTTATCCATCCTTCCTCACCTGATGTACTTTTTGGTAACCCAACTAGAATTTGGAATGCAACACAGGGTTTACCTTGGAAGCTAGTGTTCATGTCTATACTGCAATCATTTTTGTATCTTTCTTTCAATTATGCAAGTCTTTAACTATGTTTTATAAGTCTGCACTCATACTTTAGAGCTGTGAAATTTATCTTTCCTTCCTAAGATGTGTATGTGGATCAAACCTATTAAGAATGATGCATAAGTCTAAAATAAGTTGTTATGAGTATGTGAAAAAGTAGCAATTAAGTTTCCTAGTGTATTTTCTTCTTGTTTCATTTCATGATTTCCTATCAATACGGTGTATCACCATAGTTTAGATCTATTTTCATGTACTCCTTCTCCCTTTTGCCTTTACAAGATAATTAGTCTAGGTGATACCCAAAGGAAGCTAGCCTTCCCTAGAGGTTCATTTCAAATTTAGGTGACCCATAGCCTTGAAATGATCCCATGTGTCTCTAGAAAGCTCAGTTTCAATCTCTATGCATAGGGTGCAATTTCTAGGTGACAACAGTTTCTTTCATGCCTAGTGGGACTGAAATTAGATTGAACTATTAGTTTAGTATGCAACTAGAGAGTCCCAAACTTTATAGAAGTCATTTGGCATACTTGGTGACTCCATAAAGAGGAAGAACTCTAGAAATTAGCGCCTTCTATGGTTTACAAGAAGAGTTCAGACAAGGAGCAGTTCAGGCCCTTTTGAATATTCACAGCTATCACCACCAAGAAGACAAGGTAGAGCAACAGAAAGGTGATGAACAATAGTTATCTATTCTAGAAGAACTCAATATACTCCATCTGTGGGATCTCATTTTTCTATACCAGTAAATCCACCTCAGCCACCTCAAATGGCCACTCCAAGGAATCAACCCTTCGTTGCTTTTAATGGAGGGAGTTCCTTGAATTTGACACAGCATAATGACATCCCAATGGCAGCCATGAAGGTCTGTCAACTTTCATAGGAGAAGACCAAACTACCCCAATTGAACACATGTGAGATGTGGCTTCGCTATGTGGAGTCCATCACATAACCCAAGAAAATGTTGCAGTGAGATTACTAGCTGCTTCACTAAAAGGAAAAGTTGTGCAATGGTCTAGGAGCCTACCAGTTAGTTCAATTGCAACATGGGATGAATTTGGAGATAAGTTGCATAAACAATTTCAGGATAGGTCTAATAACTTGTCTTTATTAGAAAAAATGACTATAATTAAGAGGGCTCCACAAGAGCAGATGAATGACTTTAACTTCAGATTTCAGAGAACCTAGGATAGAATCCCTACAATGGTGAGGCCACCTTCAGAGTATGCATTTTTGTACTTCTTGAGGGCTCTTAATAGTGATATAGTTGTCATGATACAATCAATGGGAGGAGTGTCCTTGATAGATGCTTTTGAAATAGCCATTAGAGTTGAGAACAACTTAATACAAGCTCATAAGCTCGCTCCTAGGCCACCAATGCCTATATTTCCAGATATTAATGCAAATATTCCTCTATAGATACCTCCTTTTACACCTCTACCAGTTGTACCAACATTGCCAGTTGTTGTTCCAGCCATGGATAAACAAGAAAGTGTTGCTTCAAGCTTATCACAGGAGTTACAAGAGATCAAAATTATTTTGTAGACTTTTTGCAACAAGTTGGTGAACTTGGAAAAATCACAATCCTATTCTAGGCCTTATCAACAGTAGAATCAGGCCTCAGGTCAGCCCTTTCAAGGCCAACAATAGTAGTTCCAAGGGAATAGATAGCAGTACTAGGGAAATTACCAGGGACCAAAATAGAATGTTGCCACAAGACATTTTCAGGCCTATGCTCCAGCACTTGTTAGTGCAGTCAAGGACTTGGTTCCTATTCAAAACAATTTAGCAATAGATTATGAGTGGTGTTACCCTTATAACCAATCTCATAATCAGGCCACTTGTTCAAATGGACTCATCAACCAAGCACTAATGGTACAAAATGCATCAAGCTCACAATAGCATACACTTAATGAGTCATCTCCACAACACCAAGATCATTTTGCAAATGATGCTACCCTACTTAACTAGCAAGGTGAAGAATTATGTGGATTGAATGAAGATAGTTATCTAGTTGCAGCTAACACTAGGGAAAAAAAGAGAGCATTTGAGCTTGACCAAGTAGCTGATAGAGGAAAGGCGGTAGCTATGGAACCATCTACATCTCAAGCAACTCGTTGTTTGCAAAGAGACCAACAACTCTTGACCAAGGAGCAACCACACTTACAGGTTGATTAGGCTGGCATAAAGGTACATTCTAAAGTAAACCTAATAGTACCTTATAATATCCTTGATAGTATGAAGAAAATGAATGTTACAATGTTTATGTGGGATTCTTTAGCCATCCCAGGTCAGAAGGACATGTTACAGTCAGCATTGTCAAGTTTGAAGATGTCTGATGAGTCTGATTCCCCAATAGGTCAAGTTAGAGTTGTGTTAACCAGTAGTCCTCAGGGAAACGATCAACATCTAGCAAAGAGACAGAAAAAAGAGTCAAATAACCTCCATTTTACATGTTAGTGATCATAGGTGACAAGTTAGTTCATAACTATATGGTAGACAATGGAGATAGTAGATCTGTGATGCCAAAGCAAATTGTTGACAAGCTTGGACTAAAATATCAGCCTTTAAAGAAGGGAGTGATCCAATTGGATGGTACTTCAGTTAATAATTCAGGCATTATTTAAGATTTGAGTCTTACCCTTCATGCTTGCCCTAACTTTGCAGTTCCCCAAGACATATGTGTCATAGACCTTCCACCTTTCTTCTCCTTATGTTTATCAAGAGACTTTATAGCCAAGATAGGCAGTTACGTATCAGCTGACTGGTCACACATGCTGTTTAGAACAAGATATGGGACTAAGGTTACCATCAAGTCTAAAATTTTGGCTGAAGATCACATTGAGCCATATATTCCAAGTCTTATCAACACTGTCCCCATTACTCCAGACACAAATTATGTTATTTCAACTAATAGTGAGTTGGTTGCCGCTCAAGAACTTCAATCAAAAGCTATTCCTAATGTGTTGTTACACAAGTGGGTGGTTGAAAACATGTTGGACAGTCTTGAGGAACTCATTCAAGATGCTGGTATGGGTAACTATGTCATTCTTGAGCCCAACACAAATATTCCAAACCTAGAGAAAGATACAAATTAGTTGCTGCAACCACTAAGTGGACTTTGGGAGATTTTCTTCGATGGTTCCAGGAGCAGGCATGGAGCAAGAGGAGGTGTAATGCTGATTTCTCCACAGGGTGATAGGTATTACTCTGCATTCTATTTTTCTTTTGCATGCTTCAATAACACTGTTGAATATGAGGGCCTTGTTCAAGGCCTTGAGTGGGCAAGGAAGAGAGGAATAACTCGCTTGAAAGTATATGGGGACAACAAGTTAATTGTCAATCAAATAAGAGGCCTAAATGTTGCTAAAAATGATACACTAAAGTATTATAGAAACAAAGTGTGGAACATGCTAGAGGATTTTGATACCTTTAACTTAGTGTCTATTCCAAGGAATCAGAACAAGCATGTTGATAGTCTTGGATCCATCAGGGAACATCTTGATATTCTAGGTGACATTAGAAAAGAGAAAGTACAACAGTATGTGAAGGTTGTAGTCAGACCATCAATTCCTGATAACAACATTCACTGGCAAGTTTTTGATAGCGATGAGCAAATTCTATCTTTTTTGCTCAAAGAGGATCAATTCTCCATGATGAATCAAGCAAAGCTTAAGCAACAGTATGATGATCAAGTCATACAGCTGAAGACAAATAAGTTTCCTAAGGGTCTGGTTACCTTACAGTCAAATTTTAGTACTGATGATTAGCTTAAAAAGGGTAAAGCTGGCTTGCAAATCAAAGAAGAACATTATGAAGAACTGGAGATTTTCAAAGGTAAACTTCTTAGGATAGGAAAAATTTGTTCACATGAAGATAAACAAGCTTTTGTTGCTTTATGTCAAAAATTTCATGATGTCTTTGCTTGGGAATACTCAGATTTGAAAGGGTTTGATCCCCATATTGCTCAGCACACAATTGAGTTAGAACCTAATGCTAAACCAATAAGATAGAAACAAAGGCCCTTGAATCCTAAGCTTGAGCCCTTGATGATTAAAGAGATGACTAAACTAGTTGAGGGGTGCTGTCATAATAGTGGTTTACAATTCTTGAGAGGAACGAATTTTAGCTGAAATCACATATTTTTAGAAAATATAATGATTTAAGCCTTAAAAAGTTCCATTTTAAGGATTCCAATTGAAGAGGGTTTGATCAAATCACCTTAGATCAAACCCCTTGATAGAACCTCGCTAGTTTTAAACCATACCTATAAATGCATCTCCTTTACACCTATCAAAATGCTGATAAAAAATCACTTTTGATTTAGATTTTGGGGGATCAAATGAATTCATTTAAAATTTATTTGAAATGATTATGGTATTCCTTAGAACAAGCTATCAATGAATATAATTTTAATATGTTTTGGTTTTGTTATGTATTTGTTTTTTAAGTTTTATTAAACATAGGTTTTTCATTGAAAATGAATTTCTTTGTTCTTCACATGTGTAAAATATAAGATTATCAAAAAAAATTGAAAAATATGAGTGCACCAGATATTGAAGTCCTTGATCCAAAAAATTAAATTAAATTTTGACATATAAAAAAGTTAATGCATTATAATAACAAGGTTGTATCAATTGTAATTCATTTGACTTTGAAACTTGATTAAGGAAAAAATTTTCAATAAAAAATATCTAACCAAGTAAGCACTAGATATCAGAGTTACAAATCTAAATTTTAAATAATTAGAATTTTATCCTTCATGGAAAAGTTATGCTTATAATGATGTGCATCACTTTTTAAAATGTTGTTTTCTGAAAAAAAATCTATTTTCATGGGAGATGGAAAGAAGTGCAATTTGATTCTAAAAAAAAAATTGAAAAATATTTTAGAATCTACAGACAAAATTTGATGAGACTCTAGTTTGCACCATCTTCAAATTCCTCACAGTTTAGCCGCTATAGGTGCCTGAATGTGAATATTTTTTTAAAAATAATAATTTCAATGTCCAGTTTGGCCAAAAATTGTAAACCACTATTATGGGATCACCCTGAGGGGGGTATTGTCTTTCCTATCAAACACACTTCATGGGTTTCTAACCTTGTACCAGTTAGGAAGAAAAATGGTGAAATAAGACTTTGTGTCGAATTTAGGGATCTTAACTGGTCATCTTTGAAAGACCATTACCCGCTGCCCTCCATGGAACAAATCTTACAAGTAGTTGTTGGTTCTGAAATATTTTTCTTGTTGGATGGTTTTTCGGGCTATAATCAAGTGTTGGTTAAGGAGGAAGATCAGTTCAAAACTGCTTTTACAACTAAGTGGGGCACCATGGCATACAAAAGGATGCCTTTTGGTTTGTCTAATGCTGGTGCCATATTTCAGAGGGCCATGGACATGGTGTTCCAAAGTTTGATCAACAAGATTATGCTGATCTATTTAGATGATATTACAGTTTATTCTAAGAATGCTGATGAACATTTGTTACATCTTAGACAAGTTTTCAAAAAATACAGAGTTTGGTATCTCTCTCAATCCAAAAAAGAGTATCTTTGTTGTTCATGAAGGGAAATTATTAGGACACAGTGTCAAAGCAAGGAGTTACTATTGACCCTGAAAGAGTCAGAGCCATACTTGAGTTGCCATTATCAAATCACAAGAAGGGTCTACAGAGCTTTTTGGGCCAAATCAACTTTCTGAGAAGGTTCATCCTAGATGTTGCAAACCTATTACATCCTTTGATAGCTATGTTAAAGAAGAATGTAGTTTTTAGTTGGACTAGAGAAGCAAAACATAGTTTTGAAGAAATCAAGGAAGATTTGGCATTAGCTCCGACATTGCTAAACCCAGATTTCTCTAAGGATTTATTTTTGTATGCTTTTGGCGGTACTGGTTAAATATCTGCTATGTTGGTACAAAAAAATAGTGACAACTTAGAACAACCAATAGCTTTCTTTAGTCAAATACTTGCTGATTACGAAGAGAGGTATATGTTTGTCAAGAAGCATGTTCTCTCTATGATTAGAATCCTAAAGGAATTCAAGCTTTTGATCTCAAACAATAAGATCCATATTCTGGCGGCACACTCAAGTGTGAAGGAATTTTTATTGAATAGAGATCTGAATGAAAAAAGAGCAGGATGGATCACCAAGGTCATGGAGTATGATGTAGATATTAAGATAACCAAACTAGTCAGAGGTAAAGGTCTTTGTGAGTAGCTCGCTATAGGGTCAAACAGTAAAATTGAATTACAAAAGGATGTTGTGTTTACCAATGCAAATGAGTTTCAGAATGCTCAAGATGATGTACCAATGGGGATAACTAATTGGGTTCAAGATATGACCCAATTTTTACAAACTGGTGAATGCCCATTAGGATTAAACAAAGCTAAAAGAAGATACTTTAGACTGCAGTCCATACCATATGTACTGGTAAACAATGTTCTTTTTAAAAAGGATTTTAATAGTGTCCTATTAAGATGCATTCACAGTCATCAAATTGAGAAGGTACTTCATGAGTTTCATGATGGAGCTGCGGGAGGTCACTTTGCCCCAAGAAGTACTGCCTAGAAAATCATGAGAGTTGGTTACTATTGGCCCATCTTGTTCAAAGATGCATATTCCTGGTCAAGAAAGTGTATCAAATGTGCTTTATTCACAGGAAAGGAAAAGTTGCCTACTATTCCTCTACATCCAATTCAAGTGGAGCAACCCTTCATGAGATGGGGTATTGATTTCATTGGGACAATTAACCCACCATCCAGTGCTGGTCATAAGTGGGTGCTGACTGCTACAGACTATTTTACATGATGGACAGAAGCAATAGCTTTGAAAGAAGCAAAAGATCTTTAGTTTTGAGCTTCTATGAAGATATAGTCACCAGATTTGGAGTTCTTGACTCTATCATATCTAATAATGCTCTGGCATTTGTGGGATTAAGACTAACTAATTAGGCTGTTAAATAGGGTATTCATCTAAATACATCCTCAAATTATTACCCTCAAGGTAATGGCTTAGCTGAAAGCACAAATAAGAATCTTATCAGGATTATCAAGAGAACGATGGAGGACAATCAAAGAACCTGGCACATCAAATTAATGTATGCACTATGGGAAGATAGAGTGACTCCTAAGAGGTCTATTGCTAACTCACCATATTTGTTAGTCTATGGTAGAGAGGAAAGATTTCCCTTGTCTATGGAGCTCCCAACCCTTGACATTATACATCAGTTGGAGATGTTCGAGGAACAGGAACCAATGTCTGTGAGATATGCAGAGCTCATGGAACTTGAAGAATTAAGGGACAAAGCAATGAAGGATTTGGAGTATCAGTAGCTCCAAATAAAGAAAACATTTGACAGGAGAGCTACAGCAAAATTTTTAAGGTGGGAGACCTCATGCTCAAATGGGATGTTTTGAAAAGAAGGCTAGGCCATCACACCAAGTTTGACAACATGTGGACAGGCCTATTCATTATCATAGACTATAAGGAGCACAATGCTTATCAACTGGCTACAACAGAAGGGAAAGTACATCCTATCCCAGTAAATGGGATTCACCTTACACCCTGATTTTAAGTCTAATGAGTGCCTTTCTTGTACATATTAGTTTAGGTTTATGTTTTCAATAAGTGCTTCTACACTTCAGGTTAATTTTTTTCTATTTCCTGGGTGTTGTGATGGCACAATAATTTTCTTTTTCGTTTTCCCCTATTTTTTTTCCTTTTGGCAATCTGTTGTGTCTTGTGGATCTCAAGCGAGTTGCGGCCATGTGTAAAACTGATATTTTTCTTTGTTTTTTGAGCCTCCTAACGAATCCATGCCCAA
The DNA here is from genome assembly GCA_007258455.2 of Sequoia sempervirens. Lineage (NCBI taxonomy): Eukaryota > Viridiplantae > Streptophyta > Pinopsida > Cupressales > Cupressaceae > Sequoia > Sequoia sempervirens. The sequence continues at coordinate 745,746,171 of VDFB02281492.1, read as the reverse complement.
TGGATACACCTAGGCTACTAGTTTTATGTTTAGTAGGAAAACATCGAGCAAATGTCGCCAGAAATATTACCTAATTTTCACCCTCAGGCTCAATTAGGCAAGGCATCTATGTTGCAGGTGTTCATAAGGGCCAAATGGGATATTTCCATTGAGGGTTAGTTCATGCATCTAATGGCATTTCACAAGGAGCTTAGTTGGGAAGCCTTCCTTGTTGGAAATATGCCTCAATAATCACAGTCCCAAGCCTCCATAAGAGCCAAGTCGGTATGACATCTTCACTGTCTGGCCAACTAGAAGCTTTGATACTTTCTATTTTGAACAGGTCGATGTGACCTAGTTCCTGTCTTGTAGAGTGCTTTCACTACAGAGCCTATCGTTGTGACAAGAAGGGTTGGTATGACCTCTTATCACATGGAATTCTTTGGCTGATTGGCCTTTCAATCATCATTCAGGGAGACTCATGGTGACCAAGGGGCTTTAGGATAACCTATAGTGCTTGGTGAGAAGTCCCAACAAAGAGTTAAAGTCTCGCTGATAGCAGATGGTGTCAAGTCATCAGGGAAACTCTCGCCAAAAGAAATATTGTCGGTAAGAAGTCTTACCGATGTGAGAGGTCACATTGACTGCATTCGTTCGGGGTAAGTTCTAGAGCTTGGTGTGAGTTCTTAGCGAAACTAGCATGTCTCACTGATAGTGCTTTATGAAGAAGTCTTCGGCATAGCATTTCAAGCTCACTAAGAAGTCTTGGTGACCTGGGAATGTCTCAGTGACAAAGGATGGGGTAGTGTCGGAAGGAAGTCTTACCGATCAAGCAAGCTCTCCCTGAACTCAAGTGAACTTTTGGCAAAGCAAGGAGACTTCGACATAGGGTCTCAGTGTTAAAGAAGTCTCAGCGACACAAAAAGAAGCTCGCCAAGAGAAAAGTGATCTTGCCAAGATGTTTCACCGGTGGGGTGAAATCTTGCCTATGAATGTGGTCTCAGCCAAGGAAATCAATTTCACAATGATGTCTTGGAGAAGGCATGATGTCTCCTCGATTGAAGAGAAAGTAGCTCATCGCTAAGAGATAGAGAGCCCAGTGAGAGGTTTGGTTGACAAGCCAATGTCTTGTTGAGGATAAAGGGTCTCACCAAGAGTCTTCCCAAAATGAAGAGTTCGCCAAAGGAAAAGGAATTCTAGAAGATGTCTTGGTGAATGAAGGTGGTCTCAGCGATGGAAGCAGGAATCGATATGACTGTTGGACCTTGCTATGAAGTCTTCTCGACTTTCCACGGTCTTGCCAAAGGAAATAAAGAGCTCGGTAGAGAAAAATGCATTTGGGGTGATATCAAGGAGGTCTCACCAACAAAAGATGAAGAGGAGCTTGAGGAGATATCGAAAGGAACTCAGCGAAAGAGAAGACCTCGCGGTGTGAGGTTTGGGTGAAGCAAGCAGGTCTTGCCAACAAAAGGAGCTCGCCGAAGGATTTGGCCTTCAGCAAAAGGTCCCAATGACTCGTGGATGTCCTACTAACCCGACATAAGGTCTCAACAAAGAATGCGGAGCTCAGGTAGAGCAAAATGTTCAGGGTGACATCGAAAAACTCTTGCCAATATGGTTTGTAATATCAAGTTCGAGGAGACTTTGGGAGGAGGCTCTACACTCGATATGATGTCTTACCGATAGGCGTTTGTCTTGGCTACCACGGAGGCAATATCAGTATGTTTTTTGGGCTCGATAAGAACTCTCATCGATAGTCACATGCTATGCCAATGGCTTCAGAGGAGCATAATATCATCCGTGAGACACTTTCAGTGTCTCGTCGAGATGTGATTCTGATCAAACGAGCTTTTGACCACCTGGAGAATCTGTGTCAAGTATACTCGACCAATCAAGGAGATCTGAAAGCAAGCCATGGCAATCTGACTAGGATGACGAATGTCAATGGAATGAATCGACACATATCTATTCTGAGCTCGGGGCATTCAAAGCGTTCATCCAAAGAGGTTCAAACTAGACACAACGCTAGGAAATGAATGTGGTAGCTACGAAATATTTGGAGAAGGCTTCACCAAGGAATGACTCTTCACTGACATGGACACGCAAAGTTCAACATTAAATTTCAATCAAAAGATCTAAAGAAAATCTATCTCGAGGACTAATATTTTGTAAGCCCTAAGGGGTCAACATAGTTTGATATATAAGGAAGTTTTTCCTTTTTTAGAGTTAGTGATTTTTTATCCATCCTTCCCCACCTGATGTATTTCTTGGTAACTCAACTAGAATCTAGAATGCAACACAGGGTTTACCTTGGAAGCTAGTGTTCATTTTTTTATTGCTCTCATTTCTATATCTTTCTTTCAATTATGCAAGTCCTTAACTGTGTTTTATAAGTTTGCACTCATACTTTAGAGCTATGAAATTTATCTTTCCTTCCTAAGATGTGTATGTAGATCAAAGCTATTAAGAATGATGCATAAGTCTAAAAGAAGTTGTTCTGAGTATGTGAAACAGTAGCAATTAAGTTTCCCATTGTATTTTCTTCTTGTTTCATTTCATGATTTCCTATCAATATAGTGTATCACCACAGTTTAGTTCCATTTTCATGTACTCCTTCTCCCTTTTCCCTTTACAAGATAATTAGTTTAGGTGATACCCAAAGGAATCCGGCCTTGTTTGGAGGTTCATTTGAAATTCAGGTGACCCACAGCCTTGAAATGATCCCATGTGTCTCTAGAAAGCTCAATTTCAATCTCTATGCATAGGGTGCAATTTCTAGGTGACAACAATACTGATTAACATTGGACATCTAATCCTGACCACTAGCATTGCTTCATCCCGAATCATCCTTTAGTCTAACCATTTAATCAAATTCCTTTATTTGATTAAATTCATTAATAGTCCTCTCTTAATTAAATAAATCAGTTATCTAATTAAGTCATCCTCTCTCGATAATTAAATTAACCAGTTTGATCTAATTATGGCTATTTAATTAAATAATTAATTTTATTTGATTAAATCTCTAAATTCTATCTATTAAATTAAATAAATTAAAACCTGATTTAATTTAATCTAACATCATCTCTTTTAATTAAATAAATCAAAAGTCCTTATTTAATTAATCCTTTATCATATTCTTCTCATATTTGATTTAAATCAATCCATAAATTTAAGTCAAATAGGTCACATCATTTCATCCCTTCATTAAATTAATTAACCTTGATTAATTTAATCTCTTCTCATGTCCCATCCTCCATATTTTTCCACTTGCACATGAAAATAGAGTTATTTGATTTATTAAATCTCTATTTCCTTCAACAAGGCATCTTTTAAGGAATATTCCTCAAATTTGAATTCAAAATCCAAGTGGACTTTTTCCTTCCAACAAGGCATTTACTCCACCTACAAATTTATTTTTCCTTGAGCCAAGTGGCATTCAATGCACCTTCTTTCCCTCTTACATGTCATTTCAACAATTTCAAAATTCAAATATAGGCATTTATTGGCACATTCATCAAAACTTGCACATCCTTGGCCCATTCACATTTGGACAAGTGGCACTTTGCCATTGGATAAAATTTAGTCCCACATTACTCTATTTTGGGCATTATTTCAACTTGACATTGTATAAATAAGAGGCTAATCTCCTCATTTTAACATCCACAATTTGAGTAAACTTACTATGCTCAAATATTTAGCAACCTTCATCCATAATTTCAAATTTGTAGCTAGGTTATGTAGATTTTCATCTTGGAGCACTCATCACTCTTTGTCAAAGCAGATCAACTTTCATCACCAAATCACCATTGCATCATTGGAGTTGGGAAAGGGCCAATTTTCACATCAAATTGGCACCAATTCCCTCAAGAGATTGAGAATTTACTCTGCTTTAGAATAGGATTTGATATGTTTTAAGTTTGGTTGTATTCTTCATTTCATTTCCTCTCTCTTTTTGCAATTTAAATGAATTTCTTGAGGAATCTACATTCTAGCTTGCATTCGAATCTAATTTGTTGTTTGTTTATTGTGTTATTATAGGTTTGGGATCTAGGTTCATACAATTTACTCATGAAATCAACAATTATAGATTACATACTCAATTCATGACTTAGACTCAACATTTATCTACCTACCCAACCCATTCATAAATTCAAAACCTTTTACAATGAGAAGAGAATGAGAATAAGAAGAAACATAAGAAGCCCTAAAATCAATCGGTAGAAGACACATGGCAATTTCATCCTCCATTGATCTAAAACAAGAAAATATCTATAAAATCCTCTCTCTTCTCTCTTCCCTTTGCAACAAACTTTTCCTCTTATTTACGATAGAAAATTCACTCTTTGTTTAGCAACAGAAAATTTTTCCCATATCTTGTGAAAAATTTCATTCCATTTTACCCCTACAATTGACAATGGCTCTTCTCATGTAAGTATTTTAATTCTCTTTATCATGTTGCACATTACAATTGCACTTTTCATTTATGTGCCCAACACATAGTCTTTATTTATAAAGTAAATAATAAATTCACCTTAACCATGCTCTTCACCTTTCACCTTCAGTTGAAATATTTTCTTTGTGTCCCATATTTGATGAAAAACACTTACCTAGCTCCCCTTTGCTGCACTTTACAATTACATTTTATTTATGTGCCCAACACTAATCTTTGATTATAAAGTGAGTGATAAATTTACTTTACCCATATTTCACTCCAGAGTGATTTCATTTAAAACATTTACCTTCTTTAAAAAATTGGGTAAAAGCCTTTTATCGGGCAACATTTTACTCACGCATTAGAGTATTTATTTAAAATAAAGACATTTTAAATACAATACAACAGGGCCATTTAGATTCATTTATTTGTGCCCCTTTACTTCACATTTTAAAATGTTTTCTTTTTGGAAATAGATAAAAGCTCCAAAATATTTTATTGGGAAACATTTATTCACCTTACTTTTAAAATGTTCTATCTTTTTAAAATGAAGATGTCTTTTAATATTTCCATCAGGAAAATCAAACTATACCCGTGCCTTTAATTTATTTGTGAGCCCACCTACCACGTGCGAGAATCTTGTACATCATGCAACATTTTTATTGTTGTCAACAATAGTCTCGCGAGGCCTGTGAGATTCCTCTATGAAGCCTTGTTTGTTTTTTATATCAGCAAAGGCTTAACAAATATTTCATTGTGCAACATTTTGAAACTTTACTCAAGCCTTCAACTCACAAAACTATTTTCTCGCACACCTCAAAGAATTTTTACTACCCTTAGCAATAGTCTTGCAAGGCTTGCGAGATGTGGTTGGTATTCATGCACATAGCCTCCCTCTTGTTTTTCGTGCCCTCACTCCATGCTTTGTTTTGAGAGAGCATTATTGATCGCCAATATCAAATGGGACAAACAAATCAAAATAGCCACAACCATGAAAGTCATGAAAGCTATGTTTGATCCAATCAGAAGCAAGAATTAAACTTACTCTAGTCCAAAAACATTTGAAATGCACTTTGTATTTTCCTTAAATTCCCCTTTATAATTGCACACTATTTAAAATATTCAAAATACTTTAAATATGAACATTTGAAACATTAGAAGAAATTTTTGAATTTTATTTACGTTAGCAAGCCATTTGGAGAAAATTCATTGCAGGAAAATTGGGACACCTAGAGCCACAAAAATTTGCGTAGGGAGATTATCAATAATTTAGAGAAAACCCATTTCCTCAAATTTTTTGCAACCTTTAAAATTCAAGTACCTCCTTTGTAAACTGGCCCTCGAATCGTGTTCACCACAACAAAAGTACATTAAAATAATGTTACAAATGACCTTCGTTCTTGATGAAAATGGAGTTGAATAAGTTATAGAACAAAAAAAGAAATGGGTTTTCATCAGAATCACAAAATTTAAAACTTTCTGGAACATCATTTTTGGCCATGTCGTGATTAGAAAATGATTAAATAACTCATCATAATTTATCTTAGGAGACTAAAACTGAGCAAGAATGTAGACATTTGACCCAAGAATACATTCCAACAAACAACTTAGAGAAATAGATCATGAGGTGCAAAATATTCAATGTCAAAGTTGCTCAGTCAGACTTTTCTGCAAATGTAGTTCAAAACCAATTAAAACTCATCCAATCACCATTTTGAAAAAGCAGTAAATCAACTCTTGAGAGGCTGCCATTGGAAACATTAGATCATTTAGGTACACTCAACATGTGTGCAAGATGGATTTGCTTCAATCATCATTCTTCATGAGATATTAGGGGTCAAAGTTGACCAACTTGAAACAATTATAGAAATACATACGTAAAATTAGCACAAACTGTATTTGCTTTTGATCTTGAAAAAATAGTGAATATAATCACGAGGCTATGAAACTAGACCAAGGAGCATATGAATATATGGATAATAGAGAGAAATAACCGTTTTATCTTGAAAATCATCTAGTTGTGAAATATTCACTTGAACAAGAGGCCAATTCGTAGAACAAAGAGTTTGCGAACAACAGAAAAGTGCTAAAACCCTCCAGCTTTGCTTTTCAAAAAACTATCAAAACTTATCATGGGAAGCTAAAAATTTACATGCATTTTCACATATGTCAAGTAAATGTGTCCACCAAGGGGTTTGGCTTAAAAACCACTTGGCTCTAAATTGTGACACTCCAAAGTAGGTCAGTTGGGAAAAAAATTTAGGTGCACTTTTGAGTGTGCAAAGAAATTTTTTTCAATATGGGCACTTCAAATTTGTGAAATATGTAGTTTGTACATTATGATAGGGTGTTTTTTGAGTCCTTGTTTTGGGCATGAATTGGGAATGATCTTATGTAATGTATCACTCAGATATTTGGTCTAGAGGTGAAATTATAAAGTTTCAAAGAAGTCCTCTGTTTTTGGAGTAGTTTGTATTGGGGAAGAAATGGGATTGTATTAGTCTATTATAAGAGTCATTTTGACTTCACATTGGTCCAATTTTCGAATTGTAAAATTCACTTACTCAAACTATAACTAGGGGTTTTCTTCCTTGTTCTTTCTTGCTAGTATATCTGCCTAAACAAGGATTTTGTATAAAATATATATTTTAATATTAATAAAATTATAGTGGCTTGCCACTTTTAATTAAAAAAAAACCATTCTATACAACACGTTGGTGAGGATTATGTATTTGGATGCCAATTTACATAAATGGTTTTGAGTATTTGTCATTGTGGGTTTGGGAATGGTACCATCTTTTAAATAATTATATATTGTATCATACCATTCTTGTGAGTCATCTTGAGTTGTTAAAACATCTTCTAATTGAGTATCAATTGAAGGTTTCATGATTGGATGAATAACAAAGGTTAATTCCATTGAAGGATCTTGTGGGGATATAAGAGAAGCTACACTCGCCACTGCATCCACATGTTGATTGTCTTTTTATGGCATGTTATCAATGGTGAATGATTCAAACTTCTCTAATAGTTGCAATGTAAGATCCTTTTATTTTGATAATTTTTCATGTTTAGTTTGATATGTCCCATTTATTTGTTTGATCACTAATTGTGAATCACCAAAGATCTTGATATCTTTGGAACCCATGTTTAAAGTAGCCCACAATCTAGTAATTATTTTGTATCATACTAGTTGTATTATTTGTACATTGGAAATTTAATCGATATGACAAGGGAATACAATTTTCTTCAGGAAGAATTAATAGCACTCTAGCATCAAAACCTATTCTACACTTAGATCCATCTAAATATAATTCACATGATTCTATTGTCAAAACAATGTCATTGGGAAAAAAGTCATGATTAGGTAAAGCGAGAGGGGAAGGGGCATTAGCTAAGTGTACAATAGAAAAATGGATCTTTGACATTTTCATGGTATTTTAGGTCTTTCTCTCATTATTCTTGATCTATTTTTCTTTGATTTAATGTTGCAATGTAACTTCTACATTCACATTAAGTCCTAAAAATTCAAATTATGATGTCTTGTGAAGGTGGTGTGAAGTGTTGTAAAGCATTTCTACACTTTTCTAGAATATTTTTATTATAATTCATCTAAAAATCACCTTGTCATCACTTATTAAGTCCTATTTTGAAGTGTTTAAAAGTCTTGTAACAAGATTTCACACTTTTCTAGGCTTAATTTCACTATTTACACCTTTCTTATGGTTGATTTGACCCCTTTATGCACTCACAAAACTTAATTAAGTGTATTTTTGAATGTAAACCCAACAAACAACATTAAATGCAAGATAATTCTTGACACCCACTTATAATTCCAAGGTGGGACCCATTTTCCATGGGTGGCAAATGAGTCACTTTTGGCTCCAAATTCAAAATATTTCAAATTTTCTTTCAAATTTTTATTCAAAATTACCTTATGTCATCTCGTGATGTTATATTATTGGGTTAATAGGGCACAAGTGTTTATAAATAAGTTTCTTTCTCCTCATTTTATCACCCATTCATTCACCAATTCATCCAAGCATTCAATCAAGCATTCAAACACTTTGTATCATTCAATCAAGCATCTTGGAGCAACCATTGACATATCTTCATATTTCTTCAACAAGGTTGTGGTGCATTTAGGACATTTACATGTTATTTATTAATCATTCCTTGTTCATTTCATTTCATTTCTTCATTAAGGGTTTGATTACCAAAGTGGGATTTGACCAAGGAAAATCCCTATAACCTAACCCTTAACCATTTTCCCCCTTTTGCATGTGTGTTTTCATATTTTTGTATGCAGATTTATCAAGTAATTAGGTGTTGAAAAGTGGACAAGAAGTCAACAAAGTGTTTCAAGTCAACTACAACCTATTTCAAGCTTGGAGACAACCTACAGTCTGTTTTCTGCAGATTTAACTCTGTCAACTTGACAAGAAGACAAGTGCAGATCTGGGACTACAAAACTAACCCCTAATTTCATAGAATTTTGGGAGAGGACCGATTCACCAGCAATGGTGAATGAGTCCCACCTTAAGGTTAGAATACTAGTTTTTTTAGATTTCAGATCCCAACAGCTGGAAACCAATTTTTAGGAGTTTTTTCCAATAGCAAGACTGATTTTCCCTCAATGGAAAATGAGTCCCACTTGTGATTTTCACTAATTTTTTCAAGCATTCATTGCCCAAGTTCACTTTTTTCAACCTTCTTTTAGTTTTTTTTTTGCATTTTTTCATGTTTTAGTTCATTCTTGCATATCACTTTATGTTTTAAAATATTGCATTTTTCTTAGGTTTTGCATTCATAATGATTCAATTACATTGCTTAGTTGCATTTAGATCATTACATTTACGCTCAAATATATCTCTCCTTTTAGGTGAGAAACCCTAAGAGTGCAAGAGTAACCCATAGACCATTATAAAATTGTTGGTTCATTTTGGTGAACCTATATATTGAACAATTCTCTTTTTGAATTCAATTGCATCTTGCATCCTAGGTGTCCTTTTCATCAACATTCAATTAGGTTTTTTTTTGTTTATGCATCCTAGGGTTTCTAAACTTGAATTAGTGAAAGAATCATATAGATTTCATTTTTGCATATAAAATCATTCAAAAACCAAAAATATCATTTGCATCTTCAGTTTGCATATGAAAAGCATTAAAATCATTTTAAATTTTCTAAATAACACAAAAAAAAATCATACTTAGACTCATTCGCCACCCTGGGAGAATCAGTCCACCTACACATTTTAAATAGCACTTTTAGGCATTTTCTGGGCATTTATTGCATTTTTGTTCTCTATTATTATTTCTTTGTTTCAGATTATAGAATTCCATTTATTTATGTATACACCTAATAACAGTCATCACCTTTAATTAATTAAGTTCTAGCTATTTGATTAATATTTCAACTACATATAAATAAATGTTCAATTTATTTATATTTTTCACCCTTCTCTAATTCTCCAAAATCTAAAATGCTTTCTTCTAAATTAATTAAATAAACACCTTAAAATAGTCACCACCTTTAATTAATTAAATACTAGCTATTTGATTAATATTTCAACTACATATAAATAAATTCTCAATTTATTTATCTTGTTCACCCTTCTTTAATTCTCCAAAGCCTAAAACACTTTCTTCTAAATTAATTAAATATTGGGTATGTGTAGGATCGTGATGGGCCAAAAAGTGGTGATATGATAGGTATGCATAGGGTATGTGGCTAATGACTTTTTTTTACCCAAAATTGATGAAATGAAAAGGGTTTTTAAAGGAGATTGTCATCTTTCCACCAATATAAATTATGCTTTACTTTGAATTTAATAAATAATTATTATTCATTTTCTATTTGAATTACGACTAAAGTCCTGATTGATAGGCTAATTGAAATTTTTTTATAGCTTTCAAATGGTATCACGCTTTTTCAATTTGAAACATGTATCACATTCTATGCTTTGCATACTAGAGGATTAAGAAAAAAATGAATTTCATCAATTTTTGACCAAGTTAAGGTGGTCAGACATATGAGTTTTTATATTTTTTAAAAGTTGTAATAAAAAATTCATAATTAATTATTTACTTGGAAAAAAATTACAAAAAAATGCATCACATTAAGATATGAGTCCTCTACTTATATCTAAAATCTTATAAAAAATAATTATCATTTTATTGTGGTTAAGGTGGTTAGACAGATGTACCTACTTATTTTTTCCCTAAAATTTAAGTGCTACTGCAATGAAATTTCAATTTTTCACCAAATATATATATATACATATATATTTTAAATAAATGTAGTAGTTTAGAAACTACATTCAATTTTCTATAGATTTTGTTCTTACATATTTTTGAAATAATATAGATAACATATTCAAATTTTTACGTCAAGTTTCCTAACTCTGTTTTTTCTGAATTTTTTGCCACTCAAGGGCCTACTTTTTCCATGATGATCTTGCACATATCCTAAACAATGTTCCCTAATTTTTTTTTATTTAATTAAATTTCATTAAATCCAATTAGGAATTAGAGCACATTTCGACAACTTTTTGTGTGCCACATCATCAAGGTCACCTAAAAATAAATAACTCTAATTTCTAATTAGAATTATCCTCAACTAATTTCAAAAAGCACATGGTCTTTTCTTCCACACTTCCACCAATTTTGGAGCACATGATTTATTACTTCCACACTTGAATCTTTCATCCAAATGGCATGGTTCCCATTGGTCAAGAGATTGTTCCACATACATGGCATAGTCTTTTCTTCCCACACTTCCACCAATTTTGGAAGCACATGGTCTTCTCTTCCTACACTTGAATCTTCCATCCAAATGGCATGTTTCCCATTGGTCAAGAGATTATTCCACACACATGGCATGTTGTCTTAGGTCAAGGGGACAACATCATAATTCTCTTCATCTTCACCATCCATTTTTCTTATTCAAATCTAGACCGCTGATTATTTTCACCTCACTATATGCTTGGAAAAGGCTATAAATACAACCCTTGGGCCTTGTATTTTGCATCCACATTTGAAGTAAAGTTATCATGTAGGTTTATCATTGGATCTTGTAGCTTTCTTGGAGCCTTATAGCTAGTTTTTATATCATTTTTTGCTTTGAATTTACATCTTAGATTAACATATTGCATCATAGTGGCATTTTAGATTAGTTCATTTTAATTTTGAATTTGAGCATATGAAGTATCATCTTATTCATTGTTAGTTTTCATTTGAGCATATGTAGAATCATATATAGATCATCATAGTTCAATACCATAGCATCCAACTCCACTTTTTCATTTATCATCAACATCATCCTCCATCCATCATGGCATTCATCATCATTGTTTGCACATAGTTTCATTTAGGCATATAGTTGGCTTGTGTGTTGAATACTAATCTCGTTTCTTAAGTGTCATTCTAATAGTCTTTGTACACATAGAAATCTGATGGCCAAAAATGTTAAAAAGAATCATTTAAGAATAGAGGAAAATGAGGCATTCTTGGAAGATTTATCTTTATTGCAACTTAGAATACTTTACTTTCCTTTAAATCTTTCAATATAAATCATTTCATTAAGGTTTGTGTTGATACTAACTTTACACATTACACACACAAAAAAGTGGTGCCCACCGTGGGGCCTTTCCCCATTTATTACTAGCATGCTTGAAAATTTATGTTCATAGGTACAAACTTGAGCCTTTTGGAGCCTTTTGGTGCATTTTGCATTATTCTAGTTTCCCAAAAAAGCTTTTCAAAGATATTTGTATCAAACTGCTGACATATTGCAAGGGATGGAAGTGATTTACTTGGTTTTCTTTTGGTTAAGATAGGAACATGGCTTAATTAAAAGGTTAACGAACACCATGTTTCCTTTTGGTTAAGTTAGGAACATAGATTAATTAAGAGGTTGATGAACACCATGTATTTTGTGTGTAATGGATGGTAGGCATATGCTCTCCCCTTAACTAGATGACCAAAAAGCTAGACCCATTCACTTTATGTGCAAGTGTGAGTTGAGTATATCACATCTGTCTCTCTTTATTCATGTGGAATAAAGATTGATCGAACTATGGCTATACTTGCTTACCTTTTTTTATCTTAGAGGGCTTGCCTTGTGTGAAAAATTACTCACCTAAGGGAACGACCCAACCGATAACATGCTAATGCCAAGCGCATTTCTAGCTGGTATATAAGTGTGGATACTAGAACAAAGTCCAGTATCATGAGGTTGGTTCTGAAAAGAAGGGAAACAATGGTATCTTTCCACATGGATCAACCCCCATGAACAAAAAGTCCTTACTAAAACCCTTGTTGTAGTTTTTCCAAAACCTTTATGTATTCTTTGATGCAACAATGGTCATTGCGAAGGAATCCATATTCTCGCAATTCATAGTAGAGAAGAAAAATATGCCATGGGAGATTCATGGGTATTGGTGCTTGGCTGCCTCGAGAAGTGAGTATCATGGAGGGGAGCTAGTGGGGTCAAGCATCTAGTCATCCACTAAGAAAATGTGTGTTTGGGATAAAACCCATGTGGAATCCAAAAGAATACAGTCTTTCACAACCTTAGGAGTACAATTTCTTGATGTTTCTTTATCCAAGAGTTTTCAAAAAAAACAAAATGTCGCATATCGAAAATGAAAATCCTGATTTGGAATTAAATTTAGTGAAATAGCCAAGTCTCCCATTGAAAAATTAAAAAAACCAAGTCTGAACCTGTTCTGGTGCCTTTGGGGTCCCAAATGGTGCCTTTGGTCTTTGTTTTGGCATCTTTTGTAGAACACAAAATAGTGACCTAGGTTCATTTCTTGTCCGACAATTAGTCTCATCTTGGGAATCCTCAAAAGTATTCAACCAATCCTTAGGTAAAATGGAGTTTAAACATGTGTGTTACCAAATGATGTCACAAAAGATCAAAATTTGAAACCAAATTTCAAACCTCTTAGTCCAAAAGAACACAAAAAACATCTATCAACACTTTACGAATTTAGAGAGAGGTTGACCTTCAATTTCTACAAAAGAGCTTGTAAGAACAATCCTGAATTATACATCTTTTACTATTGTCAAAATCCACAACTTTTCCAAAGATTTGAGTACCTCGTTTAGGAAGAATCTTTATCACCAGTTTCACAATTTGAACCTAAATTTTGAAAATTTCCCAAAGTCCAAAATAATTCCTTAGGTACCTTCAAATCTAAACTTGTCAAAATTGACTTCTACAAGTGGAATTTTCCAACCTAAACAAAGATCTAAAATCACAAGGTACCACCATCATCAAATTTATCACATTTTTGATTATTAAGCCTAGTTTCATCATTAGGATTTATCATCCTCTCATCACAAAACAAAGCTATATATTCAAATCCAACCTAGTCTCATTAGAATGTGTCATTCTATTTGAATTAGTTGTAATCATTGGTACTTTTCCAAAACCTAGATCAAAGTTTAGTCAAAACTATAACACTTGTATGCACATTCAAACAAGGTTAGAAAAACAAAAGCTCAAGGAAACAACACTTGAAAATAAAAACGTTGAAGAGTCAAATCTTGAAACTCCAATCATTGAGTCTATACAAAAGCATAAACTAAAAGAACAAGAAATTGAAACTCAAAATCACCATGGTTGAAATAGACGAGGATCAATTGAATTCTTTAGCTCATCAAATGAAAAACCTTCAACAAAAAATCTTGGATATGCAAAGGGAAACAACCATAGAGAGATATTTGTTTCCAAACATTTTTTCTTATTCCTCTGATAGAAATCTTGACATGACACCTTCTCCACCAACAACTACATCATCCAAGTTCAATTTCTTTGAATTTTTGAAAAATTTAAATCAAAAACCCAAATCTCAGTCCTCGAACACAAATGATATTGAACAATCTTAACATGTCATGCATCTATCTTCATCTCCCATATGCCAAAATAAATCTTAGGATTCTTTCACCCAAGTTGATGATTCCATCCAACCATATTCTTCTATCACATCTTCTATATCCAATGATTCATGCCAATCTCTTAGTCCAAACCATGCTATCATAGACTCCTCTACACCTCGTGATCAAAACATTCTTTCCACTTCATCTGATGATACCAAAATTCTACAAGATCTTCCAATATTTGACCAAGACCAAATTTCTCAAGAATTTTATGATGATCCCCTCCTTTCACTTTTCATCCACAAGGATTCCCTTCCATCTAAAGAGAAAAGTATCCTTCCAACTCCATCTAATGAATCCATACCATCTCATGATTCCATTGCATCCCAAGAGCATGATAATTCTTTCATCCTATCTGATGATGTCCTACCATCCAATGATCAAGATATGCTTTCTACAAAATATCATGATTCCCTTCCTCATCAAGATCAAGATATGCTTCCATGCAAGGATATCCCTTCATTTCATGAGGATGTTCATCCTTCTCAAGATCAAGATATACCTTCCATACCACTTCACAATGACTCCACACCTAATAAAGAGCAAGCTACTCCACCTACACCTCATGATCCTCTTCCAAGTCAAGGTTAAAACACCCCATCATCCCTATGTAAAAATCCTATCACATCTATACAAGATATTCATGAACCCCACACCTACAAATTAGGATCCTCCTCCTTTATCCGATCTTGTTTACTTCTGACACCTATCCTTTCATCCATATCATATCCTCTGCAAAATGGGCTCACATCTTGTTTCACAATCAAAAAATATCCCATTGGTAAACAAATTTTTGAAAGTATGAACTACAAAGGCAAAGGATTAGGACTTCATGAACAAGGTATCCTAGAACCCCTTTTTGTCCAACAAAATCCATATTATCACGGCCTTGGTTATACACCTAAGTTTCCTAGTCCATCAAATATAACATCTATCTTAGGTCCTCATCCTAATCCACCAAACCTACCATCTATCCTAGGTCCTCATCCTAGATATCAAACCTTCCCTCTATCCTAGGTCCATATCCTATTCCTCAAGAACAACAAAGGCTCACATCCTCGATGCCCTTTCATAATTCTATCTCCAACAACTCATCCATGATACCTCCATAACATTCATCTCCATCCACCTCTCCCATTGCTCTTGGAAGAAATTTTGGTTTCAAATGTCAAAAGCGTCCATATCAAAATCTACATGTGTCAAAGGATCAACATGTCTCCTCAAAGAGGCATGCAAAAATAAAAGAAAATTTGATCCAAAATCAAAGGAAAAATAAAAAAGGCCACAAAGGCCCACCAAAGCAGAAAGAAGAATTTCCAAGACCACAAAGGTCCATAAATGAAAAGGAAAATTCAAAAGGCCAAAAAGGCCCATCAAAGCAAAAAGAAAAATTTCCAAGGCCATAAAGGCCCATAAATCAAAAAGAAAAATATCAAAGGCCACAAAGGCCCGCAAAGCAAAAATCAAAGTCAAAAGTCATTTGGATTCCAAAAAGTTGCATAGTAGAAATAAAATCTAAATTGGCATCCAAATTTGTTGATCCAAAAGCTTCCCCCAATCTTCCATTTAAAAACCTATCACCTTCCAAATCCATTTTTTCTCTATCACTCCACCACCCCTCAAGGTGTGTGCCAATGTTGATCTTGCCATATTTTCCATCTATCCATCAGCAAGTCTTCCCACCTCCTAAACATTATCCAACATTCATCCTACATCATTCTCCTTTAATCCAAACCCTTTGATAAGTCCTTATTTCTTCCACCATACCTTTAATAGGCCAGCATTTATGAGTCTAATCCCCATTTCCATGGTTTGTTAGAGGGATATTTGGTTGTGAAACTTGATGCTTAAGTCCTTCCATCTTCCTATCATGCATATAATTTCCTTACATTTCCACCTTTTATCTTGACAAGGTTAAGGATCTTCTTGAACATCATATATCTTATCCTATATGCTTTATCCATATATTTCATATCACATCCTTTTCCTTATCCATATTCCATCATTCTTCTCATCCTTGGTCTTGATGAGGAATAGGGGAAAAATACTTGGGCCTTGTGTTTGTATCCTATCTAGTTGATCATGATCATCCCATTCATTATCTTTCTCATTTTATTCTTCCATTCCATATCTCCTAGCTTATCAAAATATGTGTCATCATGTCCCTTTGCAACCATGAATCTTATCATGTAAATCATATTTGAGCCTCACTATAAAACACTATCCAATCCTCATATCTTTTTTCAATCAATCATCAACAATCATCAGTCTTATCATCATCATGCCTTATGGAATCAATCAACCATTATCATCTTTTATCAAGAGATATGTTGTTTTTGTGACATATTTTGTAGTGATTCTTTCATTTTGATCTATCATTTATCCATGGTTGCATTACCTCTATTGTGGGGCATCTTGTTCCTTCAACCAGTCATATCATATCATTTAATCAAAAAAAGTCCTGAAAAATACCAAAAACATTAGAAAATGTGCTAAAAAAATGGTGGCCTTGATGAAAACCTAGCAAACAAGCATCTTGGTAACAACAAAAAAATTAGAAACAGAGAAAAATACAAAAAAAATCATAAAATCTAAAAAGGTGCAATAAAAAAAGGTAGTGAAAACCTAGCAACAGGTGCTATTTTTGATAGGTCAACTTTTCTATCTATTTGAGCATGTCGACCAAATCACTTTCACCATTTTCTTTCACCCTCCATATTCCTATTCTTTCAAAACTCCATGTGCATATCATGGCATCATGGTTGTCTCTCACCCTAGACTAGGGGAAAATCCTTGAACGCACTGGGGGAAATGAACTATGAGGTTGAATCAACAACCAAACAATGGGAAGACAAACATAACAACAACAATGATTAAAATGCAACCCAACATTGAACATCGATCACCATCAGAAATGCATCAAACATCCATATCATTTCAAAATCCAAAAAGAGGTCAAAAATTTAAAAATTCATACACAGAGTCGTCTTGTCGAACTACGTTGTCTTTGAGCCTAAACATAGGCAAGGGTAATCTTTGATCAACCCTCAAGAAACCCTAGGTCAAGTCCTTTAGTGGTCCATTATAATTATTTGTCATCTCTCATCTGCTCATTTCTTAGTCTTGTAAATCGGTTGAGTCAGTCAAACTATGTGGTCTCTGCGTGTATAGCATAGGAAAGACTAATCTTTGATTAGCTCCTGAGGCCTCTAGGATAGGTCTTTAGGTTAGGTTCTTGGTCAAAATCTCAGAAAACACCTAAAAATTGGAAAGTCAGAAAATCCCCAAAAACATCAGAAAATCAGACATAAAATCAAATGAAAAGGATGATGCTCTTTTGAATCATGGGTTATCATGTTAAACACAAATGTTTAATTTTTGTACTTGAATTTTTGTTATCATATCTCTAGAGCACCTCAATGATGTATCAAACTAGAGGAGCTATGAAATATTATGATTTTTCTTTATCTATTGTATGTGAGTTGATCATTATTACTGTGAATATTTCTGCAAGACGTGCGCTACAAAGTATCAATGATGACATTCTGAATTTTCATAGGAAAAGGGTTAACTCTTGCCTATTTACGCAAGCAATACTAAGGAAATCTTTGTTTAATTATACTTAGATGCTTATTTTAACTTGCACTATCAAACATCATGGAAGTAGTACATAGGTCATCATCGTTTAAATATACCATTGATGCTTGTATTCACTTTCCACATTTTAAAGGCCCAAGCACGACAAATTGGCTATTACAAATGACAAATTTTGCATACGAGATCTGCATTGTTAGAGTAGATTGCATCCATGTTAGTTTCTATCTGTATTTATGGCATTTCCAAATATACAACAATGATGTTATCTCTATTATCAATGGATTGAGTACACTTGACATTAACCCAAAACATATCATTCTCATTTAGTTTCATATTAGTTGCATCATCATTTGCATACATTGGAAAACATTGTCACATCATTCATCCATCCATAAATCACATCATTATATTTGCATCAAAAAACACAAAATTAAATGCATTCCATCTCACTTACATAATCATAATTGTCTAATTCATTATTAATGGATTAAAAAATTGGTACATTGAGAAGATTGAAAGACATATCCAGCAGAGTAAGATTTCTGAGAAGAAAAAGGTACTAAAAAACATGATTGATTAACAAGGATATAATGCCCTTTTTATGAACATCTAAAACTAGTAGTGAAGATGAATTTTTTATTACTCAAATCCAAGATAGATAAAAGACTATCTGGATATAAAAATCACATTACATTTGCATAATCAAATCCATCTCACATGGCATAGAACATCATTTGCATAAAATCCATAAAGCATATAGAATCATCAATCATTGCATACATCACATTATCCTCTCATCATTTCATAATCATCATAATCATCATGATCATCATCATATAAACATAATAACAACTTAAAACTAGGAACCATCACATGATCATACATTCATCCATTCATTACATCATTTATTTGCATTAGAAAAGAACAAAAACATAAAATACATCATAATTCATTGGCATAATAAAATCCATGACATGTATCATACAAGCATCATAAAAACATAGAGATAGGATCCATCACATAGACATCATTCATAAAGAATCATAGAATCATAACACATCAGTTGCATTATCATTTGCATCCATAACATATCATATTGTAATCATGCAAAACGTCACATAACATCATAAAATAGAAATCAAATGCATCCATCAAAATCATCATGATCATCATCATATATAAACATCATATAGACACATGGATCATAATCATCACCGCATATCTTTTACCTCAAAATTATTTCAAAGTGTACAAGGATATCCAAAGGTATAAAGAGATACACCAATGTCAAAATTGGTAGTGTATCATAATGTCTCAAACCAAGAGGTACATCATCAATGTCTCAACTGAATCAGTGTATACATCAGGTCTCGGTACATCATCAAGTCTTAGTACATCAATCAATTATATAGTGGGGCATATCAATCAATCAAATAATTCAAACCATATGGACCAATCAAATCCAAATCCACTTGCACTAGATGTGAAATTCCTCCTATGATCAATAACATATCATAAACCAACAATCTTATCAATCAATTCAACCTCACCTATCATGAGGTTCATAAATCAATTCAACCTCACCCATCATGAGGTTCATCAATCAATGCACCTCCTCACCTATCATGAGGTCAATCAATCAAACTATCATTGATCCTTTCATATCATGAGGTCAATCATCAATCTATCATTGATCCTCGCCTATCATGAGGTTCATCAATCAAATCAACCTCACCTATCATGAGGTTCAATCAATCAAACCTCACCTATCATGAGGTCAATTATCATCATCCTATCATTGCATCTCACCTATCATAAGATCAATGGAAATCCAATCTATCAACATCATCAATCATCATCAACACAAAGGCTGAATATGATCATCAAACATCAAACACAAGGAGGAAACATAAGGCACCAATTAATCAATTAATCAATCTAGTAGGCTCAATCTTCTTTTTCGAGAGATAAATCATGTTTTTTTATCAAGGTATCATTGGTTTAATGTTGGATCATCATCACATCATTACAACATCATCACACAATCATCAAATCATTGACAAATCATCAAAATTCAAAACTTCACTGATTTATCTCTTGAGGGGGCATATATCTGTTAGTACCTAAAAATCAATGTATGGGGCATCGTCTGGGGCATCAAAAAAATTTATGAGCATCATTATCAATTTTTTCTTTGAAGCAATGTGTAAACACATTACTTCAAAGAGGGACAAAATGTATACACCTAAGAATGGTCATCACCTTTAATTATTTATTTACAACGTATTTAATTAATATTTCAACTACATATAAATAAATGCTCAATTTATTTACATTGTTGACCCTTCTCTGATTCTCCAAAATCTAAATCATTTTCTTCTAAATTAATTAAATAAACACCTAAAACAAGTCATTACTTTTAATTAATTAAATACTAGCTATTTGATTAATATTTCAACTACACATAAATAAATGCTCAATTTATTTATATTTTTCACCCTTTCTCTAATTCTCCAAAATCTAAAACAATTTCTTCTAAATTAATTAAATAAAAAAGGTTCCCTAAAGTTTTTTTATTTAATGAAACTTCATTAAATCTAATTAGGAATTAGAGCACATTTCTACAAATTTTTGTGTGCCACATCATCAAGGTCACATGAAAATAAATAACTCTAATTTTTAATTAAAATTATCCTCAACTCATTTCAAAAAGCACATGGTCTTTTCTTCCCACACTTCCACCAATTTTGGAGCACATTATTTATTCCTCCCACACTTGAATCTTCCATCCAAATGGCATGTTTCCCATTGGTCAAGAGATTCATCCACACACATGGCATGGTCTTTTCTTCCCACACTTCCACCAATTTTGGAAGCACGTGGTCTTCTCTTCCCACGCTTGAATCTTCCATTTGAATGGCATGTTTCCCATTGGTCAAGAGATTCTTCCACACACATGGCATGTCATCTTGGTCAAGGGGACAATATTCTGATTCTCTTCATCTTTACTATCCATTTTTCTTATTCGAATTTGGACCATTGATTATTGCCACCTCATTATATGCTTGGAAAAGCCTACAAATATAACCCTTGGGCCTTATATTTTGCATCCAAATTTAAAGTAAAGTTATCATGCAGGTTTATCATTAGAGCTTGGAGTATTCTTGGAGTCTTATTGCTAGTTTTTATATCATGTATTTTTTTTCATTTACATCTTAGATTAACATATTGATGTAGACTAGGGAGACCTCAAACCATGAACTCATAACTTGATGCTAAAAGGGCTCTCAGAACACCAGTTTGCTCCTTCATTGCACAAGGCACCCAAATGGATTAACCATACTACTATTGTTTTAGACCTCCTCCAATACCCCAATAGGCATCTAACAAGATTATATTCTCCAATATAACAAGGATAACTCACTTTCAAAACCCCAAGAACTTTTGAATGCAAGTTCACCTTCTCATGCCACCATTTCCTAGTAGGATTCCAAGACCAATTTTTAAACCTTTTCATACAAGAAACCAACCAAACTCACAAATTATTTACACTTCTAGGGACCCATTCACCTAGCACAAAACATATCACAAACCCACCATAGGGTGCTTCCGAACATCAAGACTCAATCTGACTTTGTAGGCTAAAATGATCTCCAATTAGCCCTCTTTTCCAAAGAAACCCACCTTCAAACACACCAAAAACCATAAATTCCTCCAAATAGTCTTAATACCATCTTCAAAACACAAAATTTACTAACTTTTAGGTCCTCACTTGCTCGATAAGACCTCCAATCCCAAAACCTTCATTTTTCACTATTTCAACTAGGGATTATTTATTTTCCCATGCTTGGACCTCTCACCAACATAAATCCACATAAATACTTCATTATTTTACCTGTACATGTTTAATACATCATTACATTAGACTGCCCCCATGTTTAGCATACACTTCCTTTGTAAACCACCTTATTTTCACACTTTTTCAACCCTTCCAAATAGGGTTTTCAACCTTCTACTCACACAAATCCTAGTCCTCAACCTCTCACACCCCTTTCAACACATCTAGATACACTCAATAACTCAATAACAAACAATTTATAACTTATTCTCTTGGAAATTGTCAAAAACACATACCCTTACTATGTTCAAATGACACTAAACTTGTCTTCCTAAAAGGGCAGCATGGATTTCACCCTTAGAAAATCTCTCAAAATCAAACCAACCTACCTAGCACTATTCCTAGACTAAAAAGGCCCTTTCCACCTAGGTACAACATTCACAGAAGGGTGGAATGGCCTCTATGGCTCATTTTGGCTCTCAAACCCTTATACCCTTTTATATAACCAATCCACAAGAATCAACCTCCTTTTCACTCAAATCACAATGTTAGTCTTCAAGAAAGGATTAAAAATAGGAATAACACCATACTAAAGATAATTCCAATCATCAATTAACACAACCTTCTTGTGCGGACCCGTACATAGGCTGAAAAGAGAGGAAACCACATAAATTTACTGAAACTAGAGCTTTTGATTGATTTCTTCCTTCAAGAATGATTCAACAACCTTTTCTCAAGCCTCCAAGAGGCTTTAAATACATTTTGTAACCAAAAACCAACTATAAAACACTTTTAACTAATCATTCAACCGCCTAGACCCTTACAATGCTTAACGTTGCACTAATTTGACAATTTTTGACAAATATTACATTATTACACAACTTTTGCATTCTTTTGCACTATCATTAAAGACCCCTAATTACATGAATAATGGGATCAAAGGATTTATTTAACATTAAATGACTCAAATTAACCCTAATATCTCAATTCCTTCTTCCAAATGTTGGATTTTGAAATTATGTGTATTTTGTGCTCCTACACCATACACCTTGGCTTAAAAATTCTTCCAACTCTCTTGCAAGTATTCATCTGCAACACATCTCAATCTCTAACCTCTTTCCTTTTAAATGCTTCATCTTTACCTTTGGCTTATTTTTATCCATGATCATCAATCCTTTGCTTGCATTGATTCCTTGAACCTACACTATCAAACTTAGACCTACACTTACACACCTCATCTAGCTACTCTCAACATGCTCATCATGACTATTCAACAACACACTATGCTCTTCACCTTTCATCTTTACTTTAGGCTTGTCTTTTATCAACAAAACTATCAACATGAGGAAGCAACATAAGACTTCCTTCATCCTTTTCCTTCTAACTCCTTTCTTCACTCTCTTCCTCAATTTACCTATGCTCAAAACAACCTGTACAGTAGCATACATCTGCAACACAACCTCTATCCAATCCATATCCTCTACTTTCTTCTCCATCACAATTGGAGACTTCTCAAATTCCTTTTCTCTAGCCTTCATTAGGCCATTCACCATCAATTCCTTCCTATTTGTTCCCTTCAATGTTGAAACCTCAGCTATTCTCTTTTGTTCATCCTCTTCACCATTCAAGGTGACTGCAACTTTCTCATCATCTTTACACTCTTCTACAGACTCACTTACTATCATTTTCAATTCTTTTTCACCCATTGTATTTTCTTCTTCCCTATCTTGTTCTTCATCCATGAAGTCTTCATTAGCATCTTCAAAGAAATCTTCTTCCTTCATCTTCTTTGTATCTTCAAGTTCCTTTACCACTAGTTTGTGCATCAATATCACTGCCTTATTTACCTCTATATCCTCTGATATACAATCCACTATGTCTGCAACCTTTTTCCTCTTTTCATCTGCATTTACCTTTAAGGGACACTCCACTGCCCCAATCATGAAATTTTCATACTTTTCAAGCCTTTCATGGCTTTATCCAACCTACTCACCTATCTTCTATGTATCTCTTCTTTCTCCCTTAACATTCTCAGTCCTCAAAACTTCCCTATCATCAGATCTTCCATCCACTATATCAACATACACCTATTGCAACTCATCTCCTCTGTTATCAGGCTTTTGTGGCTTCTCATTACTCTGTCCATTCAATATACATTACTTTTCACCTTTATAGACCTCACTAGGCCTCCCTTGCCTCTCCATTGAGGACTTTTTTACACTTTTATTCTTTTCGTTTTGAGGGATCTTTGTCCCAAGTGTCCTCTTCTCAAAAATCACTGTCATAGACCTACCCTTTATTTCCTTTACCTTATCCTCTTGCAACTACAAAACCTATGAACTTTTTTTTTCTTCATCATACTCTCTATCCTTATCTTGTGCCATCAAGGTCTTCTCATCTCTAACCTTCATTTTCTTTGTTTCCCTTTGCTCAAAAAACTCTCTTTTTCCACACATACCTATCCTCCTTTGTGTCTCTTCTTCCTATAAACAAATCAAGGTGTACCTTTTCCCATCCTTTTCAATATTATACACATTAAGTCTTCCATCATGTATAGAAAACCTATCATACTACCAAGCTCTACCTAGTATCATATAGGCATGCTATCATGTAGTACAACATCATTATAAGGACCAATATGAAAATCCACAAATGCTTGTTCTCTAACTGCAACATGCTGATTACTATTTACCCAATATGCCTTGTAAGGTGATTCATGGATTAATCTAGTCAAATGTAACATTTCAACCATTTCTCTAGAGACAACATTATTGAATGAACTTGAATCAATTAGTACATTACATACCTTACCTCTGCATTTGCATCTAGTTTGGAAAAGAGCATTCCTCATTTGTTCTTCTTTCTCATCCAACCTTTTGATGGCCATAGTGTCTTGTATCTTCAAATTATTCTTCTTAAATCTACAAGAAATCCTCTTCCTCACTCTAATACCACTTTTATGTCAACAAGGGAGACCTCAAACCATGAACTCACAACTTGATGCTAAAAAGGCTCTCAGAACACTAGTTTGCTCCTTAAGTGCACAAGGCACCCAAATGGCTCAACCATACTAATATTGTTTCAGACCTCCTCCAATACCCCAAGAGGAATCTAACAAGATTATATTTCCCAATATAACAAGGATAACTCACCTTCAAAACCCTAAGAGCTTCTAAATGGAACTTCACCTTCTCAAGCCACCACTTCCTAGTAGGACTCCAAGACCATTTTTCAGAACTTTTCATATAATAAACCAAGCATAATCACAAATTATTTACACCTATAGGGACCCATTAACTTGTCACAAAACATATCACAAACCCACCATAGGGTGCTTCAGAACATCAAGACTCAATTTGACTTTTTAGGCTAAAATGGGCTCTAATTACCCCTCTTTTGCAAAGAAACCCACCTTCCAACACACCACAAACCCTAAATTCCTCCAAACAGTCTTAATACAATCTTTAATACAAAATATTTACTAACTTTTAGGTCCTCACTTGATCGATAAGA
This sequence comes from Sequoia sempervirens, assembly GCA_007258455.2. Classification (NCBI taxonomy): domain Eukaryota; kingdom Viridiplantae; phylum Streptophyta; class Pinopsida; order Cupressales; family Cupressaceae; genus Sequoia; species Sequoia sempervirens. The sequence continues at coordinate 745,720,864 of VDFB02281492.1, read as the reverse complement.
CCTCCAATCCCAAAACTCTCATTTTTCACCATTTCAACTAGGGCTTATTGATTTTCCCTTTCCCAAACCTCTCACCAACCTAAAATCACTTAAATACTTCATTATTTTACATTTACATGCTTAAGACATCATTATATTAGACTTCCCCCATGTTTATTATACACTTCCTTTGTAAACCACCTTATTTTCACACTTTTCCAACCCTTTCCAATAAGGTTTCCAGCCTTCTACTCACACCAAGCCTTCCTAAACATCTTAGACCCCTTTCAACAAATCAATATACACTAAAAAACTCAGGAACAAAAAATTTCCAAATTTTTCTCTTTGAAATCCTCAAAAACCCATACCCTAACTATGTTCAAATGACACAAAACTTGTCTTCATGCAGAGGCAATATGGATTTCACCCTCAAAAACTCTCTTAAACTCAAAACAACCTACCTAGCACTATTCCTAGACTAACAAGTCCCATTCCACCCAAGTACAACATTCATAGAATGGTGGAATGGCCTCTATGGCTCATTTTGGCTCTCAAACCCCTATACCCTGTTATATAACTAGTCCACAAGAATCAGCCTCCTTTTCACTCAAATCATGTTACTCTTGAAGAAAGGATTCAAAATAGGAATAAAACCATACTAAAGAGAACTCCAATCATCAATTAACACAACCCTACTGTACAGACCTATACACAGGCTAGAAAGAGAGGAGAAACACATAAATTTACTAAAAATAGGGCTTTTGATTGATTTATTCCTTTAAGAATGATTCAACAACCTTTTCTCAAGCCTCCAAGATGCTTTAAATATATTTTTTAACCAAAATCCAACTATGAAATTCTTGTAACTAACCATTCAACCGCCTAGACCCTTACAATGCTTAACTTTGCACTAATTTGATAATTTTTGACAAATATTACATCATTATGCAACTTTTGCATTCTTTTGCACTAGCTATCATTAAAGACCCCTAATTACATGAATAATGGGCTCAAAGGTCTTATTTGACATTAAATGATTCAAAGTTCCCCTAATATCTCAATGCCCTCCTTCAAATGTTGGATTTTGAAACTGTGTATTGGGTGCTCCTGCACCACATATTGCATCATAGTTGCATTTTATTTCCTCCATTGCATCATAGTTGCATTTTAGATTAATTAATTTTAAGTTTTAATTTGATCATATGGAATATAATCTTAGTCATTGTTATTTTGGATTTGAGCATATGTAGAATCATGTATAGATCATCATAGTTCAATACCATAGCATCCACCTCCACTTGTTCATTTATCATCAACATCATCCTCTATCCATCATGGCATTCATCATCATTATTTGCACATAGTTTCATGTAGTCATATAGTTGGCTTACATGTTGAATACTAATCTCATTTCTTAAGTGTCATTCTAATAGCCTTTGTGCACATAGAAATCAGAGGGCCAAAAAGGTTTAAAATAATCATTTAAGAATAGAGGACAATGAGACATTCTTGGCATATTTATATGGATTGCAACTTAGAATAGTTTACTTTTCTTTGAATCTTTTAATATAAATTGTTTCATTAAGGTTTGTGTTGATACTAACTTTACACATTACACACACACAATTTACATTTTCCACTCCTACATTGCATTGCATTTACATTCACCCCCTCTTTTTTTGTACTTGTATGAGTGTTTGGCACCCCATTGATAATACTTTAGTGAGACGAAGTTCTAGACTTAGGGCTTCCCATGATAGCACTTTCATTGTGGACCTTGGGATCTCAAGAGCTGCTACTCCTAGTATGGAAAATGGTGGATTAGACATGGATACTACCACTACTATGCCTTCACCTTTCCATCCAATGCTTGTTGACACACAAAATAATTCCATTCCACAAGAAAAATTCATTAGTATTCATGAAGATTTTGCACACTTACAACAAGAATTATCCCTTGAAACTATTTCCACCACTACCATACCTTCCATAGAAAACCTTCATCATTTGATTGAGAGTGACAATGGCTTACAAGTTATAAAAAGAATTGCTAAGATATACAATAAACATTTTTCTTCTACTTCCCAATCCACAAACATTGTTGTGAGCCAAGGAGGACCTCAAATTCCTCCCCCTTCAACCATGAAATCCATGCCAACTTATACCACTCCTCAAGTTACAACAACCATGAAATAGGTTAGTCATGTGACTCCTTTCATTCCTCCAACTAGCATCCCTAGTACTTTTGTGGCATTGCATTTTCCATCTACCACCTTCACCCGTCTTAGTGTCCCTTTCACTTCTGCTAACATTACATATAGTCCATCACCATTTTCCCTTCCACCTCATACCACTTACATTGATCCCATCATTACACAACTCTTTAACACTATTTCATCCATGCAGAAACAAATATCCACCATTAGCCAAGTTAAAATGCTCCACCCGCATATCATGTTTGTAGTAGCCCCTTATCTTTATAGATCTTAAGAAACCCAATGCAAAAGGGGATTGAGATGCCTAGGTTTGAGAAGTACAGAGGTAAAGGAGACCCGACTAATCATGTTAATGCTTATACAACCTTGTGCAGTGATTTTGTCCTTGATGATAAATTATTAGCCAAACTTTTTCCTAGGAGCTTAAAAGAAATTGCATTGGAGTGGTTTACAAATTTACCCAATCATTCAATCTGATCATTCAATGAACTCTTGGATGCCTTTATATTCACTTCCAAGTTCATATGAATCCTATAAATACAATGGCTGATCTAATGCAATGTTAAAAATATGTAGATGAAAAAGTAATTGATTTCATTTCACAATATTTGTCATTATATGCTCAAAGTGATGTCAAGATTCCTGATTCACATCTGCAGAAGATGTTTATTGAAAACTTGCACACAAACCTTCAAGATAAGTCGAATATGATGAAATTTCCTTCACTCATGCATTTATGCATGACTTTTTGTGACTATCACAACTTTGTTTCTAATCATGATTCAAATTCCACTTCTAACCTAGTTGAGAAGCCTGAACAAAATAGAAAAAAAAATGTGCAAAACTTTCAAAAACCAAACAAAGGCTTTTTACAGTTCAATCCACCTCCTCAACAACAAACTCAACCCATACCTAATCAAGTGGAAACTATTAAAGTAGTGGTTCCCTATACCTATGGGGACCCGAAGGGACATTTTACCTCTTTAGCCAATACCCTCCCTAACATAATGAATCAATTGATCCAACAACAAATGATCACTTTTCCTACCGTTAAAACCCTTGACACCACCAAATCTTTACCACCCAACTTCAAACCAAATTCTTATTGTCACTTTCATTGCCAAAATGGACATAGCATTGAACAATGTAAGCATCTCCAACACTTATTTCAAGACCTCATTGATTTGGGTTGTTTGTCCATTGTGGGTGTCAATGATCAAGGCAATAAGTTTGTTGCACCCACTAATCAAAATCTATAAATATTTACCAACCCTATTCCTAAGCACAATGTCTCATTTGTCAAGGCTAGTGAACCTTCAAACACTCATGTGATGAACATTAATACAACTAATGGAAAACATGATATTACTCCAATTGTTACCGAAGTTAATCCTATGGATGAACTTGTGGGTAGGATAGACATTGTCCCTCATAAAGCCCAACCAACAAATCTCTTGATATTACCCTTTCTTCTCATGATATACTTAAAAAGCTTCATGATGGTCCTCTTTACATAGTCAGATGAATCTGTGATAAGCCCACCGATGGGATATTAATACATCCTGCTTGTGGCGAGAATATGATCACAGAAGAATTTTTAGTACTACATGAGCTTTATCAAGAAGAATATGATAAGCTAACCACATGGATTAAAACACATACTAGTTTTGCATGCCCTACAATTGGATTGATTGTACTCCCATTAAAAATAGGACCCAAAAATTTGGATGAAACATTTTCTATTATTCCACAATCGGATCAATTTCATTTGCAGCTAGGCCACCCTTTGCTTCTCTCGATGAAAGTGATCCCTTTATTTGCTCACAAATGTTTGAAGTTTTCACATGAAAATGAAATATTTACCATACACCATAGTGGTTTTCATCCATTGTCTTCTTAAGGTAATTTCTCCTTAGAATCCTTTTGGCCTAATCCTATGGAGCCCATCACCCCTCCTCGTAAAGATTTATTTTTCATAGCCGATCAAAAGTTCAAAGCTAAATGAATAGCCAACTTGTATCTCTACCTAATGTCCCTGTCCACTTCCACCCCTCCCACCATAGATGAGATGGTGCTTTAGCCTAAGTCTGAACATGAACAAGCAAAGAAACTTCCCAAACAACCAACAACAATCACTTCACCTTGATTGCCTAAATGACCAAGAGATATTGAAACCAATTCCGCTATGCCTCCTCACATTAAACAAGTGTATAAAGCTAAAGAGAAATTTATTGACCCATGTTCTTCATTTTCTTCCATTCTTCCCACTTTAGAAGAAAAGGAACTTATGGTGGATCAACCCACTCTTACACCTCAACAATTTCAAAATAGAATTAAATGAAACTGTGGTTCTAGAGAGAAACACAAAGAAATTAAGCCTTTTGAAACCTCAAATCAAGAGAAGGAAAGAGGAAGAAGGATAAAAACACAAGAGTCTATGTTGTAGTTGAAGAGGATGAAGAAATTGAATCTAATGAAGAGGTAAGAGAAATTAAGAAAAAGGGCTCCAAGGCATCAAAAGTCTCTAAGGACAAGCCCTTCGATGAATAGAAAGTAAAGAAAAAGATGAAAACTGATAAATCAGGTATGTCTGTAGGGGAAGTTGAAAAAGCTTTGATTAAGGATGGTAATATTAAACCACTTTCTAAATGGTATGACACTTTTGATAGTGTTGATCAAAGAATTCTTGAAGAAGCTACAATAAAGTATTTGAATAATTTTAATATGGCCCTCATAGAAATAATTTCAAACTTACCTAAAGGGCTATATGAAGTCTTATAAATGAAGAGAGTGAATGCAAGAGCTGAAGAAGAGAAAATGAGAGAATGCATACTTGTTGATCTATGTCTGGTGTGGAAGAGATGATCAAAATTTTCAATGAAGCTAAAAGGGATTTTAAGAGCAAGACAAGAGTGAAAAATCTTATGATTAGACAAACTAAAGAAGTTGCAAAAGATACTGTGAAGATTCTCAAGGTAGTTCTATTGAAGAACAAATATAATGTTTTTTTTGAAGAAGTGCATGATGAAGATGCTCCATTTGGTCTAGTAATTGAAGAATGGAAAGAAGACACATTTGAGGATACTATGAATCCTCTAGACATGCAGGATACTGAAATTCCCATGGAGACTGAAGTTCCTAAAGAGATGTCAGGTGAAGAAGAAGAGATTCTTAAAGCCAAGGAAGAATATGTGATTGAAGAAAACAAGGCTGAGGTAAAAGAGGTTGTTGTGGAAACAAGAGACACTAGAAAGGTATTAAAGGATTTTTTAGAAGAAAAATTGGAGGAGTTTGATCCTAAATAGGTTAAAGGTCCTATCAACATGGCCACTCTATCTCCCATTGAGAAGCTAAAGGTGGCATCATTTGCTCAGGTGAAGGCAAAGGAGGAGATACTCAAATATCACATTAAGGATAGTGAGTTGTTGAGTCTAGCATCCAGTATCTTAGAGAAGATCATGCCTACATATGTGAAGGATTCATCTGATTCTCCATCTGATCAATTGAAGAAACTTGTCAATTCTGTAAGAACTCACTTTGAGTCACTTGAAAAGTCAGTTGTGGACAAGGTTCAAAAAGAATTTGATGCAAAAAGGTTCAGTAGGTTGAAGAGTATGATTGAAAATGAAAAATATTTATTAGCTACCTATTTAAATAGCATTCAAGGTGATTTATCTAAAGGTGGAAAGACATACAAGTCATGTTTATCTTTGTCTAAACTCACTCAAGACACTAAGAAGAAAATTAAGGAATATGAGAAATAGTTAGTAGATATTTCTCAAGCCATTGATCCTCTTACCATTTTTGTTGGTAAGAAAGAAGTTCAAGTCATATCTTTGCTTGAAAAAATTAAAATTTTGAAGCATGAAGAAGGAAGAATTGTCGGAAGAGTATGTGAGCTCAGAGGACTAATTGGTCCTAAGATATAGAAAATGCTTAGTGCATTGAAGGAAGTACAAGATGCTATGGTTGTTAGTGATCCAAAAAACCCTGAGTCAACAGAGATGCAATCCTACCTATTTTTTGGTCACATGACTATTTTGGAGAGTCTCAAAAAGGGTTGTTTCACTAGCTTAAGCCTATTAAAGAACTTTGCAGAAATATTCAAGTTCATGTAAGTTTGAAAAGAAATTTTGTACATATTCAGTTTGTTCATAACAATTTTGTATGATTTTTGGTATGTGGATTCATGTCTCTACCATTGATGTCAAAGGGGGACTGTGGGATGGTGAAAAATGTCATTTTCATCTTAGGGGGAGTTGTGTTTTGAATTTTTGAAGGTTGTCAGTCTATTCATGTTGGTACTAATCTGACACAATCATTTTTCACTAAATGTTACCATCAATGTGAAAGGGGGAGATTGTTGGCAAGAGACACTGCATAAGTCATCTATTATTGTCATTTATGGCATCCCTAGTTAGTAATCCTATCTTCACATGAATATTCTCTCATACTGGAAGTCAGATTGAAGTTTTGTGATTAACTATCAAGCTAGAATAAAGCATTTAACAGAATTGTGTTCATCGATTCTTATGCAATTTTGTGTTATCATTTTGTGTTGTGGATCTTAGGGAAAGTTTTTCGATGTATAATATATTCTATCCTTGAATCATAGAGCCTTGTATTGCTTGGTGTGCAAGTTAGAAGATCTAGTTTGATGATTTTCTATTCAACGGTGCAAGAAGGCAGATTAAGTGAATGTAGCATGTTTCATATAATCAAGGCAAAATTGTTTGAAGTGTTTTCATGTTTGAGGATATTATTTTGGTTCCTCACTATGTTGTGGATGACATTGGTTGGTGCACATTGAAAATTATTTATGGTTTGAGTTGATAGTTTGTAAATATTTTATATTTTGTTGAAGTTGACATGTAGATGATCTTATCCTTAGTTGCGAATAGATATAAGTGATTGTTTATATAATTTTGAGGTGTGTTGATGTGTGTTGCAATGAGATGTGAAAGTTAGAAGGGTTATTGATCGATTGTGTGTAGTTTCATTTAGCAGAAAGAAGATTGGTGATCTGAATCAAAGCAAACAAAGTTTAAAGAGTAGAATTAGATAGAAGGTCAAGAATGTGATTGATGTTCTTAACTAGAACTCTAATTAGGCATTAGAAGATGCTATTCTCTCAGTTCAAATCTTCTGGATGTAATCCAAAATTTTATTGTAAGATAGTGAGTCTTCCTTTGGGAAGTAATCCTTTTTGTATCTGAACAGTGAGCTCTAGGCAATGTACCTAAATGCATGTGCACTCCCATTTGTAAACAATTATATTTGAGTATACTCATATTGTGGATTGACGTCCACCATTTTTTTCCCCTAATAGGGTTTCCACATAAAAAATCCATGTGTTATGGTGTTGTGGTTGATTACTTTTTTTTCTTGCATATTTCTTTTTCTTGAATGCTATAAGTGGTTTAAAGATCAAGTCAATAAAGTTAAATTTTGCAAAACACTGATTCACCCCCCTCTCCCTCTCAATGTTCCTTGATTCCAACAAAACACATATACAAGAGGGGAAAAATGGTTAAGGGATAGGTTATAGGGATTTTCCTTGGTCAAATCCCACTTTGGTAATAAAACCCTTAATGAAGAAATAGAATGAAATAAACAATGAAAGATGAATAAACAACATGCAAATGTTTCAAACTCACCACAATCTTGTTGAAGAAATATGAAGATATGCCAATCATTCCTCCAAGATGCTTGATTGATTCCTAATTGAATGATGTAAAGTGCTTGAATTCTTGATTGAATGGGTGTAAAAAAACTTGTTTATACATTCTTGTGCCTTATTAACCCAATGATACCTCATCATAGGCTGGCATCAAGTAATTTTGAATACAAACCCCAAAGAAATTTCAAAATATTTTGAATTTGGAGCCAAGAGGGATTCATTTTCCACCCATGGTGAATGGGTCCCACTCTAGGTTTGTAAGTGGGTGTTGGGAACTAAGTCACATTTAATTTTATTTGTTTGGTTTACATTCAAAAATACACTTATTTAAGCCTTATGAGTGCATAAAGGGGTCAAATAAAGCATAAGAAAGGTGTAAATAGTGAAATAAAGCCCCAAGAAAAACCTAGGTTGGATCACTCAAATTAGGATATGTATGATGTAATTAAGACTAAAAGAGATGATTTAAATGCAACTGAACAATGTGATTGATTGATTTTAAATGGAAAACCTAAGAAATATGCAATGTTTGAAAACATAATGTGATCTGCAAGCATGAACTAAAGTATCAGAAAATGCAAAACAAAATCAAAGAAGGTTGAATTAGAGTTCACCTAGTAGTTTTTTGAAGATTCTAGAAGGTCCTAAATGCTAACAAAAATCACTGAAAATTACTAGTGGGATTGATTCGCTATTGATGTCAAATCAGTCCTGCTTATAGTGAAAACTTTTAAAAACTGGTTTCTAAGTGTTGAGATCCAAAATCTGACAAAATTTAATTTTCCAGCCTTAAGGTTGGACTCACTCACCACTAATGGTGAATCAATCCTCTCCCAAAATCCTATGAAATTAGGGACCAATCTTGTAGTACCAGATCTAGATTTGTCTTCTTGTTGAGTTGATGAAGTCAAATCTGCAAAAAATAGACTATATGTTGTCTCCAAGCTTTAAATACGTTTGATTTGACTTGAAACACTTTTTTGACTTCTTGACCACCTTTCAACACATGATTTCTTGATAAATTTGCATACACAAGTCTGCAAACACACATGCAAGAGAGGAAAAATGGTTCAGGGTTAGGTTATAGGGATTTGCCTTGGTCAAATCACACTTTGGTAATCAAACCCTTAATGAAGAAATAGAATGAAATGAACAAGGAAAGATGGATAAAAAACATGCAAATGTCCTAAACTCACCACAATGTTGTTGAAGAAATTTGAGGATATGTCAATGGTTACTCCAAGATACTTGATTGAATGATGTAAAGTGCTTGAATGCTTGATTGAATGGGTGAATAAGTGAACTTGATGAATGGGTGTAAAAAAACTTATTTATACACTATTGTGCTTTAGTAACCCAATGATACCTCATCATAGGCTGACATCAAGTAATTTTGAGTAAAAAATTGAAAGAAAAATTGAAATATTTTGAAATTGGAGCTAAGAGGGACTCATTCACCACCCATGGAAAATGGGAGCCACCTTGGACTTGTAAGTGGTTGTCAGGAATTAAGTCACATTTAATGTTATTTGTTTGGTTTACATTAAAAAATACACTTAATTAAGCCTTATAAGGGCATAAAGGGGTCAAAGAGAGCATAGGAAAGGTGTAAATAGTGAAATTAAGCCTAGGAAATAATGAAATCTTATTACAAGACTTTACAACACTTCAAAATAGGACATGATAAGTGATGAAAAGGTGATTTTTAGGTGAATTGTAATGAATAGAGTCTAGAAAAGTGTAGAAATGTGTTACAACACTTCACAACACCTTCAAAAGAAACCTTAATTTGACTTTTTAGGACCTAATGTGAATGTAGAAGTCACATTACAACATTAAATCAAAGCAAAACGGGTCAAGCATCATGAGAAAAAGACCTAAAAGACCATGAAAATGTCAAAGAGCCATTTTTCTATGGTACATCTTGTAGCAAGATTTCACACTTTTATGGGCTTTTTATCACTATTTACACCTTTCTTATGCTTTATTTGAACCCTTTATGCAATCATAAGACTTAATTAAGTGTATCTTTTAATGTAAACCTGACAAATAACATTAAATGTGACTTAATTCCCAATCCCCACTTACAAGCCTAGAGTGGGACCCATTCACCATAGGTAGCAAATGAGTCCCTCTTGGCTCCAAATTCAAAATATTTCAAATTTTCTTTTAAGTTTTTATTCAAACATACTTTATGTCAGCCTGTGATGTTGTATTATTGGGTTACTAAGGCACAAGTGTGTATAAATAAGTGTTTTTCTCCTCATTTTATACCCCCCCATTCATTCACTAATTCATCCAAGTATTCAATCATCCATTCAAGAACTTTACATCATTTAATCAAGCATCAATCAAATATCTTGGAGCAACCATTGACATATCTTCAGATTTCTTCAACAAGGTTGTGGTGAGTTTAGGAAATTTTCATGTTGTTTATTCATCTTTCCTTATTCATTTCATTATATTTCTTCATTAAGGTTTTGATTACCAAAGTGGGATTTGACTAAGGAAAATCCCTATAACCTAACCCTTACCCATTTCTCCCCTTTTGCATGTGTGTTTACAGACTTGAGTATGTAGATCTATCAGGAAAATAGGTGTTGAAAAGTGGACAAGAATTGAACAAAGTGTTTCAAGTCAACTACAACCTATTTCAAGCTTGGAGACAACCTATAGTCCATTTTCTATATATTTGACTTCGTCAACCCAACAAGAATACAAGTGCAAATATGTAACTAAAGAATTGTTCCCTAATTTCATACAATTTTGGGAGAGGAATGATTTGCCATCAGTGAAAAATGAGTCACACATTAAGGCTAGAAAACTATATTCTTTCAAATTTTAAATCCCGACAACCGAAAACCAGTTTTCAAGAATTTTTTCAGTAGCAGGACTTATTCAACATCAGTGGTGAATGAGTCCCACTGGTTATTTTCACTAATTTTTTCCATCATTTAGAACACTCTAGATTCATCATTCATTGCTCTAGTGCACTATATTCAGCATTGTTTAATTTTGTTTGCATTTGTTTACTTCTTTATTGCATTTTCTACATATCACACTATGTTTTCAAGCATTTGCATATTTCTTAGGTTTTGTGTCAATACTTAATCAATTTTATTACTTAGTTGCATCTATATCATCTCATTTAGCCTTAATCATATCATACATTTCCTAATTTAAGTGAACCACATTGATTTTGATGGTCTATATCACCCCTTTTAGGTGAAATATCCTAAGAGTGCAAGAGTAGCCTATAGACCACCCCAAAATATATGGTTCACATAGATATCCACACCTATACTTGTCAATGTATGTGAGAATATATATATGTATAAGTTTAAATTTAACTACATGTACCAAAAAGTATAAATGTATGTTGTGTGCATCTTCATTTAGATACATATATATGTGACATGGCTTTAAGAATGGAGAGCTAAGACTAATATATTTAACATTCAACCATCATTAAAATATTAAAAACATAGAAATGAGATTGAAATAAGTATGGGTTCAAGGGAACAAAAATTATAGCCAAGAACCATATGATATCCATATGCAACATTACTTTAGGAATGGACATGCCAAAGCAGTACATAGAACATTGAAGTAGCATTAGAAGATTATAAAGGACATATACAAGAACATTTTACACTGAGCCAATAGAAGAAGATTAAAACCATAGAAATCAATTGTCAAATTTTTTATTACACTGTGCATTTTAATCATGTGCAATACTAGATTTTAATAACCTAGACTCAAGTAAAATCATAAAAGTATTGTGTAGTTAATAGAGGTCAGTCATCATTAGACATTACATGGGAAATATTATAACAAAAATGAAGTTTGATGCAACTCTAATAAAATGAAAGATAACCATATGTGACATAGCTTTATGAATGTAGAGGTAGGACCATATTTAAGAAAAATAAGAAGATTATAAATCACATGGATGAGAATATTCTACATTGAGCCAATATAAGAAAATTAAAATTAGAGAAATGAGAGGAAAAAATTATTATTACATTTTTCATTTTATACATGTGCAATGATTGAATGCAAAATAACTATGTATTCAATGGAGCTAACATTATAGCCAACAATAATTATGGAGAGATAAACGTATGTGGCAATCGAAACAAACAAGAAGATAATAACTATACTGATATTAAAAATTGGACATATCTATATATAAATAAGCATATGACCTCATATATACATGTGAAAAATCCATATACAAACATTGATGGCAATAAAAGTGGTTTCCAACTAGACAACACAAATCCAACATTATTCAACAAGTTTTTGAAACTTCAAACCCTCACAAGGGAACTTCTTCACCCAAGCACTCTTCTTCTCTACTTGGTCTGCAAACCTAGAAACTTGAACCATACTCACTCTAAACCCTCACAACCAACCATCTCCCAACACATTTAGACACTTAGTATAGCATGTTATAACATACCTTAGTACCTCATGAAACTCTTTTAGAACATCAACTTGAAACTATGCCTTCTACATTGACCTAGGCCTTGAATTAGGCTACTTTTACAAAGAGACACCCCTTAAATATTACAAACAACCCAAGAAACCAATGGGGAAGCAATAAAATACCATCAAAACCCTAGATTTCACAAGTTATTTGTTGTGACGCATTTCCCAAAGTGCTCTACCATGAAACCCTCATTTCTTCCATTTTACATAGGGGTTTATTGGAAAACTACCCTCTAGACCTTACCAAACCAATCCAATGTACTCAACACCTCCAATCTAGTCTGCACAAATTCAAAAGAACTTAAAATATTTCTGCCCCAAAAAATTCTACACCTTTCACCATTGAAACCTCACAAATTCACTCAAAATCTTCTATTTTTAGACCTAGGGCATGATTTAAAAACACTATATTTGCCTCCTTTGCTCATCAAACCCTACAAACATGATTTATAACCCTATTTATGTGTTTCTACTGAATTACAAAAGAAAACAGTGGGTGGAATGGCCTAAAATGATATTTTACTCACTCAAAGTCACTGTCTTGAAATCCTTTTCATTTTTAGACCCATTTACCACTGTATTATCAATCCTTGGAGCGTTTTCCTCAACAAGGTTTGGCTGCCCCTCAACTTCTACAACCACTGTAGGACACCACACTCTTCCAATAATAATTTTTTCAACTTTTCTTAACCCATCTTGCTTCATCATCAACAATTCACCATTAACTTTCTCTAGGTTAGTCTACATCTTCTTCTTCTCATTATTTTTCCCTTTCAACTGTGCATCGCCCTTCAATATCTCTATCCTATCTTATGCAACCTTTATCATGGCTTCCAATTGTTCATTCTTGACTTCTTCATCCTTCACATACTCCTTTCTACCCATCATGATTACCTTTGCTACCTTTGTATGCTCCTTGACCTCCTCTTGCAATGAAAGCAAAGTACAAGTGTTCCCTTCATGCTCAATCTGATATGTATTTTCCCTTCCATTATACACAACGTGTTTTTTCAAATTACCAGGGCCTTCCAAGCAACAAATGGAAACATTGCATTGGTAGAATATCACAAAGTAACCTATCTTTGTACCCTCCAATCTGAAATTGAACTAAGGCCTCCTCATTGACTAGAAGTGACTAATCATCATTTAACCATGACACCTTATAGGGTGTTTCATGAGGAACTTTTACCAAACTCAACTTATCTACCATTTCTCTTGACACTATATTATTAGTGGAGCCTAAATCTATTACTAACTTGTATACTTTACCTTTTCTCTTGTTGGTGGTCTTGAAAATATTTCTCCTTTGCAATGGTTCTTTCTCCTTGGAGGCCTTCAAGAGTTTTCTTTGAAGCATCAAAGCTTCACCAACTTTAGGTGCAACAACAAGGCTTGATGAATTGGCACTTTCCTCTTCATCTTCTTGCAAAATTTGGACCCTCTTTTCACCTTTTCTCTCACTCCCACTAGAAGTAGCACCAAACTTTTTAGGACATTTAAAACATGGATGACCAAACTCCCCATAATTGGGTATGTGCAGGATCATGATGGGCCAAAAAGTGGCAATATGATGTGTATGTGTAGGGTATGTGGTTGATACCCAAAATTGATGAAACAAAAAGGGTTTTTAAAGGAGATTCTCATATTTAACCCAATATAAATTATGCTTTACTTTGAATTTATTAAATAATTATTATTAATTTTCTATTTAAATTACGACTAAAGTCTCAATCGATAGGCTAATTGAAAAAAATCTATAGCTTTCAAATAGTATCACATTTTTTGAATCCAAAACATGTGTCACATTACATGCTTCATATACTATAGGATTAAAAAAAATGAATTTCATGAAGTTTTAACCAAGTTAAGGTGGTCAAACATACAATTTTTTATATTTTTTTAAAATTTGTAAAAAAATTCATAATTAATTATTTACTTGAAAAAATTACAAAAAATATGCATCACATTGGGACATGATTCCTCTAATTATATCTAAATATTATAAAAAAATATTATCATTTTATTGTGGTTAGGGTGGTCGACAGACACCTACTTATTTTTTTTTCCCTGAAATTTAAGAATCACTGCATTGAAATTTCAAATTTTCACCAAATAGATTTTTTTTCTTTTTAAATAAGCCTAGTAGTTTAGAAACTACATTCAATTTTCTACATATTTTATTCTTACATATTTTTGAAATAATATAGATAACGTATTCAAATTTTTACATCAAGTTTCCTAACTCTGATTTTTCTGAATTTTTCACCACTTAAGGGCCTATTTTTTCCATGATCATCTTGCACATACCAAATTGTAACACCTTCCTATAGACACATTACAATATATTCCTTGATCTATATATCTACCCCTTAGACTTGTTTTTCCACCTCTCCATCCACCTCTAGATTCAACCACATGTTCTTTACCTTTACCAATATCTTCTTGTTCTTGATTAGACTATTTAGGTGTAGAAAAGTTCCTCTCCCTCTAGAATTACTTCCTCTTCCTCTTGTGGTCTTCTCTTGTCTCCTTTTCACTTTTTCCTCTGCCCTTATAACCATTTGAAAACATTCTTCTACTATTTTTGGTGTCATCAAACTTATTTAATCTTGTATATTATACCTTAGACCATTAAGATACCTTGCCACTCTTTCTTCCTCATCTTCCTCATGCTTTGTGCTTATACTTAACCTATAGAACTCCTTGGTGTATGCTTGCACATCTAGATCCTTTTGTTGAAATGATGGATGCACAATGTCCCTGAAGCTGCAACATTCAAGAGGACCTTTTCCAAGGAGAAATTCAACCACATAGATAGTGTTGCAACTAAGGGCATGCAAATGTAGATTGCTGTTGATATAGAATATTAGATGTTTAAAAATGTACAAATGCCTTGAATATATAGTCATGAATGAGATAAAAGATGCAATATGATGTTTCCATGTGTCTTTATCTAACAACATGTGACAACATGTAAACCCTACCTAGGAAATGATAAAAGATTGAGATAAGTTATAGAAGGAAAACTCATCTTCTAAAAGGAATTTTATCTCCTAAAAACATGGAAAGGGTAATTACCCACTTATTTATGATTTATAATTTATGCAACCTAGGACTTAATAAAATAAATGCAAGACCTAAGTTAACTTATACTAGTGTAATAAATAATTAATTATACTAACACCTTTTGCCTAAGGTTTTGAAGTTTTTTAAGCAATTGAACATTGTAATCATTAGGAAGGAACTTACCTTTAAGTGTTCCTTCATTCTCTCCCAAGAAGTGATCTTGGTCTTCCCTTATTTTTGCCTTTCATCTTGCACAAAGTTCCACCACAACAAAGCATGTTCTTTTAACTTGGTCTTAGCTTTCTTCACCTTGTGTTCTTCATCTACTTCCTCACTTTCAAATTAATTCTCCATGGCCCCTATCCAATCAAAGAGCTCTTCACCATCTATTTTACCCCCATACATAGGAAAAACCATTTTTCCATGTCCATCACCTTTCACAATCTTGAAAAGCTTCAATATCTTAACATCCTCTGGATCTAACTCTTCCTCTTCACTAGAGGTTTCTTCCTCTTCATAATCACTTTCATCCATACCAACCCTGATTGTAGAATTCACTACAGCCATCTCCTTTTTCAAGGCTTATAATTTCCTACCCTAATAATAAATATTTCTAACCATAGTGCTTCCTTTGGGAGGCATCTTGACTCCTCCAATTACACCATTTTCCTTACACAATCTTTCAACCTTCTTCTTTGCAACCTTCAACCTATCACCTTCAAAGATCTACTAACTCGGCTCTAATACCATCTGATGAAAATAAAAGTGGTTTCCAACTAGACAACACAAATGCAACACTATTCAACAAGTATTTGAAACTCCAAACCCTCACAAGGGCAGTTCTTCACCCAAGCACTCTTCTTCTCTACTAGGTTTGCAGACCTAAAAACTTGAACCAAAATCACTCTAAATCCTTACAACCAACCATCTCCCAAAACATTTAGACACCCATTAAAGCATGTTATAACATACCTCAGCACCTCATGCAAATCTTTTAGAACATCAACTTGAAACTATTCCTTCTAGGCTGACCTAGGCCTTGAATTAGGCCACTTTTATAAAGAGACTCCCCTTAAATATTTCCACCAACCCAAGAAACCAGTGGGGAAGCACTAACCTTCCATCAAAACTCTATATTTCACAAGTTATTTGTAGTGACACCTTTCCCAAAGTGATCTACGATGAAACTGTCATTTCTTCCATTTTACATAGGGTTTTATTGGAAAGCTACCCTCCAGACCTTACCAAACCAAACCAATGCACTCAAAAACTTCAATATAGTCTGCAAAAACTCAAAAGACCTTTAAATATTGTTACACCAACAAATTTCACACCTTTCACCACTAAAACCTCACAAATTCACTTAAAATCTTTTATTTTCAGACCTAAGGCATGATCTAAAAACCCTCTATTCACCTCATTTTCTCATGAAACCCTACACACATTATTTATAACCCTATTTATGCATTTCTACTGATTTACAAAAGAAAACATTGGGTCAAAAGGCCTAAAATGACATTTTACTCACTCAAAACCCTTAAAAAGGGTATACAAATTGGTTCACAGTGATTTTTCTTCTAGAATACAAAAAAATGAATGAAAAATAATAAAACCAAATCCAAAAGGATGTTATGCCTTCTTCCCACACATTTCACTCCATAATAGATCAAAATATTCCTATACAGAACCATACAGTTCAAGAAAACAATAGAATTTCTCAAAAATCTCACATTTTGCAAGGAAAACAAGGAAATTTTATTTGATTTTTCTCAATGATAAAATTATCCAACCATTCCTTCAATTTCAAAATCCTATTTATATGTATTCCATCCTCATTCAACAGTTACAATTGCTTTTCAAACCCAAATGATCATTAGTTTACAACTTTTACATTTTCATTGACAACTTTTCAACATTGTTTTGCAATTTTTGCAATTTTGGCACAATTGACCCCTAACTCACTCTAATCAATATAAAACATTAGAAATGATATAATTAGACATTATTCAACCAAATAACATGACTCACTGAAAGAAAATGCAAGTTTACCCTCCTAGACAACTTTTTCCCAAAATGACAACATCCTTGATAATGTTTAGCAACTTCTACAAAATGGAAACAAAAGACCCAAAAACTTCACCAATTACATTTGAATGGTCACAATGAACCCTATTGAACAAAAAATTCCCCTAAAACACCTAAAATCTAACACTTTACTAGTTTTTTTGCATATCTTGAACTTGGTGCTCCTGCACCACACATACACACTCGCACATACGTATAAACATTCAAATCTACATGCTTATACACATACAAGTGCATTATAGAAACATATATCTACACACATCTATATCAAGATATTTTATGCACTCAAAAAATTCAATTGCATGCATATATGTTTATGTATATGCATACGTAGATGTATACATGCATACAACCATGCCCACAAATATATATAAGAATAGTTGTAAATACCGATACATGTGTTGAATAGGGCAACCTAAGTTTATAAAAAAACAACATAAAATAAAATGAGGGACATACATTGAAAGAGAAACAAAACTGTAAGTGACATAAACAATACAAAAAAAAATAATTGCATTTTTTTTGTTAAACATTATAAGTTACAATGCATTGTCTTAATATATAACTAGCTCTACAAGCAACAAAGCAATATGATCAGAAATAAAAGGTCTTATAATATGATAGGAATACAAAAAAAAGGAAAAGGAAATAGATGTCTAGTTAACACAAACTACAACAAATATACAAAGTCACAATCAAGCATGATTGTCTTCCATTCAGGGCAGTACCACTATTATATCTACAGAGTCTTCCCCGACACAAGATATTGCATACAAATCTAAGAGCAATAGCTTGCACACGACTTCAAAGTTAATTCTTGCAACTTTAAATATTATTGTTTTAAGCCTTGTTTCTAAATTATAGGTCTGATTTTTAATAAGAACAATGAAAAAAAAAGTGTAGATGACACCATTGATGATAGACTAAGTAGTCATTGTAACAAAAGACTTATATTGCAACATATAAAGCTCTTTTGCTAACATTTGCAGTAAGCTTGTTGCAGCCTTATCAAAAGTAGTAGCCCAAATCTCACTCATGTGGTCTTCCATCTTTAGCTGCAACAAATACCAGAAGTCACAATAAGGCATGGTTGTCTAGCATTTAGGGAAGTATTGCATAGTATTGGTAGACTCTTCACACTTTTTCTTGCATTGTCTACTATTCGCCTATAAGGGATATGCAACTTAACATAATGCATCAGTTAGGATTTATGTATAGAACAATCCCTATAGATGTATTCACAATAGATCTAGATTGAAATATCCAACATGACCATTTCTAATAACAAGTAAAACAACCAAACTAGGAATGCATAACCTTTCCAACTCTTGACCCTTTACTTCCCAATTTGGGCCCCATAGATTAACGTCAATACAAGAGGATGAAAAATCATTAAGTTTCATAGTTCTTTGAATTATTTTAGATTGATCCTTTCTTTGAATAGTTGATACCTTTCCTACATGCACAACATCCCCAATAATATCATTCAAAGTGTTATTGCTGAAATTTGCAATTTCATTTATTGGGATGAATTTAAATAATTTCTCTAGCACAAAGGTCTCACCATCACAACACTTCAATATCGAGTTTTGATCCAAAAATATTTTCCATGTGGCTATTAAACTTATTAAATTTCTTATCCACTTGTTTGAATGAGCCTTTTGACACATAATAAGTGTGGCCCACATGGACCCTATCATAATGCAATTCTACTATGTCATTAAAGCAAGTGATTCATATTCATGTTCCCTCACTGTCAATAATGTCAAAGCTAAATACTCAGACCTCACGTCCTTGTTTATTGTAATGGTACATATTCCTTTTAGTTGTCATCTAACCTTTTATTTTCCATCTAGTTTGGTAAATATTCAGTCCTTTACAAGGATTGATATTTGAAGGAGGACTTTGTTGTGTTGGGGATGTACGAATCCAAAAAATTTGAGGATTGTTTGGATGCGGAAGGCGACTCCGTGCCCACCATTTTTCTTCTTAATCTTTAAACAAATATCTAGGTGTTCCAATTAATTAACAATCTGATATTTTAACATCTAAGGACAATATAACAATTTCCCTGGAACCAAACCATGATCAAATATTAAAAAAGGTGGTCCCCACAAATAGGAAAGCATACAACAACAAGTGCAAGTAGTGCAAACAATAGCCAACCTTGATTCCAACAGCTTCCTAAACACATTTTTTCAAGCATAATATGGAACCTATTTTCAATTCCCCTACAAAAAAAAGGTCATTGTATTTTGTAGGGAAAGTTCATATTTGCATGTGGGTTCCATTAGACAGGAAAAAAATTTAATGGTTAACGAAGCTTTGATCACCACCTATTTTCTAAAAAGACATCAGTTGAATAATCAAAGATGGGACATCTCCAACATCAATAGATTGGATTGCATGCCTTGTCAAGGATGGTCATACATTTGAATCCTACAAGGCATTTTTGTTGAGCTAAGCCAAAGCAATGAGATGTTCAAGACTCCTACATGACACAAAAAGAAAAAGTGGGCTAAAAATGCAACACAAAATGAATGAATTATTAGTATCTGATATGCAGACACATATAATTATACATGGTTATAGGATCATGACTACTTTAGAATTGCATATAATATATGAATATGAAAGGAGGGAAAGGTCAAGAAAGAAGCAAAAAAGATTATATATTTTCCCTAAATATAAACAAGGAAGAACATAGCAATGTTGACACATCTCAAAACTACAACCTTTTTTTTCTAACACATAGGCCACTCCTAAATGGCTATCCAACTAAAAGGAAAAGTAAACATAAAGAGCTTAAATATAAATTAGTTAGACTATATATTACAAGGACTATTAATTCGAAGCATATTCACAATTCACTGGATGCACATGGAAAAGATTAAATACAACTCTTAGCAGATCTAATCAGGATTAAACGTGGTCCTAGAAATGAGCAACAACACAAAACATACAAGAAACCACCTCAACACCTAACACCTCAAGATAGGGCCAAAAGTTAAACTCGACAAAATAGATAGAACAATATTACCTTGTTAAATTGCTCCTTTGGTTGGCCCTTAGATTGTTAACATGATGTATGTTCCTCTTGATGAAAAAATATGTATGAATGAGATGCAATATAGATAGAAAATGGGTGAGAATGCTATAATGAATGCAAGGAATGCAAATTTTGGCTAAGTATGGATCAAATGAAAATTTTGCAAGATTTTGGTTAGCACAATGATCAACCCCTTAAATGCGAGAAATGAGGGGGTATTTATAGAGGAAGTTGAATTCTCTAGAGAATTCAATGGTTGAGATTCATCCAACAAGGTCAAGATGAAGGGCTATGGTGAGTTAAGAACTCACAAGCCCTCACATCATGACATGTGGAATGTGAGATGGCTTAGGGACGGTGATGTGTAAATGAGGTGGAAGGAGGGTACATGATGTGGAAGAAGGACAAGTAATTTGCAAGTACCATAGGGAATGAGAAGATTTCCTCAAAAAGGAACCTCTTATCCCCAAGTGGGAATGAATGTGACTTTTGAGGAATTTTTGAATTCCTCAAAAATCTTCATGGGAAAAGGGCAAGTAGTTGAAGAAACAAATGTGAATTAAAAATTCACATACTTGCAAGAATCTATGGACAAGACAAGGTTCCAAAACGGGAATCCTTTGTCCACATGTGACTTGTTCTAACAAGTTAAAAGATTCTAGAAAATGCATGAGAAGAGGAGATTCTAGGAGGAATAAATGTGATTCTGAAATGCTCATGGGAAAGAGAGTCAATACCAAGAAAGGCAAATGAAAAGGTTGACTAAAAAGGCATGCTAAATGTAGCTAATGATCTTGATTAAGGTTGTTCAAACACATGATTAAGATAATTAACTAAAGATTAGAAGCAAGTGGAAAATATTGGAGGATGTGACACATCCTAACCATATATTAATTAAATTAATTATGTTTAGAAGATGGTTAGATGGCTAAGAGGAATTAGAGACCAACTTGCAAAAGTTGGAGGATGTGACAAGGAGAGAGAAAGTGAGGAATTAAAAATTAATTTAAATTCCAAAAGGTTACATGACTAGATTAAATAAAGTGGTATATTTATTTAATTTAGAGAGAAAAGAAGGTAAAAGTATTTAATTATTAAATTAAATACTTCAGGAACCTTATGTAGGACATGAAATATTAATTAAATGAATGATTTAATTAATATCGGCAAAGAGGATGAAATAAATGAGTAAAGGGATGAATAAGGAGACGATTTTGAGCATATGGGAGTGGTCGAATTTGGATGTTTACATTTTTCCCCTCTTCAAAACACTGTTAGGATAATAGGGTTTCGAAGAAAATAAAATGTAGATGACTCTATAGAGGAAGTGACTAGAAAAGAGATGCCCTAGCATAAGGGAGACTAGATGAGCTGCCCAAATAGAAAGAAATAAAAGGAGATGCCCCAGTCTTGCGAGAGAAGACTCATGATAGAAAAAATGAAGGGGAATGGTAGATTTTTCCACTTGATGGAGGAAGATGGGGAATGAAAAGGGGTCCCAAATGACTACTCAAAAGTATAAAGTGGCATATGTCATTGGAAAGAGCACGACAAATGGAGAAGATTGGATTTTGAATAGAGTCAAACGGAGGTACAGTGTGGAAATTGCAGCCCTGGGAAGATAGAGGATGGGGGGAATTAATTGGAGAAAAAAATCCATTACATAAAGGGAAAGAATTCCCTTTATTTAAAAAAGGTGAAAAAAGGGGTGAAAAGGTTATAAAAGGTAATTGTAGGAATTACCTCTCCTCATTTGAATAGTAGTCAGTTGAGGAAGGAGGAGGAGAGGAGAGAAGGAGAGTAGCAGAGGACATGATGTTGGAGTACAACACCAAAATTATCCACCTGGTGGACAAGGTGCAATGGTTCTTTAGTGAGTGCACCATTCCACGCTAGGTTAGCCCCAAACCCAACTTTGTGATTTTTTTCCATTTTGTTTGAGCTTTTAAAAAATTGAAAATATGGGTTTTGTTTGTGGGGAGGGAGGAAAAATGGGTAGGAGGAAAAACCAGAATTTATTATAAATATATATATATATACTTCTCCGAATGGGGGTAAAAATAGGGAGCTAGGCTAGGGATGGAGATGGGGATGATCCAGAAGAAGGAAAGGTCACCTGGGAAGAGATAGGTTGGAGCCCGGTCCTGCGGAGCGGTGGGTCTTCCTGTGGCCACATGAGGGGGCGGGTCCGCCAACGAAAGGACGGGTTCACCCACATGTGGGGTTGGGTCCACATGCGCATGGGGTTCATCCTCCCACAGTTGAGCGGGCTCACCCACGAATGAAGGCGTGCTCACCCCTGCTTGGGCAAGCTCTCCCGTGTGTGGAGATGGGTCTACCCACGACCTGGGTGGGTTTGCCCCTACCCGAGCAGGCTCGCCCATGTCCAGGTGCGTTTCACCCACAAACTAGGCAAACTCGCCCATGCACGAGGATGAGTTCACCCTCACCCGAGTGGGTCCACCCATGCAGGGGTGTATGATTTCCCAAGAGCCTAGGCAGACTCACCCACACATAGGGGAGAGTTTTCCCTCACCCGGGTGGGTCTGCCTGACATGAGCTCACCTAGGAGCCTAGGCGGGTTCACCTGTTGGCTTGTCCAAGGGGCTCAGGTGGGTTTGTGCATGCCCTAGGCTGGGTACACCTGTAACTAAGGTAGGACTGATAAGGAGGAAAGAGAAAAGAAAGGATAAGGGGGGATAGGTAAAGGTAAGAGAAAGAAAGATGGGAGAGAAGGATTGATAGAGTTGGCATGCCATGGATGTAGAATTTTGGTCAACTGTGGACACAGGAGAGGTGATTTGAGGTACTAAGGAGATTTATAGCAACTGTGATAGGCGTAGATCATTAGGCATTAACAAAATCAGGACTATTGCATATGTTATCATATCCAATGATTAAGGCCCACAGGGCCATGTTGACAGTGTTGAAAGAGCATTGAGACTCAGGCATGTCAACATTTCATCTACTGACAAAGGAGATGATAGTGACTCTAGAGGATGTACGAAGGATTCTGATACTCCCCATAGTAGGTTTGTTGGTCAATGAGTACATGATAGGGGACAAGGAATTGGATGAGTCTATGTAGATTGTGTTTGGTGATGATGAGCTACGGATTCAATGGTAGTAGCTGGACGTGGACAGATGCTTGTCTTGCAGGGTACCGACATTGTCACTAAACCTAACAAGGTTGATCAATGGGATACTATTAGCAGAGAAGAGTGGTCAATTCCTACCTCTGAGGTTTGTGGGGGTGATTCAAAAAATCATCGATGGTCGAGATGGTCAGTTTGCATGGGAGACTTGTCTATTGGCATAGCTGTATTGGGATATGCATGTTATATGCTACCGAGAGTCACTGAGTGTGACACACATCACACTATTATAGGTGTGGGCCTGGGAGCATATCAGGTTTACTAGGTTGATCATATTGAGAGTAGGACAGTAGGATGACCACACAATAGTAGCCTGGGGATGGTGGGCAGAGGCAAGAGTAGTATTGCGGTATCAGGAGATTAGAGATGTGGATGTATAGATGAGACAATTAGATAAGGTGTAGGCGGAGATGATAGTATGGTGTCCATATATATTGTGGTGATTCAGAGACTAGAGGGAGGATGAGGAGAGACACATGGACTAATTTTTCACCTGATTTTATATCACTAGGAAGGATCCACACATAGTTGAATTACACAGGCCAAATCGAGTGATGAGATAGTTTGGGGTGAAACAGGATATTCCTATGGGGTGAGTGACATTCTGGTGATTGAAACAAGAGTGACCATGGGGGGATGAGCTAGATCTAGAAATGGTTAGGGAGGATTTGGAGACATTATGATTGGTGGCATACCCCAGTAGGAGAGGGGGCAAGAGATGCAGAGACAATAGACCGATATGTTCAGTGGTTTCGGTGATATCCACCTCCATAGATTACACCAGTGGTTCCTATTAAGGAGGAAATAGGTTTCAGGTTAGAGGATGAGAGATGATAGAGGGTGGAAAGAGAGGGATAGGGTTTGCAGGGACAGTGGAAAGGAGGACAAGAGAGAGGAGGATAATAGAGAAGAGGGCAAGAGGTGACTAGAGCAATCGAGGAGCCAATGAGGGTAGGTAGGAGGAGGAGACGATGGTGGAGAGCTTGGGGGGATGGAGCAGAGGAGGGAGAGGAGGATAGGGCTACTGTACAACAGGATAGGGGATAGGAAGCCCAAAGGGAGAGGAGATAGGAGGCTCATGTAGCCATAGGAGGTCAGCAGTAGGAGAGACAGGAGGCACATGCAGCCATAGGAGGGCAACAATGGCAGAGACAAGAGGAGGGTGAGGCTAGTGGAGATTAGGAGAGAATGAAAGGGGGGAGGAGGAGGAGAGCCCCCATGGTGATTGATGTGGATGAGATGGAGGGATCAGTGAAGAGTGATGGGTATGAGCCATAAGAGATGGACATTGATATGGAGATGCATAACATCCCACCACTATCAACGGAACCATCGAGAGGAGAGGATCTAGCAAAGGTACTGTGAGGGGCCCTAGAGAGGTTGTGACTCAATGAGTAGTGGTTAAGATAGCTAGAGGTTGAGCGGGGTAGATTAGAAGCAGAGATGAGTGAGTTACAGACACGATTTTCCCAAAGTGATAGTGAGTACTTAGATTTGGCCATGATGGTGACAAAGGTGGAGAGGATGTTGTAGAGAGAGGGATGAGGCACAAGATGAGGTGATTGACCTGCAGGCGGAGGTAGGGAGGTTGCAAGCAGAGGTGACTAGGGAGCATGAGGAAGGGGATGCAACAAGATGGGAGAGAGACCGTTTGGTGGCTAAGGAGGTGATATAATAGGTTGTTGGGGTAGGGACAAGGAAGGGGCTGACAGAGATTGGGGTAGGGACCGTAGGTGATATAGAGGGTTTACGGAGATAAATAGAGCAGTTATGGAGAGAGAAAGCGGATCTACATCAGGAGTGAGATGAGCTCAAGGACTGAGTGTACTGTTTAGAGTAGACAGTTGGAGATATGAGATTGATGCAACAAAGAGAGGAGGAGATTAGGGTGCAGATACATGTGCTACAGATAGAGAGAGAGAGAGATGTGGTACAAGCACAGGTACAAGCCATAGAGGTAGAGAGGGATGTGGCTCAGGCACGTGCTCAAGTGTTATAGAGTGAGAGACAAATGGTAGAGGCACAAGTTCAGTCTCTTCAAAGAGAGAGGAATGTAGCGGTGTCATAGGTATTAGCTCTTTGGAGATAGTCAGATGCAGTCAAGCTGAGACTTTAGACACTTCAGAGGGATAGAGATGCAGCGGTGGCTTGGGCACAAGCCATGCATAGGGAGAGGGATGTCATAAAGGTGTGGATGCAAATGTTGCAGAGTGAGTGGGACACAATATAGGCTCAACTGTAGGCAACATAGGTTGAGGAGAGGGAGCAAGGGGAAGGGATATAGGGATTGCAGGCATAGTTACAAGCTGCACAAGCTGAGAGGGATAGGGCCACAGAGCAGATACAATAGTTGATATTAGCATAGGAGGCTTGGGAGTAGGAGCACAGGGCCATTACTGGGGATCAAGATAGGTATAGGCATGAATGAAATTTTTCTAGGTATCAGGCTACACAAAGGGATGACTACATGTAGGAGGCAACCTATTGAAGGTGTTCCTATGAGCAGGCAGTTCCAGATCTGGTGTAGTGAACAACACACTACATTAGATAGGTACCTCAGATGCTAGCACCATCCTAGTCATTAGGGACACATACTAGGATGTATAGGGACTATCGGCGGACTCCATCTCCTTGTAGTGGATACTAGGGGACTCCCACCCATGAGTACCAGGGGACCCCTACGCACAGAGGGCTAGTTTCTAACTCTCAGAGATTAGATGTGGGCAGCTCACAGTAGACCAGTCAGAGAGGAGATGACAAGATACTGGTCTTTTGATAGGTGAAGGATGGCAGTTTAGTAGATGTTAGTAGAGATCAGATGTGATCTACATCTCTAGATTTTGTACCTTATTTGATAATATACATGATGGATCTATATTTGATTATGTTCAAGACATTATGATGAGATGGATATTTTATTATTTTGATTATGATATGTGATAGTTTGTGTTGACACTATGCATTATGTTTTATGTGATGGATGATTTAGTTTATATATGGACATGTATATGATATTTTATGTTTATATGGATGGATGATTTAGTTTATGTATGCACATGTATATGAAATTTTATGCCTATATGGATGGATGTTTTAGTTTATGTATACACATGTATATGAGATTTTATGTCTATATGGATGGATGATTATGCATGTATTATGTGAATGTTAATATGGACATGTATGGGTTAAATGAAACTTAGATGCTTAATCTAATCAATCTATGAGAGATAAAATATGTTGTATCTACAATGTAACATGCAATATGAATGAAATATGAATTCCTATAATGAAAACCTAAGTATCAATAAGGACTTGCATGGGAATGTTAGTAGACGATAGGTGTAATGTAGGTGTGATATTGCACCTATCAAGAACCATTAGTACCCTGAGAGGAAAACCAAAGGGAAAAAGAACCAAAGTTTGCACAACCGAAATTGTGAGTCATGGGTTATGAACAAGGATGAATAAAGGGTGCATGCAATGAAATGAAATGTAGTTAGGAATGCAATTTTCCATCTTCAAAGCATTTATTTTTGCTATAGCATAAGATACCCAATATCATGGTATATGAGACCAAGGTGATTTGGCATCAAATGCATGGAACAAACACAATAAACAAGGCTATCCTAATACCCCAAAGTCATGAGGAGCTTGGTTGGGCCAGGTATTAGAATAACCATAGGCACAAAGGGATTTTCCCAACATAACATAGGATTCTAGAGATCCTGGTGGGTACTATGTGGAAATGATCTAGCAGACAACAACAATAAATGGTCAAGAGATGCCCTTGTGTTAACTCATCAAAACCCACCATAATATGATGGATCATGGCAGTTTTGATAAGTGAGAATAGGGAGCTCAAACAATAAACAAAAGCCAAAAGTATGAAAATATCATAATCAAAGCTAAAGGCCCTTTGCCATAGGATCATGAGGATGGATGGGTGATGATGTGGTCTATTAGGAAGGATGCATCCTATTGAGACTAATGATGGATGCTAAATTAAAATGACCCAGGTGACGCAAGATATTTTTCATTAACCAGATCTCTTGACACTAGAGGATTTCATTTTGGAAGAACTAGCTAGACAAGGGTACTATTGACAACATGACACAAGAGACCAGACAAAGAACCAACACACCCTATAGACCCAGGGGCTCGGGGGCTGATTAGAGATTAGCCTTGCCTATGTGAAAGTGTAGAGCCCTTGTAGTTCCAAAAAGCACCATGGATAAAGCGAAAAGAGGACTAATGGAGACCAATGAGAAAATGATGAAACAAAGCCCTAGGGGTAGATCAAAAGATTGACCTTGCCTACATGCAAGTGCAGGGGCAATGTAGTTTGAAGGAAAACAAAAAATGACCGATTGTAGATAAAAGTGAAAAAAAGGATGATGGAGACAAATGATGGGGGACCATCATAGGATGATTCAAATGCCCCAAGGGAAAATCAAATGATCAGCCTTGCCTACGTGAAAGCGCAGGGGCAACGTAGTTTGATGAAGACCAAAGAGACCCACATGACAGGATGAGGACTAGGTGGGAACTGATATGATCGATGATCCTATATGTGGATGCAAATCAACCAACAGAAAAAATAATGATAAAATCTTAGACTAGGATAAAAAGCTCAAGATGATGGATAGCATATAATCATCCAATGCTCAATCAAGAGATACCAAGCAGCCAAGGATGGAATGGGAGAGGACGTCTGGATAGGATGGGTGGAGTCACAAAGTAATTAGGACACAAGGTAGATAATGATTAAGCCCTCTATGGTTGATGCCTATTATCAGGTTTTAACCATTCGTACTTATCCAAGGCACCACCAAAGGTGGTTTTTGCAATAAGACAAATTTATTTCTCTTTACTATTTTTGAACTTTTTTGTTTATTTTTATTTTTTGGTATTTTTGTAGGTAGGGTTACCAAGAGGACTTAGGTGTAGAACCTCTTCAGATGCATGATATTGATAGGCTCTTTGAGGGGCTCTCCTTTAAGGGTAGCAAGTCTATATGCCTTAAATCCATATTTAGTAGTTATGATATAAGGACCCAACCAGTTTGCTTCAAATTTTCCTTTTTTATCATGGTCCTACTGAGTACACTAGTTCTCTTTAAGGACAAGATCACCAATCTAAAATTGTTAAGGATGAACCTTCTTCTTGTAGTTATGCTTGAGGCAGTTTTGGTAAGCTTGCAGATGATCATAATTTTTGATTCATCTTTCATCAAGTAACTCTAGCTATGCAAGTCATGCAACATGAGCATCCTCCTCACTAATAAGGTTCTTTAGAGAAATCATCAGTGATTGGAGCTCAAATTCTATTGGAAATATGGCTTCAACACCATACACTAAAGAATAGGGCATGGCACCTAAAGAGGTATAGATGGAGGATCAATATGCCCAGAGAGTGGGATGAATATGGAGGTGCCAATCTCAACTAGTGTTATTGACAACCTTTTCAAGGATGCAAATAAGGATCTTGTTGGTTGCTTCTTCCTAACCATTACCCTAGGGGTAATAAGGCATTAAACAATGATGTTGGATATGAAAGGTGTCACAAAGGTGTTTCATGACCTAGTTTTTTAAAAAAATTCCATTATCAGAGAGGATGGTGGATGGAATACCATATCTGTAAAGAATATGGTAAAGGATGAATTTTGAATTTTGAGTACCAATGATTTGTGAGAGTGGCATTGCTTCCACCCATTTGGTGAAGTAGTCAGTGGTAGTAATTATGAATGTATGGCCATCAAAAGATGGTGGGTAAATCTTTCCAATCAAGTCAAAACCCCATTGAGAGAAGGTCCATGATGCTAAGAGGGGTTGAAGGTCATGTGTCGAAGCATGAATCAAATCTGCATGTTGTTGGTAGGGAAGGAATTTCTTCACAAATTCACAAGTGTCATGCTCTAATGTAGGCCAATAATATTGAGCTCGGAGAATCCTTTTGGCCAAATCCATACCATTTGAATGGTCCCTACAAACACCACTATGTACCTTTGTTAGTGTAGTATGGGCTTCGGT
The DNA here is from genome assembly GCA_007258455.2 of Sequoia sempervirens. Lineage (NCBI taxonomy): Eukaryota > Viridiplantae > Streptophyta > Pinopsida > Cupressales > Cupressaceae > Sequoia > Sequoia sempervirens. Next base: position 745,691,108 of record VDFB02281492.1, on the reverse strand, counting down.
CTAATTCAAACATGTAAGGAGGGTTCCATCATACTCGTGATGATAAAGCATATCACCAATGATAACATATCAGGCTGAACATTGAATAAAGGATTTTCATTGGTTTCGTGTGAGGTTTTGGGGTAGAATATTATCATGTAGATAAGTAGATATGTCTTGATACCATGGGGAAGTGAGACCTACAATGTCACACACCATGTTAGTCTCAGGGATATCATATGCTAGGATTAAAAGTTGTTCCACAAGGAACTTGCATTCTATTTGATCTTTAGGCATGTCAATCAAGGAGCCAATAGTAGCCATAGCATCAATTGCTTTGTTCTGTACCCTAGGAATTTGGTCAAATTGTATGAAGGTGAAATAGTTCTTGAAGTCATTCACCATGTGTTTGTAGGGCAACAACTTGTCATCTTTTGTTAATAATCCATCATTAACTTGCTTAATGACCAACAATGAATCACCAAAGACTCTCAAGTGAGTTATGTGCCACTGCTTTGCAATTTAGAGACCTGTGAGGAGGGCTTTGTACTCAACTATGTTGTTGGTACACAAGAATGCTATCCTAAATGATTTTGGGATGTAGTCACCTTGAGGGGTAACAAACAAAATTCTTGCACCTGATCCATTATGAGTATATGAGCCATCAAAATACAATGTTCAAGCAAGTGCTTCTGTAACCATGAAAACTTCCTCATTTGGAAATTCAGTGACTAGAGGGTAAGCATCCACTAGGGGTTCCTCAGCCAACTATTCAGCTATGACTTGTCCTTTTATGGATTTTTGATCCATGTAATCTATGCCAAATTTACTTAGGAGCATGACCCACTTAGCCATGTGACCAGTTAAAGTGGTTTTGTATAACAAATACTTTAGTGGATCAATTTTTTCTATTAATTTGACTAGATGACTGAGCATGTAATGTTAGAGTTTTTGTGTACCAAAGACAACTGTAAGGCAAGATTACTCCATGGGGGAATAATTTAATTCATAGCCGATCAGTGTTCGACTAATGTACTAGATTGCTCTTTCTTTTGAGGACTCATCATGTTGTGCTAATAATGCCCCCAGTGCAACTAAAGTGGGAGAGATGTAAAGCAAGAGGGGTTTCCCTGGAATAGGTGACATCAGGATCAGTGGATGAGCCAAGTATTCTTTGATCTTGGGTATGTGCAGGATCATGATGGGCCAAAAAGTGGCAATATGATGGGTATGTGGCTGACGACTTTTTTTTACCCAAAATTGATTAAACGAAAAGGATTTTTAAAGGAGATTCTCAACTTTCCACCAATAAAAATTATGCTTTACTTTGAATATAATAAGTAATTATTATTCATTTTCTATTCAAATTACGACTAAAGTTTTGATTGATAGATTGATTGAAAAACGTCTATAGCTTTCAAACAGTATCACATTTTTTTAATCCAAAACATGCGTCACATTCTATGATTGACATACTATAGGATTAAAAAAAGAAAAATTGAATTTCATGAATTTTTGAACAAGTTAAGGTGGTCAGACATACGAGTTTTTTATATTTTTTAAAATTTGTAATAAAAAATTCATAATTAATTATTTACTTGGAAAAAATTACAAAAAATATGCATCAAATCGACATGAGTATTCTTTATATCTAAAATATTATAAAAAATATTATCATTTTATTGTGGTTAGGTGGTTTATTATACTACTTTATTTTTTCCCTGAAATTTAAGTACTATTGCATTGAAATTTCAAATTTTCACCAAATAGATATTTTTTTTTAAACAAACCTAGTATTTTAGAAGCTACATTCAATTTTCTATAGATTCTATTCTTACATATTTTTGAAATAATATAAATAACTTATTCAAATTTTTATGTCAAGTTACCTAACTCTGATTTTTCTATTTTTTTTGCCACTTAAGGGCCTATTTTTCCACGATGATCCCGAACATACCCTTTATCAAAACCTATCTAACATTATTGGTTCCATCTGAAGCGTTAGACCTTTTTTGGTTGTCTCCAGGTTCTGGTTGTGTGCCCTTATTTTTCATTGCAAATCCTTGGCTTGTGAGTTTTATCTTCATTTTGGCACATGGGGTAAATGGGCTCCCATCAAGGTTGAGCTCAACGTGCTAAGTGTTCATGTCTCGGATGGCCAGATCTTTCTTTTCTTCCTTGCCTTGTGTTTTTCTTTGTCTAGCAGGGGCGGAACCGGAATGGAATCAAATCTAAATTTTGGCCTTTGGTTTCTCTTTCAGGTTCCATTTGGCCCTGACTCCTGTCTTCGGTTGTCTTTGTTTTTGGTTTCCTTTGGCGGGCGCTGATCGGAATGGAATCATTTTTGGAACCTTTTTCAAGTTTCCTATTTCGGGTTTTGTCCCACCCCAGCCCGGGCTTTCAACTGTGTCCTTTTGGCCCCGCCTCCATGTTCTTTTATGGAGGTGGAGTGATGGTTTTCTGTCATGATCTCTTTTTTCCTTTTTGTCCCCCACCTCTAACTCCATGTCTTTCCCCTTCTCTGACTCCGACTCATTCTGGTTTCCTTTCCCCTCTCTCTCTTCGAGGTGACTTTGGGTCCTCGGCCACATCTGGTGAGCCTGCCAACTGTGGTCTCCCCTTGTGGCCTTTGTGTGACTTTCCCTGACGTTGAAGTCCTCCCAAGTTAACAGCTGAGTTACTAATATGACTTCCTTTATGCACGTGTTGATAACCAACGGCCACAATGAAAAAGTTGCTTGATGGTTACCGTAAAATGCTCTCCTAGTCCAGTCCGCCGAATTGCTGACTAAGGTTTTCAGTCAGCGAGATATTTCTTTTCTGTGACATCTCACCCGAGCATGGAGACCTTTGGGCGAGTGTTGGCTTCTCTTCGCTATGAAGTCTTGCAGTCCGGCCGACTTCATTTTTGTTATGCTGACCCCACCATGCTCTAGGTGTGATCTTGGTTTTGTTGATGTCTGGCCAACCCACCATCTCTCCCTGACTCTATGGTGCACACAGTATCCTATGCGGACTTTGTCCAGATGTCTCCCCAACTTCCTTATGTCTGGCTGATATGTTCGATGACTTCGGTGTGACTCTCCCCGACTTGGTGGACTTCACTAGGATGTTTCGCCGACTTGTTAGCCTCTTGCTAACTATGGGTGCTCATGTGGCATGTTTTCTTCACCCTGATGTCTTCCCAACACTGCTTTCTCTTGCTAATGGTGCTTCTTGTTGGGGTGTCAACATGATCTCCTGCCGATTGTGCCTTCTCTCGCCGATGTGGCATTGTTGTCACTGTGATGTTTGGCCAAATGTGCCCGGTCTTGCCGAATGGTATGTTTGCTCAATGAAACATTGGGTTCTCAATGTGTTATCTTCTTGACTCTGTGGTGTCATGTCGACTGGTTTGCTGGAAGCTATGGCTGACATGGATTGAACCAGGGATGCATTCAATGTGGTTGGTCACTTGGCCCATGGCTCAAGAATGGCAATGAGGATCTCACTTAGGATCAACATGATGGCTCTAATTTGGTCCTGAGCCTCAATTGTTTGTGTTGGTTGGTGCGGCAGAGATGGAATTAATTACAAAACTAGGGCAACAGGTCCTCTATGGTGGATAGGTGGTTGAAACAGCTGGATTCTAGATTTGCAAACAATTGCACCTGTGGATTTCTTGGATGGCATGGTCGATGTACTTTCCTGGTTTGACTGCCATGGCTGCCCATTCCTGTACTTGCTCATTTTGACCTGGTGGTGTGACATTCTCCCTGTTCCACCTGACAGGAGCATTCAATGATATTTAGATATGCTGGTGGATTAGATGACTTGGCCTGCAAACTGTTTTAGGGTTTTCCCTATCATCTGTTGACATGTAATTTCCCTGGCCGGTTGCTTGTTGCTCTCCTTGTTCCTATAAAGGGAGAATTCTTGGCCAGGATGAGGGGTTTGGTTCCATTGTGTTCAGTTCCACACTTTCTGAATTCTAGGATTGGTCTGAGATAGGCTAGGGTTTAGTCTTGAGTCAATATTGAGTCTGTAAGCTATAAAGTCTAAATTTCTCTATAAATGCAATTAGTCATGCAATGAAAACATGAAGATGCTTGCCTCTCATGCATACATAATCAAATTGTCTCCACATTTGTATGCTTTTCATCATTTCAATGAATGGCATAAGGTGTCTTTATTCATCTTCTTGTATTTCACAAGTTTGTGTTGTTTGTTGATAGGTCTGCTTCAAGGAAGCAGTTAAATCCTTTGAACAAATAGCAGTGATTACTTGTTTGTAGGTTGGATTTGGTAAGTAGATTCTAGTTGATACAAGAGTTTGGATTGTCAGTGTAAGGCATTGACAGTTGATGCAAGGCATCAAAAAAATAAGATCCACTGATTGAGCTCTGTTTGCAGATGAATTACATCTTTTGTGTATGACTCCATGACCCTGGATTAGGCACTAATCTGTCTTGCAGCCTGGTTCCTCTCAGAAACCTTTTAATTTACAAATCATTGAATACCTTTTGCTTGATGTCTAGTCCTACCTCCTTGTTGCTTTAGGTGTTTTGTAACTGAGAATCTGGCCCTATTTGATGTTCTCAACACTTGGCATCAGGAGTCATCTACTATAAAAAGCAATGTCTGGTCTTCTTTAAGGCATTGTGTGGGTAAACCCGCCCTGGTTCTACAGAGCCTAAAGAGTAAAAGATCTCAGTCTTTGACTGAATCTTGTTAGTTGGTCTAGGTCCTCCAAGCTGTCCTTGATTTGAGTTGGCTACTCCATAGGTAGAATAGGAGACCAACCTGGTTTACAAGAAAAATGACCAACATGAAGGTGGATCCTTTTTTTAGAAGATGGGTGAATTCTTGACACTTATCTACAAGTTGGGCTATGAACTAACAAATGGATTGCAACTTTCCTTGGAGACTTCTTAATTGTTCCAGATTACAAGGGGGTGGCATATCCAAAATAGTTTTCACCTTGGTGGGATCAACCTCAATGCCTCTTTGAGAGACTATGAAACCCAAAAAATTTCTTTATGTAACACCAAAGACACGTTTTTGGATTTAGTCATAACTTAAAATATTCTCAGCACTCAGAGATCTTTTTTAGGGTGGTAGGGTGCTCTTCTTTGGTTCTTGATTTTCCTAGCAAGTCATCAACACAATCTTCCATGATAATGTGGATGATATCATGGAAGATGACAGTCATTTCTCTTTGATATGTTTCCCCCACATTCTTGAGACCAAAGGGCATAACATTGTAGCAAAAGTTACCTCAAGGTGTTGTAAAATCGGTCTTGTGTTGGTATTTAGGTGCAATTCAGATCTAATTGTAACCAAAGAAACCATCCATAAGGGATAAAATCTCATCTCCTATAATAAGGTTGACCAACATGTCAATATTGGGCAACAGGATGTCATCTTTTGGACAAGATTTGTTAAGGTCCCATAAGTCTGTGCAAATTTGAATGTCTTTGTTTGGTTTGACAATAGGCACTATGTCGGAGATCCAATTAGAGTAGTCAATGAGTCTAATAAAACCAGCATCCAGTAATTTCTCCAATTCCTTCTTGACTAATAATGCTACCTGTGGATGCATTTTTCAAAGCTTTTGTTTGACAGGATTGGCATCTGGGTGAACATCCATATGATGACCTACTAAGGTAGGGTCCAAGCCTGGCATATCTGAGTATGACCAAGCAAAGTTAATGATAACATCTTGGAGTAGTTGAACAATGACTGAATATTCTTTCTCTGATAGCGATTTGGCTACATAGGTGATCTTATGGTTTTCTACAATACCCAGATTAACTTCTTGAGTTTTTTCAATTAGGATGGATGACCATATGGATAATTGAGTTCCCAGAAGGGGAAGATGAATGTCTCCATCCTCCAACACCTTTTCGAGGTTTTCACTATCGAATGTGTCATTTATTTTTAGTTTTTCCAAGTCAGTAAGTGCCTCGAGGAGGTTTTCACTAGATGGCCATTTTTTATTTTTCTTGTTTTTATTTTTGTGACTAGAGTGTTCATCCTCCCCCAATCCCATAAGGTTGACATATGTATCTAGGGAGACATTGGAAGGTGTGCTCTCATGTAGGTCCCAATCAATAAGTTTGGGATGGTGAAGAGAAAGGTTGATGGTAAAGATGGATAAACAGTCAAACATGAATGACAGGTTCATGTTATCAACATCATCGTATGCATGTATGATGGATTCTTCCTCGAGTATGTATTCCAAGGGACCATCATCCATAGTAACACTACTAGAGGTATTAGATGATGTTTTGGGGCATTTTTACTTTTTTTCATATCTAAGGCCTATATTGCACAACTGATTTGATACATCAATAGGTTGCAAGTGTCCCTATTCTTCCTTACCTAGGCCACCGCCTTGGTAGTTATGATTTCTGCGAACTTATCTAACCAAGGGTATATTTCCTAAAAGTATTCCTTTAGAGGAGGATCTGGTTGAGGTTCTTTATGGTATACCCACTGAATGATATCCTCTTCTAGTGCACCTGTCTTTATACTAGGAGACCGAAAAGTGGTAGTGGGAATGTTTTTAGCACTAAAGGTGATAGTCTTGTCTTCTTTTGGTGTAGACTATTCAAAGGTTGTCCATACATGTGTGGTGATGGTGGCATGGTTGCCACATTTACAGCTGTATGCATTTCATATTCACCACACCCCTTGTCATTGATGTGGACTTTGGTGATGGTAGGATTGCTAGTGGGAGATGGAGTGGCTATCATAGTGGAAGATGGATTGGAGGATGATGACTGAGATGCCCCCTTTTCAACCCCGGGACATGTTGTACCTTAGTATTATTTGGCATTAATGTCAATATACTAAGGGTGATGTTACAGGTTGTGTACATGGTGATTTTATTCAGTTTTGCATGCGTTTATATATCTTTGTTGATCCTCATCCTACTTTTGGTTTTGTATCGTTCATGTTCATATCTATTGGCATCTTTATTGAAGTGCAGTTATAAAGGTGTTATTCTAAAGTGAAACATTGTTACATATATCACAATGGAATATTGTTCTCCAAAGATTATGAGGATTTTTTATTTCTTTCACAAGGCTACATCATTGTGAGGGAATCTTTGAACAAAATGAAAAGGGTGGAAAATTGACTTTATTCGAAGGCTCATGATGATAGAAGGTAATAATGAAGTTTTATAAAGGAAATATTAAAAGGATCTTTGGGCTGTTGGTGGTCATTATTTGTTCGAATTGAATGGGAAATTATTCCCATCATAATTCTCGGACTTCAAAAGTTATTATGTCGAAATGTAGAAATTCTTTGAGTCTTCAATGAGCATTGGTGTTTAATCCATTTTCTTTAATGTTAGGGTTCATTACCCTAATCATGGCACTGGTAGAAAGGAAAAATTGTTGTAGATTTCATTTGCAAGGGTCTTTGAATTCAAAACAGAAAGGGCTCGAGCCTGCTTCATTGATGTTTACTTCTAAAATGTGCTCATTCGAGCTAGGGTTTTATTGGCAACAAATAGGACTTTATTATTCTTTGCATGGCATGTCCGTTTTTGAAGAAAGTGTGAGAGCTTGGTCTCGAGCATGGAAGTTGATATATTAGGTGCTATGTTTCATTTCGTGTAGTCTCTTACTTAATGTATATCTTTAAAAAAATAGAGCAAAGGTTTATATTTTCAGTAATGTTGTTGTGCACCAATCTCTTGTTTTGGGCTGTAGTAAACAATTTGTAATATGTTTTCTTTGTATTGTGGTTACTGTGATAGAGTGTTTGTTATTTGGTTGTTATTGCAAGTTTTTTTTTTTGTTTGTTTACCCTTGAGTGGTCAGTGAATTCTTACTCTCAATTGTTAAGTTAATTTGTCAAGGCTACTAATACATTTCTCCTTGTTGTTAAAATTAAAGATAAATTCAACCAAGTCTTGGTCATGCCTGTTGTTGAGGATTAAGGGTTTGTTTTGTTTACAAAATGTTTCTTTTATTAACAACCCTTCGGGTATGTCATGTTAAGGGTGTTTGTTTTTGTAAAAATCCATATGTTCTCTTCTGATTAAGAAAATTTTGTTATTTAGTTGTTGGCACTACAGTTGTAGCAACAGTTTTATACTATTTGTTAATATCATTTTCTTGACAAGTTTGTTGGTGGATTTTGGAGGAAGATTTACATTAAAAATGTTTATTTGTGTAACCAAAAAATTCAGTTGTTGGTTCAGTTTCATGCAACAGTTACTCATACAGTATTCAAACATATTCTTTACTCCAAAGCAGAGAACATATATATGTTTCATATTACTCATTCAATGGATTGAATGATGTGAGGATTTGAAAAGTACAAATTATATCTTTCTGAAGGACAATATATTATTTTTGAGGCTTGGAACTTTGTGACTCTGATTCTGAGTTAATTGTAGAACAAAGTATGTTATTATTGAAACAGAGACCAACTCTATGTTTACAATTATTTCATATATGTACATTTCAAAAGTCTATCAGTGAGATAGCACTATAAGACTATTAGTGAGATAGCATCATTGTCAGTGAGATAAATCTGCCAGTGAGGCACTATAATTGTTAAATTGATAAGATAAGGCCAACGAGGCCAATTTTGAGTGGTTTTCTACCCCAGAGGGTTTCCACTTAGGAAAATTTCTTTGTGTGAAATGTTTTGTGACGATTACTTTCTTTATTTATCAAAATATTTGAATTATCTCGAAAGTTTGCATTTTTAAATCTAATTGTTTTTATTAGTGATTCAACCCCCCTCTCAGTGATCACCACACTCTAAGAATTGGTATCAGAGAAAACTTGGGAAGGCTCATCTACAACTAGAGCACCATTATTTGCTGGTACTAGTTTTTCTTTTTGGAAATTTAGAATGAAGAAGCATATCAATTATTTAGGGTATGATGTTTGGGAAGTTGTTGAGGAAGCTTATACAACTACTACAACCCCTATAACACCCAATGAAAAGAAGGATTACGATTGTAATGCTAAAGCTGAGAATACAATTTGTTGTGGTCTTACTAATGATGTTTTGGTAAAAGTTATGGATTGTCATCATGCCAAGGCAATTTGGGATAAACTGTCAAACATTTATGAAGGTGATGAAAAAGTTAAGGAAGCAAAAGTTCAAACTTAGAGAGCTAGATTTGAAAGTTTGAAAATGAGTGAGGATGAGAAAATAGCTGATTATTTTTTAAAAATCTAAGAAATTGTAAATGAAATTTGAGGTTTTGGAGAAACTCTTGAAGAGAAAACAATAGTACACAAAATATTGAGATCAATCTCTACTAAGTTTGATCCCAAGATTGTAGCTATTGAAGAAAGGGATATTACTAAAGTAACAGTTGATGACCTTCAAGGGTTCTTTACTGCCTATGAGATGAGGCTGAATGAAAATAGTCCTGAAAATAAAGAATTAGCTTTTAAAGATGTGAAAAGGAAACTGATATTGTTGAATCAAATGAACTTTATGACAATGATTTAGCCTTTGTGAGTAGATTAAAAAGGGGATCCAACAAGTATAAAGGTAAATTACCTTTTAAGTGCTTTAACTATGGTAAAATAGGACACTATGTTGCAAATTGTCCTAATAAAGACTTAGTAAGTGATGAAGAAGAAAACAAAAAAAATTCCTTAGAAGAAAACAACAAACTTTCAGAGGAAAGAAAAATGTTTTTCAAAAAAAGAAGGCTCTGCATGCTGATGTTACTGACAGTGGTTCAAAGGAACTTCTAGAAGAAGTAGAAGAAATTCATTTATGGAAGAAGTAATTTCTTCAAATGAAAAACAAAATGAAGCTATTTCAAATTTGTTAGAATCTGAGATATATCTTGAGGGAGAACTTAAATCTGCTCTAAAAGAGATTAGAAATTTAAGAAAAGATATTGATGAAAGTAAAAATCAAAATCAGAAAGACATTGAGTTAATAACTGATTTAAAACTCAAAAATGAAGAAGCCAAGAAGATGCTTAAGATAACTCAAGACAAATTAAAAAAAAGAAGTAATCCATTGCTATTCTTTGGAAGCAGAAGTGGTTACACTGCAAAGAAAATTGACTTCCTCTGATGATGGCCAATGCTCCACTCATACCGGTAAAGGAAAAGGTATTGAGTCTTCTAAAATTTATTTATATTTTCCTAGCCATTGTTATAACCGTAATGAACTTGGTCATAAAGTAAATAGGTGCAAAAATTATCAAAAAGGTTTTTTAACATAGTTAATGGAAAACTTTATAACTTTTTGAAGAATCTCAAGTGCTTCAAGTGTCATGATTTTGGACATATTGCAACTTTTTGCAAAACTGATTCACTTGAAAGGTCCAAACTAGTTTGTAGACTTAAAAAAAATGCTCTAATCATTGAATCTACTTTACACTCTATCAAAAAGGATTTTTGGGTTCTAGACAGTGGTTGTTCTCATCACATGATTGGTGAGAGAAACAAATTTGTTTAGTATGAGGACTTTGCTAGAGGTTTTGTCAAGTTTGGCAATAATCAATGCTTTCCTATTGTTGGAAAAGGTACAATTTTACTTGAAAATGAAACCTCTATTAATGATGTGTATTTTGTTGAAGGACTAACACATAATATGCTAAGTATAAGCCAAATTTGTGACAATGGTTTTGAGGTTTTGTTTTTTGATCTGGTTTGCAATATAAGAAATAAATCTGGCAAGACTATTGTTGTAGGTCTTTGGACTAATGGCAATATTTATTATCTCCAAGATGATTTTAACTACAAGAAAGAATCTAATGTATGTTTTATGACTCAAGTTGATGAGTCAAAACTATGGCATAGAAGATTTGGCCATATAAACTATGATGATATGGTTAAGGTTAGTAAAAATAAGAATGTTAGAAATCTACCCACACTATCTAAACCTGAAAATGTTGTTTGTAAAGAATTTCAAGAGGGTAAACAAGCTAGAATTAGCTTTAAGACAAAAGAATATACCTATACTAGACCTCTACAACTAATCCACACTGATTTATGTGGTCCCAAAAGGACAAAATCCTTGAATGGTGACAGATATTTTATGTTGTTCATTGATGATTATACCTTGATGACTTGGGTAACTCTTTTAAAACATAAATCTGAAGCTTCTAGTAGATTCAAAATTTTTAGGAAAATGGTAGAAAATGAATCAGATTTAAAAATCAAATGTATTAGATTTGACAAAGGTGGTGAGTTTACTTCATGGTAATTTGTTGACTATTGTGAGGAATGTGGCATAAAGAGATAGTATTCAGCCCCTAGAACACTACAACAAAATGGTGTGGTTGAACAGAAAATAAGGCAGTAAAAGAGACGACTAGGACTATGTTGCAAGATGTAGTCCTCTCGAACACCTATTGGAAAGAAGCAGTACATATTGTTGTTTATATCTTAAATAGGGTTAAGTTAAGAGTAAATACTTTTCATACACCATATGAACTCTGGTATGGTAGATCAGCTAATGTTAGTTATTTCAAAATATTTGGAAGCAAATGCTTTATTAAGAAGGATAGTGATAATATAGGTAGTTTTGAATCCATATGTGATGAGGGTATTTTTCTAGGATACTCTACACATAGTAAGGCTTATAGGTGCTATAATAAAAGATTAAGAAAAATTGTTGAAAGTGCCAATGTTAAAGTTGATGAATCTGTGTAGCAGGTAAATATAGATGACAATGAGAATTTACAAGAATCTCCAATAGAGCAAGTCAATCAGGAAGAAGAAAGTCCAAAGTCCTATGCTGACTCAGTTGACTTTGATCGACAAGATGAACATGTTCAAGGTAATAAACATATAACATCCACACCTAAATTATCTTCAAGGTTAATGCAAAAGAGACATCCTTCTGGTCAGATTATAGGTGGCAAGGATTCTGATGTGCAAACCAGAAGTAAAGTTGCAAATGATGATAATCAAGTTTATCTATCTCTACTTTCTCAAATACAACCTAAAAGTTATCATGAAGCAAGTAAAGATGAATTTTGGATTAATGCAATGAAAGAAGAACTTAGTCAAATTGAGAAAAATAAAACATGGGAACTTGTTCCCAAGCCTTCTGGTAAAAAATGTTACTGGGGAAAATGGGTTTTTAGAAATAAGCTTGATGATCAAGGTAACATTGCAAGAAACAAAGCACGTTTAGTGTGCAAAGGCTATTCCCAAATTGAAGGTCTGGACTATGATGAAACCTTTGCTCCTGTTGCTAGACTTGAAGCAATCCAATTTTTCCTTGCATATTCTATTTATAAAGGTTTTAAAGTTTATCAGATGGATGTAAAAACAACTTTTCTAAATGGTGATTTAACTGAGGAAGTCTACATGGAGCAGCCAGAAGATTTTTGTGTTATAGGTAAGGAAGATCATGTGTATAGACTTAGAAAAACACTTTATGGTGTGAAACAAGCTCCCAGAGCTTGGTATTCCAAGTTAGATTCTCATATACGTGAGCAGGGTTTCTCAAAAGGTGTTGTTGAGTATTTTGGTTGTAGTTGTGTATGTTGATGATATTATTTTTGGCAGTGATAGTTATGATTTGTGCTCTTAATTTCCTAAGATTATGAAATCTAAATTTGAAATGTCAATGCTGGGTGAGCTTTCATTATTTTTAGGTCTACAAGTCCATCAACTTGATAAAGGAATTTTTATTTATCAAACCAAATATGCTAAAGAAATGCTTGCTAAGTTTAAAATGGCTGATTGCAAACCTGTGGGTACACCCATGGAAACAGGTTGTAAACTTCATCAAGAGGTTGATCAAATTGATGTTGATCACACTTTGTATAGATCTAGGATTGGAAGTCTTTTGTATTCAGATGCCACTAAGCCTGATATTATGCACTCTATTTGTTTGGCCTCTTGATTTCAATCTGCTCCTAAGCAATCACATCTTAATGTTGTTAAGAAAATTCTCAAGTATATTGCTCGCACTTTGGATTTTGGCTTATGGTATTCTAACCATGGTGATTTTACACTTGTAGCCTACACTAATGCTAATTGGGCTCATAATTTGGATGATCAAAAAAGAACTTTAGGTGGTGCATTCTATTTGGGCGGCAAGTTAGTTGCATGGCATAGCAAAAATCAGAATTTTGTCTCTTTATCTACTGCTAAGGCAGAATACATAGTTGTAGCCACTTGTTGTACACAATTCTTTGGATGGTGCAAACCTTGGCTGATATTTAGGTTGTTGTATCTAAGCCTATTCATATACTTTGTGATAACACGAGCACTATAAACATTTCAAAGAAACATGTTCAACATTCGAGGACTAAACATATTGATATTCATTATCCTTTCCTTCGTGAAAAAGTCTTGGCTAATGAGGTTGTTCTAGATTTTGTATCCACTACTGATTAAGTGGCTGATATATTTATGAAACCTATACCTAAGGCACTATTTGAATCACTTCGAGGAAAACTTGGAGTTGTCTCACTTTGCTCTATTTCTTGATTTATTCCAAGGCATGGGGTTAGGGGGAGTAGTTCATGCATATTCTTTTCTCCCTTAGTATTTATTTGGCATATTTAGAGTATAGTTGTTTTTGGCATTGTTTCAAAAGGGGGAGATTTTGGCACAAGCATTTGTTTTTGCTATATGATGTTGTGTACAGTTCAGATGTTTTAGCTTGTTCAAATGTTTCATCTTGTGTTTCACAGTGATATGCAATCTTTATGATGATATGCTTTTTTTTTTCAATTTTCAGTTGTATATGATGGTATGGGTATGTACTCTATGCAGTCATCATGTTCAGAACATGTATATTATAGCTTTGTGTTTGACATCAAGGCCAAAGGGGGAGTTTGTTGTCCCTTAGTATTATTTGGCATTAATGTCAATACACTAAGGGTGATGTTATAGGTTGTGTACATGGTGATTTTATTCAGTTTTGCATGTGTTTATATATCTGTGCCGATCCTCATCTTGCATTTGGTTTTGTATAGTTCATGTGCATATCTATTTGCATCTTTATTGAAGTGGAGTGATAAAGTTGTTATTCTAAAGTGAAACATTATTACATATATCACAATGGAATATTGTTCTCCAAAGATTATGAAGATTTTTGACATACTATATTTCTTTCACAAAGCTACATAATTTTGAGGAAATCTTTGAACAAAACGAAATGGGTGGAAAATTGACTTTATTCGAAGGCTCATGATGATAGAAGGTAATAATGAAGTTTTATAAAGGAAATATTAAAAGGATCTTTGGGCTATCGGTTGTCATTATTTGTTTGACTTGAATGGGAAATTATTCCCATCATAATTCCTAGACTTTAAAAGTTATTATGTCGAAACATAGAAATTCTTTGAGTCTTCAATGAGCATTGGTATTTAATCCATTTTCTTTAATGTTAGGGTTCATTACCCTAATCATGGCACTAGTAGAAAGGAAAACTTGTTGTAGATTTCATTTGCAAGGGTCTTTGAATTCAAAAAAAAAGTGCTCGAGCCTGCTTCATTGATGTTTACTTCTAAAAAGTGCTCATTCGAGCTAGGGTTTGATTGGCAATAGATAGGACTTTATTATTCTTGGCATGGCATGCCCATTTTTGAAGAAAGTGTGACAACTTGGTCTCGAGCATGGAAGTTGATATATCAGGTGCTACATTTCATTTCACAGTCTCTTATTGTGTATCTTTAAAAAAATAGAGTAAAGGTTTATATTTTCATTAATGATGTTGTGCACCAATATCTTGTTTTGAGTTGTAGTAACCAATTTGTAGTACATTTTCTTTGTATTGTGGTTACTTTGATAGAGTGTTTGTTATTTGGTTGTTATGTCAAGAATTTTATTTTTTTGTTTTTTAACCCTTGTGTGGTCAGTGAATTCTTACTGTTGGTTGTTAAGTGAGTTTGTCAAGGCTGCTAATACATTTCTCCTTGTTAACAAAAAAGATAAATTTAACCAAGTCTTGGTTGGGCCTATTGTTGTGGATTAAGGGTTTGTTTTGTTTACAAAATGTTTCTTTTATTAACAACCCTTTGGGTCTATCATGTTAAGGGTGTTTTTTTTTTGTAAAAATCCATATGTTCTCTTTTGATTAAGAAAATTTTGTTATTTGGTTGTCAGCACTATAGTTGTAGTAACAGTTTTATACTATTTGCTAATATCATTTTCTTGACAAGTTTGTTGGTGGATTTTGGAGGAAGATTTAGATTAAAAAAAATTATTTGTGTAACCGAGAAAGTCAATTGTTGGTTCAGTTTCATGTGATAGTTACTCATACAGTTTTCAAATAGATTCTTTACTACAAAGCAAAGAACATATATATGTTTCATATTACTCATTCAATGGATTGAATGATGTGAGGATTTGAAAAGTATAGATTATATCTTTTTGAAGGACAATTTATTGTTTTTGAGGCTTGGAACTTTGTGAATCTGATTCTGAGTTCATTACATAACTGAGTATGTTATTATTGAAACAGATACCAACTTTTTGTTTACAATTATTTATAAATTCTATCAGTGAGATAGCACTATAAGACTATTAGTGAGATAACATCATTATCAGTGAGACAAATCTGCCAGTGAGGCACTGTAATTGTTAAATTGATAAGATAAGGCCAGGGAGGCCAATTTCAAGTGGTTTTCTACCCCAGAGGGTTTCCACATGAAAATTTCTTTGTGTCAAATTTTTTGTGTTGATTTCTTTCTTTATTTAGCAAAATATTTGAATTATCTTGACAGTTTTCATTTTTAAATCCAGTTTTTTTTATCGCTGATTCACCCCCCCTCTCAGTGATCACCATACTCTAACAGGACAATAATATAAATGGGGAAATGATGCTTCTAAAGCACGATAGTATTCAAATGGTTTTCGGTCAGTATAAATGGTGATCTCTTGTCCAATAACTAGGAATTTTAGGCATTGATGGTACGTGGAGGGGATGGCTTGCATGGCATGAAGCCATGGGTGGTCGAGGAGGAGATTATCTGATAAGTCCAAATCAAGGACATGACAAGTAGTGTACTGAACTATAGGTGCAACCTGGATCAGAAGAATGATAATCCCTTCATAATTTCTTTCAGCATTATCATAAGCCTTGATCATGATGATTTGATTATTCAAATTTGCTTGAGTATACCCTACCTATTTTATGAACTTCAAGGTGCACAGATTGAGGGCAGAACCATTATCTACCAGGAACCTTTTTATTTTATGATGTGCAACCAAGACTTTGATGTGTAAGGGACGGTTGTCATTAGCATCAGTATTTTGCATGTCATTCTGGCTAAAGTGTAACTGGTAAGATAAATCCAAGTGTCCTACTAAAGCTTGCAGTTGTGTGGGATCGATGTCGTTAGGTATGTGAGTTTCTTGTAAAGATTTGTTGAGTATTTCCTAATGTACAAGAGAAGACTTAAGTAGATCAAAGATTGAGATTTGAGCAGGGGTCTTTCCTAAGTGATCAAGAATGTTGTACTAAGATTTTATAGGATTTGGCTAAGATGGTGTGAAGGCTACATGGACAGTATTGTGGGATCATCGCATAGCAACAACGCATTGGGTATCTTTAGCTTTAACATGTATCATGGACACACAGGGTTCTACCTGCTCAATGTAATGGAAAATTCCATCATAATTGAGGGGTACATTCTTATAGCTTATATTATTGGTGTTGTTGTCTTGGGGATTATTGTTGGAGGTGCTTGCACCTTGATTATGGTTAGGGAAGGTGTTTGATAGATTTGCAATTAAGCATTGGATGATGAAGCTTGACTGGTGTCAACTTTGTTATCTCCTTGATTGATAAGATCTTGGACATAGTTTTTGAGGCTTTGACACTTATTCAGAGTGTGCCCTTTAATCTTATGGAATTCACAATATTCATTCAATTCACAATATTCATTCTCCCTGAACTAGGCTAGTTTGGGCCTAGATTTATCAAGTGGTTTGGTAACAAGATATGTGATTGGATAATTAACCTGTAACAACTTATTGAAAATGACACTCAAGGGTTCTCCTAATTGAGAATACTAGCATTTTCCATTCCCTTAACTATTTTGGTTCAACTTTTGAGGAGGACGAGATGCCCCCCATGGCACAGATATGGCATTAGGTATAGATGGTTGTTGCCTCTAGATGTATTGGCCACCTAAACATGTTTAGTGTCAGTGACACCATCATTCACTGCATTTTCATTTTTTTTCCAAAAATGTGACTTATCGACGGATGGCCTTTCTTTGTCATGGGTGAGTATCTTGATGTGCCCTTTGGCAATAAGGGCACGTTCAAGGATGGGTCTATTTTCCACTATTTCAGCAAAAGTGGTGACATAGTGTAACTTGAAATTATGAGCCATGTCAGGATGTGAGTTCTCCACAAAGAGTGTGACCATGTCTTTCTCCTTGAGAGGGGTTTTCATTCAGCTTTCCAATGCATGCCACCTTTGGAGGTAGCTTATAAAGGTTTCATCATCACGCTACTTCTCCTTAAGAAGATCTACGGTATTAGTGTCTTTTTCCATATTGAAGGAGAAGTAAGAAACATTTTTTTCTGAAAGATCTACGAAGGATCTAATGGACCCCCATTCTAGACCCATGAACCAATCCAAGGCATATCATGTCAAGCTTCATGGGAATAGGTGTAAGAGGTAGTTGTCATTGTGCATAACCTCCTGACACTGGGAGTAGAACTCTTGTAGGTGGGCTTTAGGATCCTTGATTCCCTTGTATATGTTGAACTTTGGTATCTCAAAGTGCTTTAGGAAGGTAATTAGTGAGATGGATGGATTGAACACATAGGGACATATATCTTCAAGTTTGAAGTATTGTTTACCAGTCCCAACTTGGAGATCTTTCAAAGCAACCTTGATTTCCAATAGGTCTGTGTTGACCGACAACATAAGAGTCGAAGCAGATGGGTTGGACGGATATGGGTGGTAGGATGATGAAGGATACCACTGAGATAGTGTCTGAAGGTTGATGTTTGGATTTTGGTAGTGAGATGGTGATATCCCTTGTTGGTATGCTGAGGGAGTTTTTTGGTACTGGGGTTGTTGTTGTGAGGTAAAGTATAGATTTGTTTGATAAGAATGCACAACTAAATGCTTGGGAGCTTGAATGTGATGTTGTGGATTGGTTTGTTGGTATTGAAGGTAATGTTGTGACTGTTGGGAGGCCACAAAGGGTGTTTGTTGCTAAAACTACTATTGGTTATGATAGTAATAGTGTCAGGGAGGCTGATAATGTGATGTCAGTTGTTGCATGGCTTGAGATGGGATGTGTTGTGGTTGAACTTGTGGATGTAAAATGAATGCAAGGAATGGGGATATGGTCTGGGCAAGAGGTTGGGATGGATTTCCTTGTGATTGGTGTGGGGGTTGTTGCAGATGAGGTGAATGAGATAATGTAGAGGTGTTCTACAAAGGAGGTTGTTGAATACCAATGGGAATATTTGGTTGGGATGTACCCTGCAAAGGTAATTGAGGTGGTATGTTAGATTGGGGAGGCTATTGAGATGTGTACAAAGGTAGTGGTATATTTGTGGCCCTAGGAGGTGGAGGCAGTATGGTAAAAAGGTTGCCCCCAAGGTTGGATGGAGGTTGATTTGAAAGGGGTGGTGCTATCAACATTAATGGTGAAGGTTGTGGAACATTCTACGACATGTCATAGGTGAAAGGATTATTGGGATCAGTTACCTAAGGAGACCCCATGACTGAGATTATGGCATGTGGGTGATTTTTAACATGATGAAAAATGGCGTTGCCAAATTCAGGTTGATGTCAACCCTCCATTGGAGGAACATTAGGGATGTATGAACTATCTGGTGCATTTCATGAACCTTGGGGTACATTAGATGTGGAACTGCTATATTTGGATAGGTCGACACCTGGTGGAGGTTTGAAACCTTTTTCAGTTAGCTAGGACAGGATTTCTTCCACATGTTTTTCAAATAGGTGATCTGTCATTTGCACATTGGTGGGGTTACTAAAATGTTCCTCAAGTGTGAGTTTGAGTTGATTGACCATGTTCTCATCTCCGGGTGGTGATGTGTTTTGACCATCAATGTTGGATTGTGATGAGGTACTATTCTGGGGATCTCGAGGGATATTTGTACCATTATTGGGATCCTGCGAGACATTTGTCATGTTGTTGGGATCTTGAGAGATATTTAGTTGCAAATTTTTGGCTTGTTGCTTGGCCATTTTCCTTGTCTATGACCAAGTCTAAATGGGTATGCAAGAAGATAGAACAAACTAGGATGCTAGGATGATCTAGACTGATCTGATTAGACAATGGATTAGTCGACAAGGATGTGGCTTAATAGGATTGGATTGGATGATTGATAAAGGATTCAATTTAGTAAATGATCGGTGGGATCGAGTTGAATTGATTGATGAAATGGTTGATAAAATCAGATTGGACCAAATCGATCAATAAGATGATTGATGGGGTAGGCATTGGATTAGATTGAATTGACTGATAAGATGATTGATGAGATAGGGGTTGGATTGGATTGATAAGTGATTGCTAAGACTAGGATTGTGAAGGGATTCTAAACCAAGTTTATAAATTATCCTTTGTAATGTAAGGTGTTGATTGATTGATTAAGAGATGGATGTATGATGTCGGTGCCAAATCCAACTTGAGATGGAAGTGGATTGATAGGGTTGATAAGGATGATCAACTTAGGATGGATGACAATCCTAAGCTGGTTTCGAAGGATGAAAATCAAGCTTAGACACCTAGGTCAATTTAGATAACTACTTCAAATGAAGTCTAGTGAAATGGAAGAATGATTTCCAAAATGAGGGAAACGACAATCTAAAATGGATGAATGACCCTTCAGAACAAGGAAATGAGAGCCTGACGTGAGAGAACGATTATCAAAATGAATGGATGGAATCCCAAATTGGGTAGATGACAACTCAAAATGGAGAAATGAAAAATCATAATAGAGGAATAGTTATCAGAACGATAAAATGACTATTAGAATGAAAGAATGATTATGAGTAAGCTACAATCTAAAAGAATGAACGAATACTCGGATTGGATAAACGATGACTCTGAATGGATAAGTGGATGTTCGATTAGGGAAAATGGCCTTCAAAATGGAGAGACAAATTATCAGAATGAGTGAATAGTCACTCAAAATAGAAAAAATGGGCACTCGAAATGATGAAACGGGAGTTCAGAATGATGAAACAGGTGCCACAACTGACTGCTCAAGGGGTAGGTCTACCTCTAGAGGTCAAGTACGCTAGTGACAGAGGTTAAGTATGCCCCTAAAGGTCAGGTTCTCCTTTGGACTGGGGATTGATCAAAACTGACTGAAAAAAGCTAAAAAGAGGCTAGTTCAAAGGTCAGGTATGCCTATGTAAGGGGTTAGGTACACCTATGAAGGTCAAGTTTTCCTGTGGACTGTGGATTGATCAAAACTGATTGAAATAGGCTAAAAAGAGGTTGGTTGAGAGGTCAAGTATGCCTGTGAAGGTCAAGTTTTCCTATAGACATATCTAAACATGTTTTTTGGACAGATTAAGGCAAAGGACCCAAGATATAGCAAACAATATTCAAAGGATATGGTTGACCTGACTGAATAGAAAATTACTGGTTTCACATAAAGAAGATAGTTCAGACAATACAATCCTAAGTCTAGTAGAAATGGGTATGGCCAATAGAGTCTTTTATTCTAGGATGAACATGGTTGCTAGGGAGTCCTCAATACACACCTGGTACATGAGGCCCAAGCCATGAATACAACATGTCACAAGCATGAGTCTGGAACCTTAGTGAGATACTAAAGGCTCGGACCAACTCTTCACGTCATCCCTATGCTTTGCCTATTATGACATAGTTGGATTGAGGTATAACTTTTTCTCTCTCCCCTTTATATACCCCACTAGTATGTGTAGTTGGGATCGTCCCTTGGAGTGATGAAATCCCCAAGCAAGTCCCACTAAGAAAAGTAAAAAAGTGTGACTTAAAGGACTAGGTAAGCTATAATTTCTCATCACCCAGGATCACCAAATGGTGCAAAGGGATTAGATACATCAATAGCTTACTAAAAACATGGCACACAAGGTAAATTGACTTCCCCTAATTAACCTATGTTCCTAAATTACTAAAAATTGATAAACAATAACTTATAAAAGTTTCAAAATATATAATCCTACAAGAAACTTATTAGTGATTTCTTTTTTGTTTTCCTCCAAATGTTGATCAAATGCTTACATAGACATAAATGACACACATTAGGGGGTTAGAAACACTCAAAACAATAAAAAATAGTGCTTAAATTTCATTTTTTACCTTCTAGAAAAAAGTTGTTTTTGGTTAGGTTTTCCTATTTGTTGGGTCAAGTTCACCTGTGAAGGTTAGGTTGGCCTATTTGATGGGTCAGGTTTGCTTGTGAAGGTCAGGTTTTCCGGTGGAGGTTAGGTACACTTGTCTAATAGATTAGGTTCACCCCTCTGTAGTCTACACTTGCAAATTGTGAAAAAAATGAAAACGTGAAAGAATAGGACCCATTTGTATGTCCCACAAGGTGTGCCAGAAATATGATTAGGAATAAATGTGGTCCCAGAAATGAGCAGCAACACAAAACATGCATGAAACCACCTAAACACCTAACACCTCAAGATAGGGCTAAAAGTTAAACTCAACAAAATAGATAGAATGATATTACCTTGTTAAGTTGATCCTTTGGTCAACCCTTGGATTGTTGACATGATATATGTTCCTCTTCATGTAAAAATATGTATGAATGAAATTCAATATAGATACAAAATGGGTGAGAATGCTATGATGAATGCAAGGATGCAAATTTTGGCTAAGTATGGCTCAAATGAAAATTTTGTAAGAGTTTGGTTAGCACAATGATCAACCCCTTAAATGAGAGAAAAGAAGCGGTATTTATAAAGAAAGTTGAATTCTCTAGAGAATTCAATGGTTGAGATTCATCTAACAAGTTCAAGATGAATGGCTATGGTAAGTTGAGAACTCACAAGCCCTCACATCTTGACATGTGGAAAGTGAGATGGCTTAGGGATGGTGATGTGTAAATGAGGTGGAAGGAGGGTACATGATGTGGAAGAAGGACAAGTACTTTGCAAGTACCTTGGGGAATGAGAAGATTTCCTCAAAAAGGAACTTTTTGTCCCCAAGTGGGAATGAAAGTGACTTTTGAGGAATTTTAGAATTCCTCAAAAATCTCCATGGGAAAATGGAAAGTAGTTGGAGAAATAAATGTGAATTAAAAATTCACATACTTGCAAGAATATCATGGACAAGACAAGGTTGCAAAAAGGAAAGCCTTTGTCCACATGTGACTTGATGTGACAAGTCAAAAGATTTTAGAAGATGCATGGGAAGAAGAGATTCTAGGAGGAATAAATGTGAATTTAAAATTCTCATGGGAATGAGAGTCAATACCAAGAAAAGAAAATGAAAAGGTTGAGTAAAAAGGCATGCTAAATGTGGCTAATGATCTCGTTCAAGGTTTTGCAAACATATGATTAAGATAATTAACCAAGGATTAGAAGCAAGTGGAAAATGTTGGAGGATGTGACAATGAGAGAGAAAGTGATGAATTAAAAATTAATTTAAACTCCAAAAGGTTACATGACTAAATTAAATAAAGTGGTATATTTATTTAATTTAGAGAGGAAAGAAGGTAAAATTATTTAATTATTAAATTAAATACTTTAGGAACCTTATGTAGGACATGAAATATTAATTAAATGAATGATTTAGTTAATACCAACAAAGAGGATGAAATAGACAAGGGATGAATAAGTAGACAACTGTGACCATATGGGAGTGGTAAAATTTTGATGTCCACAATAGTAAAAAAGGAAAAAAGGAACAAATTTATGGGATTGGTGCCTGAGGGTTGTTTAGCAGCTTGGGGAGAGCTAGATTCCATCAACATTATTGGGGTTGCTCTTTAAAAAGCTGGGAGCTACAATTCCTATGGCTAACTACAAGCTATATGCCACAACAAAAAAAGGGCCAAATTTTTAATTAAAGAAACAAAGGTTGACGAGAACTTCAACAAAAAAACATATAGGAAATATAGAACACCATTAAAATGACAACCATCAAGATCTTCAAAGCACAAAATTATCTCTCAATTTTTTTTAGAGAGATTAACAATATGAGGGAAAAATAATTAAAAAAATGGATTTAATGTTTCATTTAACACTTAATATATATTTTATCATTTTAATTTTTTGTAAATACATTAACAATATGAGGGAAAAGAAATAATAAAACTAGCAGTCACATGGACAGGCATGCAATGATCAATCGATAGGGGTCCACTGCAAATGATGCAACCAAAAACAATATACTTTCCCACACTACAAATTTGAATATTTAATTTAATTCCTCCCATACCATCATACAACAATTCCAAGATGCATTAACCCTTACGAGAGAAAATACTTACCATTCCACTTCTATGTATTGAGACAACCACCACGAAAAACTCATCTAGCACCTAGAAATTCTATTCATGATTGGGTTGACAAAAATCTCAAGGGAAATTTGAAACAAATAGCCTATCAGTGTTTATAAATTTATATCTATGTACCCCAAGGACACATCCCTTGTATATTATGGCTCATCCCCAAAGAATACATTTCAAGGATGCAAAGATGGGTGGGAAAACAACCTCACCTTGTACCCAATCTTAGAAAAAAAAAAACACATCAAGGATGGTTGATTTGAGGGAGGAAACCCAAATAAATGATTAGCCATCCCCTACATCCTAGGCTATTCTAAATGCAAGTTTAAAAAATAAAACCACAAAATTGAAAATAAGAAGGGATTGGGGGGAGCACAAGGGCTCCCCACACCCCTTTACACAAACCCTAAACCTAAAAGATCCCCATTAACAACTAAAAACAAAAAATAAACTCATTTTTTCAATTTCCAATTTATGAAGAAGGTAATGAAAGAGAAAAAGTATGGGAAGAGAAGAGAACAACAATTAGAAGAAGGAAAAAGAACATCAAATCTTCTTAGTTTGAGGTAAGTTTATATCCATTGTTCATTTGCTCAAATTCCTTTGCTTTTTTTAACCTTTTAAAAAGTTTTGAACAATTTAGGAGAGTTTTTATTTGTTTTTTCTTTAACGTTTGCACTTGAACATTGTGTTTTGAATTTTCAACAAATAGACTGAACAATAGTGAGGGGGAAGATATTCAGATTCAACAAATAATTCATAGAAGTATTGTTGGAGGTTATTTTGTGAGTGGGAGTGTTGTGGTGACTATGAGTTAAAATAACCCATTTGAATGCTCTTTTGAACTCCTTAAAACCAATGTAAAAGGCCCAATTCATCACAAGAAACCTCGTTTACAATTTGCAAGAACCATAAACAAAGACAAGATAAAAGGTATAGAGGGCAGTAGAGTATGAGTATATTATTTGTCCAACAAATTCTATAAATGATGTTAGAAAAAAGTTTATCCTCATCTTTTGTGCACAAGTGAATGAGAGGTAAAAGGTTGTGAAAAATAACTCTAATTGATAAGGTTGACGACTAGATTGTATATGGATGGAGAGACAAAAAATAAAGGATTTCCAATAAATACTATATGGCATGGTATTGCATTGCCTATCCAAACCATCGATGTTGAAATTCATATGAGAGAGGGTTATACCAAAGAAAAGGCTACTAGTGTTGTAGGAGTGTTTAATATGTAATCATAATAGGTAGATAAGTCTTCTATTGCTAAATTTTTCTTTTGCCATGCCATACCAATGCATGTGGAATGTTCTCCCTATTTCAAACAAATATTTTAAAATGCATTTATTTTTTATCCCTCATTTTCCCTGTGGAAAAAATAAGCTACAAACCACCCTCCTTGATAGAGAGTATTCTAAAGTAAATGTAGTAATGGAGGAAATGAGCCAAACTTGAATAAAGGATGTTTCTTCTATCATCATTGATGGGAAGACCAATATTTAACATCAACTAGTAATCAAAATGATTGTCACATGTTCAATTGGCTCTTATTTTATTAGAGTTGTTGATTTTTAAAGGAAGAAAAAGAATGCAAAATTCCAATTTAAAATTTTAGAAGATTCCATAAAAGAGGTTGGACCCTTTATAGTTGTACTAATGGTGATTAATTCATCCCATGTATATTAGTTAGTTGGCTTGATTATTGAAATTTCTTACAAGCTTTTTTTTTAACACCATGTTATGTTCATGCAATGAACAACACATTGATAGACATTAGGAAGATAGATTGGGTGAAGGAAATGGTACCAAAAGATGAAGACATATAAATGATCATTTACAACCATCACACCTCACTTGCTTTGTTCAAGACTTTTCAATGAAGAAATTACTCAAGCCCATGAAACTCAATATACCAACTATTTAATTTTGTTATCTAGAGAATGTTTGAGGTGAAAAATCCTCCACAATTAATGATAGTTGATCCAAAATGTAATAGATAGTTGGATGCAAGAACAACTAAAAGGAAAAGTGTGAAACAAAATATCCTTGATGATGATTGGTAGCCCACAATGAGGTAATAATTTTTTATTTTATTGTTAAGTTTGTAAATGATTTATATATCAATGTTTTTAACTCATAAGTTATTTTCATTCTTTGTAATAACATTCACTTTGTTACAATCGAGTCTTTTTTTTTTTAATTTTAACTTTTGTAACTTGTTTAATGTTTGATTTTTCATCTCACCTATTATGTAAGTCATAAGATATGTTAATATAGACTCTCCTATCCTTGGATAAATTTATGAAACATATGATAGAAAGATTAGACAAATGAAGCAAGTTGTTTATAGCAAAGATGCTACTCTGAAGTTTTACGAGGAGCATAAAAAGGCCCATTGTTATGCAACAATGGAACATTATAAACACCTTGCATTGAAATTGAATCCTATTCTCCAACTCCTAAATGGTATGTAGCAAGGCCTAGGTGAGTGCCCCAATCTCATGATGAAGAGGTGAAAGAAAGGCTCATGAAATTACTTCAAAAAATATACTAATTAGGATTCTTCTTTACTTCACACACAATGGATAGCATTTCTCAATATTTAAGGCCCACCATTCAAAAAACTAGAGGGAATGATGGACAAAGCTAAAATAGCTCAAACCAACCTTATTAGATGGTAGATGTGGCATATCATGGCAATGATACATGAAAGTTGAGAATATTTTCCACTTGCCTCCTTTCACAAGTTATCTAAAATTCTTCTACTACAAAGAGGAATTGGTCCACACACAACTTCATTTAATTAGTTAGAAGGAATAGGTCTACCTCTTAATGAGTAACAAATCCAGTGTCCTTGCAAAGTGCTTTGCAACTTCAAGATCAACAAAATTTGAAGTATCATTGCACTCGAACCACACATTGGGATGTTGAACCCAAAACAACAACACAAGTTGATGAGTAGGAGGCACAAGAGTGATTGGTTGGGATTACATTGGATGAGGTATCCACTCATAGTGGCAATGAATCAAACTCAAACTCCAATTTTGAAGCAATGTTACCAAATTCCAATTAGGGACAACAACATATTTTCTATGTTTTTGTCATCTTCGAGTTGAAA
Organism: Sequoia sempervirens; assembly: GCA_007258455.2. Taxonomy (NCBI): domain Eukaryota; kingdom Viridiplantae; phylum Streptophyta; class Pinopsida; order Cupressales; family Cupressaceae; genus Sequoia; species Sequoia sempervirens. The sequence continues at coordinate 745,664,603 of VDFB02281492.1, read as the reverse complement.
TGGAACCTTTGGGAATTTTTTTGTACTTTTTATAGAATATATATGCACATTGATAATCAATATAATTAAATTTTGTTAATTTGTTCATTCAGCATCATGTGAAATCTCAATTCAAGTCTAATATTGTGTTAAGGTTATATAAAATATATAATATGTTATACAAACTATATGGTCAATGCATTATCAATGTCATCATATGAATATTTGAAATTTCCTTATATTTTAAAATTTTCCCTATTTTTTTAATTGCAGTCCCCTGTTGTCACATAAAAAATGACCTCCCAAAAAACCATCTCAAAGATATGTCCCTTCATCCCCTACCATCTTCCTCATGAAAACTTGGTGTAAATTAGGTTTATATGCCATGATGGGCATATGGAGATAACAAAATCAAAATATAAACTTTATTTACTTCTTTATTTATTAAGATAAATTTTATTTATAATTTATTATTATATTATATATTGATTTTACTAATATTGAATCGAGTTCATAAATACTACTATATGAAATATAGGAAAATATGTTCTTTTTTCTTATTGGGCTGTAAATATGTATATATTTATAATTTTTATATGTTTTTGTGTGAACACACCCAAAACATACCCAACCTTAAATTTCTCTTTTATGCAAAATATTACCAAGATAGGTAACAATTTAATATTAAAGGACCACTCAAATATTAAAAAAGAAAGCCTTGGTAAGTGTTGCATACCAGAAAAATGGACAATACTTTAGTTCATTTGAAGTATAAAACATTAGATATCCTTATGTATCACATTTGGTTGAATAAAGAAAAAATAAATGAAAGGATTTAATTTGACTACACTAGAACCACCAATTGAGATATGTAGGAAATGTAAATGTAGAATGTTGAGTTACAAATGGCTCGGAAATAAATATAGGTATCTACAACACTAATTTATCAAGTAAACAGTAAATAAGTTCTCTTGAGAGCATAAAATAAGTAGAAAAATATAATCAAAGACAACCAAGTAAGCCATTAATGCATAAAATTCCCAAGAAATTTTAAATAAACTTCTTGTAAAATGTAATTATGAGAATAATTACTAGAAAAAGGTGTATAGAGGTGGCTGCATTGTAGTTATGGCTCATTTTATATATTTCTCTTTAATAATTTATAATTTTCTATAGATCAGGTAATTGCTTTTCCTTTAGAATAACCCTAAATAATTTGGTCAAAATATTTTTAGGAAACAATTGCTCAAGTTTGACCCTAAAATCCATCAACCATTGAAATAAACAATCTTCTAGGATCATTTGAAAGATACCAAACCTAAAGATCTTGTTTTTTATACAAGTCCCAAATTTGGCACTAAAATTCATCTATATCAAAATTAAACTCTTGTAGGGACTATTTGTTATAGTGTGAAACAAGTTCAATTCTGTTTAGTGCACTAAGGAATCCCATAACCCTACAACTCAACCATAGTGAAAAAGGTGCCTTCGATTCTCAAAAAAGCTACAAAAAAAATTATGGGTAAAAATCTTTTGCCAAAAATCATGTACGAGATTTTGCTTTGATGTTTGGATCCATCATTAAGATGTAAGCATAATAAGGTGCAATTTTTTTGGTTTTCTTTGCTCTGCTTCAAATAAACCAATTTTTTCTAGTCTCAATATTCAAAGACCTATCTAACCCTACTCACCTTCAGCTTTTCAACCACATTGGCCTAAATCAAAATTTTACTTAAATGATGTTATCGATAAACTACATTCTCTAGGGATATTGACTTGAAAAGAAAAATCCTTTGTGAGCTCCATTTCAAGTTTGCATTAAAAAAAACTTTCTTACATATTCTAGTCCTCTTGTGCTCTTTTCTATTAACATCATTGCTACCATATATATTGAGTGTATATCCTAGGCTTAATAGGGTACATTCAAGTATGTCTAGGTTACTTATTTTCTAGAGCATAAGATTTTTTTTAAGAATGTGGCCCAAGCTTTCCTCAAACCATATTTAAAGCTTCCTAAACTTGGAGTTAAATGAACCAATTTAAAAGAAAGAGAAAAATAATGTCTCCAAGAAATTAAATACAATACATATCAGACTTAGAGCAATTAATGGGAATGGGATACTTTTAAAAGAGAGAAACCAAGGTTCAAATCCCACTTTGTGTTGAGACAACCGACTACCTAATGGACTCCCCATTAATGGGGCACTGTGATGATATGGTTAAATATGTGAACACAACAAAATGCTTAAATTCCCACACCCGAAAACCTAGGTGAGCTAGGGCTCCATGATTTCTATAGGTAACTTGAACCAAAAAAGAGAGGATAATCAAAAACCCCAGAATTAGGAAGGTACAAAATCAAATCAAAGGGCACCACCTACTTATGCTCAACAATATTTTTTTTAATTGAAAGAAACCCTAGAATCAGGAGGATACATAATCAAATTGAAATTAAATTGTGAAGAAATACATACTAGCATGCAAAAAAAACCCCAAGTTTGAATGCAAGAAACATGAAACATGGATAAATTGTGTAAAATTTAACATCAAACACTCAAGTAACTGTCAACACTTTTTGAATTTAATGCAATGAGAACCCATCACTCATGGAAAAGAAAACCAAATCATAGAGAAAGAAGACGTCTCAAGATACAACCATACATGCATCCGTCTGATAAAACCATTTCATTAAAAGCATAATAAAATGAAAGCCAATGATTCTAAAACCAAACAAAATGAAAAATTACAAATCATAAACCCTTACAAAGATCTTCCAAGGGAATTGATTCATCTACAATCATTACCGCCTCCTTGGCCTCTCCATCAATTTTAATAGTACCCATGTTTTCTACCTTGACAGGAATGTTTTCCTTCATAACTCTAAGATACACTCAAATTTCTACCACTAAAATCATGTGTAAAACCCTTGTTCCCAACAAAGCTCAAACACTTATCCCTTTGCTTCTACTTTGACTCGAACTATGATGGCCACAAGCTCATGGCCTCTTCTTCACCAGACTTACGTACAGGTCCCCTTTCTCCTCCACCTGATTTCTCCTTGACAATTTCAGCCATATTCTTTCCAACTCTCTTATCTTGCACCACTTTAGAAGCATTAATTTCATTTACCTTCTCATGTTTGTTTTTTCTTGGCCCCCTTTCTCCACCATCTAATCTCTCCTTGTGAATTTCACCCATCCTCTTTTCACCTCTCTTATCCTACACAACTTCAAAAGCATTACATTCAAGTACAATTTCCTATTTTCTTTCTCCCACCATTGAAATCCCTATTTCTTCTATAGCCAATACAGGGTGAGAGTTTAAGCCACATGAAGCACTATTCAATGTAGTAGTAGTATTATAATTATTTCTAGTTGTGCTCATCTTAGGTATTTTCAAGGAATTAGCTTTGGATTTCCCCTCATATTTTAGTGTCTTTCTACACCTCAACATGGCTCGCTCTCTTGTGCACATATTCACAACTCTAAAAACCTATTTGATGAAACTAGAATTTTTTGTCTTAGGTTATTGATAAAAAAGTTGCAGATACAGTAGAGAAAAACTTTAGTTTTGGTATGTTTCAAAGCTGATGGATTTTAGAGTAACCTTCTGAGCACTTTGTTTATGCGAATGTCATTTTTTGAATCAATGATGCAAAAAAGTTGGTATGTAAGTAGCTGGCATTGTATTAACCCTTAGGTGAGAAAACACTTACCATTCTACTTTCACATATTGAGGCAACCACCCTGGGAAACTTGCCTAGTGCTGATAAATTCTATTCATGGTTGGCCTGATGAAAATCCTAGCAGAAAATTGAAATAGATAGACTATTTGCTAAAAAAATTCTTCAATGCTTCATATAACAGTTAATATACAATTTATCATTCCAAAAATGCCCTACTGAGGCTCAAACAAATAACAACTATTTTCTCGAAAGAATAAACATAGAGAAGAGTATATATGAATGTTGTTTACATCTACTTTGAAATATATACATATATTACACATAGGAAAATAAATTGAAACAAAAGAAAAACAAGGCATGCTATCCACCCAACCATATTGGACCATGGAGCATCATAGACTCTTACCAAAGTATAGCAAGATGGAGAGAAAGTCATCTTTTCTGGCCACTCATTTTATTTTGCCTACATGTAGATATCTACATATGTGAAATTAGATGCAAAAAATATTATTATATACAAAAAATATTCATATGCAACATGAAACCCATTTTGTGTTTGTTTTTGCATGGGTTTATTACTGTGAATTCTTTTGTTTTCTAGTTTTTTCCTCTAAAATATTTTTTTTGGCTTTTTATAGTGGCTAGACAAAGAAGGCAGCTAAAATAAAGCAAGCAAGATGAGGCACATTTGGAAAACCCTTTGTAGAGTATTTTGAAAATATTCTATGTGCTTATAAAACAACCAACCAAGAACATACATTGTCCATCATTGAGATCAATGGTGGCATCAATGTTACATATAACACTTAAAATACAGCTTATCATTCCTAGAATGCCCCAAAAGAATAAACATATGGATTAGTAAGTATCAATGTTGTTTGCATCTACTATGACATACATACATATCTACACATAGGGGAAATGCATTGTCCATCACTACGATCAATGGTGGCATCATTGTTCCATATAACAGTTAAAATACAACTTATCATTCCAAGAATGTATCAGTATGTATCAATGTTGTTTGCATCTACTATGACATATATACATATCTGCACATAGGGGAAATAAAATGAAACACAACAAAAGAAGGAATTTTTCATCACTCTGATCAATGGTGACATCAATGTTCCATATAACATTTAAAATATAGCTTATCATTTTGTACATGAAGATATGTATGCATTTGTTGTTTTGTGGTGATGGTTGCAATGTAATAAAATAGTTAATGGTATACATTTTACATTTTTTTCCATAATATATTATTGATTGTTGTTCTCTAGCTTTGGTTATATTATTTGATTTTCGATAAGGTATTGTTGAAAAAAGAATTTATCCACGTGCATGGTTATTTTGTTTTTTTTGCATGGGTTTGTTACCGCAAATTATTCTATTTTGTGGGTTTCTTCATCTGTGTCACTACTGAAATTAATATTATCTCATTTATGGTTCATATTTTTGGTGATTTACTGTGAATTTTGTTGCCATCTACAACACTGTTGTAACCAATATTGTTTCATTTATGGTTTCCAGGTGGTTGGTGCAAAGCACCATGGGCATCATTTTTGACAATATGAGTTAGTAGGGTCTTAGATAGGTGTGTTTTTGTTTTTGCAACTAAATATGGCCATAGCATGCCATCTTGTAAGATTTTAAGTTTATTTGGGTCAGTTTGGTGTTTATCATGCAAAAAGTGCAAAAAATGTAAAAGTTGTCAAACAAAAATGCAAAATTGCAACTTTTGTAGAAGGCCAATGGTCAAGTAGGTTAGTAGTTAGTTTTGAATAGTTGAGGTTGGTTGGAAAGTGCTTAAATATCATTTTAAACTTCAAATCAAGGTTGTTGTTTATGATCTTATGAAGAAATCTCAATAAACTCCCTATTTTGACTATAAATTTTGTGTATTTCATTCAAATTTTGTTGTTGTAGAACTTTGTACGTGTCCATACAATAGGTTTTTGACTAAAAAAATATTTAAGCGGATGGTAGCATGAAATAACTCCATCTTGAACTTGGTTTGGTTGATTTATTTTGAGTTTGGAGAATTTAGTAACCAAATCTTTGTAGGTAGATAGAAAGTAAGGTTTTTAAGGGTTTGAAGACCTAACAAGGATGAAAGGCCCATTCCACCAACTATAATCCTTGTAATTGAGTGGAATGAGTCCTATATGATTAGGATTAGGCATTGGAAGGGTGTTTTTTAGTAGGGGAGGTTGTTTGTGTGTTTGGGAATGATGCCCTAGATGTTAAATTGTGTAATTTTGAGTGAAAGTTGATGGTTAGAGGTGGTAAATGGTAGAAACCCTTGGGAGCAGCACATTTTTATGATTGATTAAGTATGTGGAGGAATATTTGAGTGTGATTGAAGATTTTTCCAAGTGGTTAGAGGCCTAGAACATAGATTTTCAATAAAACCCTCCTAGAAAAGGGTTAAATTGAGGGTTTGGTGTTGAGGAGGCTAGATGAGAGTTTCCCCTAATAAAAGTGATTGATTTTGGATGGTTATAGCTTGGTTAATTCTTCCTAACTAATTTTTTATGTTCAGGAAGAGGGCTCCTTTGTAAAAGTGACCTAATTGAAGGTCTAGGGCATTGTAGTAGCCTAATTTTGGAGGAGTTGGTTCAAAGTAACCTACTAAGGTTTCAAGATATGTTTTTGTATCCCAAAATGGGTGTTTAAAACAATTTTTTTTTGTGGGTTTTAGTTGATTTTGGAAAGGTATACTCCATTTCCACTGTATGGACACCTACAAGAAAATTGTGAAGGAATAGTGAAAACCCATTGAGATAGGGTTTTGGTAATTGGAAAAGTGTTTAGTTGAGTTTGAATTGATTTTGTTTGGCTAAAGACCTCCCTCCTCTGCATCAATTGGTATCAGAGCATAGGAAGTAGATATTTTGAAGGAGAAGTTGAAGGGTTGCAATGAAAGATTGAAGGTGAAGTGTCAAGATGCCTCCCAAGGGGAATACTATGGCTAGAAAGATGCAAGAGATGGAAGAGAAGGCTGAGAGGGAGATTAGAATGTTGAAGGAACTACAAAATAGGTTGGTTGCAAGATTGGAAATTGTTGAAATAGGCCAACAAAGTAAAATGGTTCTTTGTGATGAAAGTGACACTGAAGATGAAGAAGATGAAGAATACGAAGATGTGGAAGAAGAGTTGGATCCTAAAGAATAAAAGATTGCAAGGCTACTCAAGGTGGTCAAAGGAAACAAAGACAAGGTAAAAGATTATTTTCCTATGTATGATGGTAATCTTGATGATGAAGCATTGTTGGATTGGATTGCAACTTTAGATAACTTCTTTGAATGTGAGGATTTACCTGATGAAGAAAAGGTGAAGATAGAGAAAACCAAATTGAAGGGGCATTCATTATTTTGGTGGGACTATGAACAAGTTGAAAGGAGAAGAAAAACTAAGGCCAAAATTATTTCATGGGATAGGATGGTAGCCAAATTGAAAGGTAAATTTTTGCTAAGTGATTATGCTATTCAAATGTCTAAAATGCTTCAAGATTTAAAGCAAATGGAAATGGATGTTAAGAACTATACTAATGAGTTTTATAAGTTGAGCATAAGAGTAATACGTATGGTTGATGATGTAGAAAAGGTGGCCAAGTATCTTAGTGGACTAAGATATAACATCCATGATGAATTGAGTTTGCACAATCTGAGGACAATTAAAGAGTGCTATCAAATAGCTATAAGGGTAGAAGAAAAAGTGAAAAGAAGGAAAGAAAATACAAGTAGAGGTAAAGGTACATTTTATTCTTCAAGACCATTAAGTGAAAGCCAAAAAGATGCACAAAAAGGAAAATAATAGTTTTTTGATCAACATGATGGATTCAAAGGCTCTAGAGGTATATTTTGAGGAGGTATAAGTACAAATACATTTTTATAGTAGGTGTTACAATTGTAATGAGTTTGGGCATCCAACATACAAGTTTCCTAAAAATCAAGGTTCCACTTCTAGTGGTGGTGAAAGGAGAAGTGAACAAAGGGCTCAAATAGTGCAATAAGATGAATGTGAAAGTACAAATTATACAAATCTAGTTGTTGCTCTATAAGTTGGGTACTCTTTGATGGTCGGAAGACAACTCCTCAAGGAAACAAGGGAGAAAGAACCAATGCAAAGAAGAGCTCTATTTCGAACTACATGCAAATGCAAGGGTATGGTATGCAAGGTAATCATAGATTCAGGTAGCACTAAGAATATGGTCTCTAATGACATGATAGATAAGTTGAAGTTGAAAAAATTTCCTCATGAAATTCCATATACGATATCATGGTTGAATGATAACCAATCCATCTTGGTTAGTGAACAAGCTTTGATTGAATTCAATATTGGTGGTTATAATGATAAAGTTGTTTGTGATGCTATACCAATGGATTGTTGTCATGTTTTGCTTGGGAGACCATTGCAATATGAAAAGAATGCCATATATGATTGTAGAAGCAATAGTTATCAAATTAAGCATGAAGGGAATAGTTTTACAATAACTCCATTGCAAGGAGGTGTTGAGGCTCATTCTAAAGTAGCAAAGGTGATAATTTTTGGTAAGCAAGAGTTTGTGAAGAAAAAGAAAGAGAAGTCTAAGGATTTTGCAACCACTTTCATGTTTGAATAATCAAAACAAATAATTTCAAGAGTTCTTCAGGGTTGAAGGATAAAGGTAGAGTGTTGATTCCTAAAGAAAACCAAGAGAAGGCTAAAGAACAACTAAGTCAATAACCACTAGTTGGGTTGAGGGAACATGATGCAATCATAGTTGGGACAATACCTTGTCCCCTAGTTGTGAGAGAGGTTAGACAGTAGACATGTTTTGCTATGAAAAAGGATGGTAGACCTAATAAGAATGATGAAACAGAGGTAGGAAAGGCTAATAGAATAGTGGTATATGTGACTAATAAGGAAATTATTGCTGAGGCAGAGAATCTAGTGGAAAAAATAGAGGGAAAAAGTGGAATGAAATAAGTTGACAAGTAAAGGAAAGAGAGTGAGTTTGAGTTTTTTACAAGAAATCAAGAGAGGAAATTCAAAATAAAAGTTGATAGAGGATAGTGTGCAGGTGTAAAGGTAAGTTCTTCATTGATTTCCAATGGTAGAAGACATTATGCAAAGATGGGACAACACACAAGTGGCAAAAAGTGGCAGGATCAATGGGAAAGTTTACAAGTTAAAAGAGCAACAGAAAAAAAAAATTTAGGTCAAAGAGATGAAAATTTTAGAGGTGGACCAGTTGAAGTTTTGTTTCCAAGAGACTTGGAAAATTTTCAAGGTTGGTTGTATGGTGTAGAGCACCATGGGCATCATTTTTGACAATATGAGTTAGTAGGGTCTTAGATAGGCGTGTTTGTGTTTTTTCAACTAAATAAGGCCATAATAGGACATATTGTAAGGTTTTAAGTCTATTTGGGTAAGTTTGGCATTTATCATGCAAAAAGTGCAAAAATTGTAAAAGTTGTCAAATAAAAATGTAAAATTGCAACTTTTGTAGAAGGCCAACAGTCAAGTAGGTTCAGATTCAATTTTGAATAGTTGAGATTGGTTGGAAAGTGCTTAAATATCATTGTAAACTTCTAACCAAGGTTGGTGTTGATGATCTTGTGAAGAAATCTCAATAAACTCCCCATTTTGACTGTAAATTTTTGTATTTCATTCAAATTTTGTTGTTGCAGAGCTTTGTATGTGTTTGTATAGTAGGTTTTTGATTGAAAAATTATTGAAGTGGATGGTGGCATGAAATAAATTAATCATCAACTTGGTTTGGTTGACTTATTTTGAGTTTAGAGAATTTAGTAACCTAACAGGGATGAAAGGGCCATTCCACTGACTATAATCCCTGTAAATGAGTGGACAAGGTCCTATATGATTATGATTAGTTGTTGGAAGGGTTTTTGTGAGTAGGGGAGGTTTTTTGTGTGTTTAGGACTAATGCCCTAGATGTTAAATTATGTAATTTTGAGTGAAAGTTGATGGTTAGATGTTGTAAATGGTAGAAAGCCTTGGGGGTAGTAGATTTTTATGATTTATTAAGAATGTGTAGGAATATTTGAGTGTGTTTGAAGATATTTCCAAGTGGTTAGAGGCCTAGAACATAGGTTTTCAATAAAATCCTCCTAGAAAAGGGTGAAATTGAGGGTTTGGTGTTGAGGAGGCTAGATGAGAGTTTCCCCTAATAAAAGTTATTTATTTTGGATGGTTGTACTCTGGTTAATGCTGCCCAACTAAATTTTGAGGTTGGGGAAAATTTTATAAGAGGATTCCTTTGTAAAAGTGACCTAATTGAAGGTCCAAAATAACATAGTAGCCTGATTTTGGAGGAGTTGGTTCAAAGTAACCTACTGAGGTTTTAAGATATGTTTTTGTATGCCAAAATGGGTGTTTGAAAAAACTTTTGTTTTGTGGTTTTGAGTTGAGTTTGGAAAGATATCCTCCATTTCCATTGTTTGGAAACCTTTAAGAAAATTGTGAAGGAATAGTGAAAACCCATTGAGATAAGGTTTTGGTAATTTGGAAAGTGTTTAGTTGAGTTTGAATTGAGTTTTTTTTAGCTAAAACCCTCCCTCCTCTACATCAATGGTGTAGATTGTTTCTATATTAACTGCAATAAGAAACATTGGTTTTACCAATGATCATAGTGGTGGAGAATGTATGTTCTTGCTCAGGGGTTTGGTGAAAGCCTATGAGGCTACACGACCCAATATGGAAGGGTGGAGAGCAACCCTTCTTTTGTTGTGTTTCATTTTTGGGGAAATAATTATCAGAGCTAAGACTTTTTTATTGATTTTGCAACCATCACCCCATGCAAAAAACACAAAATAACCTCCAACCCCCTTCATAGAAGCTCAAAAATAGATGATCAAAGTTGCACCTTCACAAGAGCTCGATGTCCTAGCATCAACATTAATTGTTGTATGGTTTTCATGTAGTGGTGATGGTTGTAATAACATCTTCCATTCTAAACCTCACAAAACATAGTGAAAGTCTATATAATTTTTGGTAAGGTATTGTTGGGTGTCATTTTGTGGCTTTACCTACTATTAGAGTTGTAGCAAAGACAACGAGCTTTTGTAAAGGTACAACTTTGATCACCCTATTCTTCACATGTATTAGTATTTGTATTTGTTTGTATGTATACTTGTGGACATGGTTGTGTGCATGTATACATCTACATAAACATATATGCATGCAATTGAATTTTCTGAGTGGATACAACATCTTGATATACATGTGTGTATATATGTGTCTGTAATGTATAAATGTATACATATAAGCATGTAGATTTGAATGTTTATATGTATGTGTGAGTGTGTATGTCTGTATATGCATTTTCCATATGTATTCTATTAAGTGTATTAAAAAAAATTGATATCACCATTGATTATGCTGGTGGACAATGTATGTTATTCTACAACTTTAATCAATGGTGAGACAAATGTTTCATCTTACACTTAATATATAGCTTGTCATTCTAAAAAATCCTTATTGAGGCCTAGAAAATTAACAACTATCCTTTGAAAAGAATAAATATAGGGCCTATTTAATTCTTTTCCAACCATTGCTAGTATATGGGAACCACATATGAAATAGTATTACTAAAGCAACATGTCAACAATCACCAATGCCTTATGGAAAATAGTGCAAACTATTACCACAGGCCACACAAAAAAAACCAAAAATGCCTTATCAAGTAGAACATGAACTATTTTATTACTTTCCAACCATCGCCACTACACAGAAACCATACAGGTGATCCCACAATACTGGTTTATAATTTTTGGCCAAACTGGACACTGAACTAATTTTTTCTAACTAAATCTTCACTTTCGGGAACCTATAGCGGCTAAATCGTGAGGAATTTTAAGATGATGCAAACTAGTGATTTGTGAAATTTTTTCTATAGATTCTAAATATATTTTTTTCAAAAATTTTGGAATCAAATTGCACTTATTTTTTATCTCCTTCAAAAATTAGTTTTTTTCATCAAACACCATTTTAAGGAGTGATTCTCACAGTATAGAACATAAGTTTTTTCCATAAAGGATGAAATTCTTTTTTTTTCAAATTTAGATTTGTAACTATTATATCTAGTGCTTTCATTTGGTTTCATAGTGCTTTATTGAATATTTTTTCCTTAATCAAGTTTCAAAGTCAAACCAATTATGATTTAGACATGCATAGACTATATACAACATAACTTTTTTTGTATGTATCAAAATTCTCTTTTTTTTGTTGGATCAAGGACTTCAATATCTAGATCACTGATATTTTTCAATTTTTTTTTGATAATTTGCTATTTTTCCACATGTGCAAAACAAAGAGCTTGATTTTTAGTGAAAAACCTATATTCACAAGAAATAAAAAATAAATATAATAAAAAAATTAAATTTATTTAAAATTATACTTTTTGGGAAGCTTATAATAAGGATTACATACAAAAAATAAATTTTAAATTAATTCATTTGATTTCCCAAAAGGTAAATCAGAAGTGGTTTTTTATCAACATTTTTATAGGTGTAAAAGAGACTCCATTATAGGCCTGGTTTAAAAATAGCAGGGTTCTATCCAAGGGTTTTTTTATCTAAGGTGGCTCGATCAAACCCTCTTCAATTGGAATCCTTTAAATGAAACTTTTCAAGGCTTAAATCATTATATTTTCTAAAAATATGTGATTTTAGCAAAAATCAGGATCTCCCAGAAATTGTAAACAAGTATTGTGGGATCACCCATACAACAATTAATGTTGATGCCAATCGACATTTAATTTTGCTATCCTTCTCTATTGACATTCCATACATGTTTAATATTAAAAAATAAAAAAAATCTACCACCATTTTTCTGATCGGGAGCTGCAAGCTAGAAGGGTTAAAAACTAGGAAGGCTAACAAAAATTATGGCTAAAGTGCACAAAATAAGGGAAAACCACAAAGCATGAGGTTTCATAATTTTGTCATTTGATTTATATGGTTTTAATCTTCTTGTGTTGGCTGAGTGTAGAGTATATTGTTGCTACATGTGAGTTCACAAAGTTATGTTGCATATATCTATCTTTGATATTGCTACAATTGCATAACTTAGAATGATAGGCTCTATATCAAGTGCAATAAAAAATGTTGATTTCACCATTGATCACAATTGTGGACAATGTATGTTCTTGCTTAGGGGTTTGGTGACAACCTATGAGGCTCCATGACCCAATATGGTATGGTGGAGAGCATGCCTTCTTTTGTTGTGTTTCATTTTATTTTCCCTATGTCCAGATATGTATGTTTGTGAAATTAGATGCAGACAACAATCATATGTATGATAGCCTACATATTAAGCATAATATAAAACAATGATATCACCATTGATTACGCTAGTGGAAAATTTATGGTCTACCACTATAATCAATGGTGAGAGTCTCTATATTAACTAAAATAAGAAACATTGATTTCACCATTAATTATATATTAGAGGAGACATTATTTAGATAGGAAAACAAAACATTCATACTCAATAAGGCATGAGTTCTCTATATTTTATAATCTTGCATCCCATATATGAGGGTTTCCCCTTATAAATTGATGAATTTTTGATGTGTGATATTTTCTTCAATTTTTTTGTATATCAATATCTACATTTATATCACTCTCAAATTTTGCAAATTTGAATTGCTTGTTTCAAAATTTTGTCTCTGCACTCTCAGAAGGGCACTAGAGAAATATGCCAGAATGACCTACTTTGGAGGGTCATATTTCATAGCCTGTTGATTTTCAAGACAAACCCATTTCTGAGCTCACTCATGTGACATATGTGAGCAAGCATGTCAAATATCAGCTTCCTATGATGAGTTCTGATAGGGTTTTGAAAAGCAAAGCTGGAGGATTTTGGCAATTTTCTATTGTTTGCAAACTTTGTGTTTTGTAAACCTCTAGTTCAAGCTTGTATTTTTCAAATGGATGATCTTCATGTCAAAATTATTGTTTCTTTACATTATCCATACCAAAATGAACTCCCATGTTAAGTTTTAGAGCCTCATGATTTTATTTTCTATTTTTAATAGATCAAAACCAAATGCAATTTCTTCAGTTTTGCACCTGGATCTTCTGAAACCTTTCTGAGAGGTCAAATTTGACCCTCAATATATTTTGATGGCTGATGACTCATACAAATCCCTCTTGCACACATGTTCACTACACCAAAATAATCTACTGTGTCCAGTGGCAACTCACTAGGAGTTGATTTGATATTTTTGCAATGAGGTGATTTCGTGAGTTTTAATTGGTTCTGAATAGGCTGTTGTGGCAGAAAGTTCAAATAAGCAACTTTTTTGATTAATATCTTTCACCTTGGGACCTCTTTTCCTTAACCGTATTTTTCACTCCATTCTTTTACTGAATGTCTACATGTTTGCAAGTTTTCGTGGCTCCAAGAGGTCATTTGACTAGTTTTCCAAGCCGATTTGAGAGCCAACTTGGCCAATTTTCCTTATTTTGCAAAAGGGTCAAAAAGCAAGTTTTAATGGAAACCCATTTTGAATTTTCATGCTAGATGCATTTAGGAATTGTCTCAAACCAATTCAAGGGAAACTTGTTTGAAAACATTTTTTTTTAGCTGGGACCACATAGGGGCTCGATATGCTCTTGTTGGAGGGTGTTTTGGCATTGAAAGGGCATGAACTATAGAGCATGGTTTTATCAGTGGGTTGTCATTTCTTATCATCATAAATTTATTCCATCTATTTGCTAGAAATGGTGTTACATTTGAGTCATCATGGGGTAAAGTCACAACACCACTCAATCTTGGTTGTTCGAACAACCACAAGCACTAAGATAACAAATCTAAATGAAGAGATGAGTTTGAAAATTTAGAAGGCATTAGAAAAGACATGGGGTTGTGTACATCCATATAGGGTAGTTTAATTTAGGGGATTTTTTGAAGAATTACATGATGATGAGAATAGCATCCATCCCTCAATGGAATTGTCTTTTGATTAGTCACACTATGCAATGTTTCATCATGCATTGAAGCTCAAGATGCTTTGTGCATCAAAGGTGGAAGGCACATGATTATGTTTATGAATTCCTCACATAAACACACATAGCATATGGAGCATAGCACACATGGAGGAATGAGTGGGAATGTTGGATAGGGTATGTAAATCCATCAAAGGTATAGAGGATAGAAGGATTCCTCTAAGAGACAACACAACCATCAGAAATTGGAGGTAGCCACCATGGACAAGACATGATTGATACATTTATAAAATTCCAGGCATAGTAAAGGAATGAGGCATCCTTTACTAAGTTCCCTTTCAAATTTGGTCATATGAAGTGCAAGGATTGTTGCACATGATGGATAAGCTAAAAAGACATTAGAAACTTTCAAGCAAATGTAATGAATGGAGTCCAATTTGAAGATAAAGGAGGGTGTGGCTAGTGTTGTATTGAAGATGGATAAAATTTTGATCAAGTAAATCCTCTATTGGGGTGCTCTAGATAGGAGGTTCAAGTGCCATGCCTGGAGGATATATTCACAAAATGTGATTTGTTGAAAAGTATAAAGAAACTTTAAAAGCTACGAAGAGGTATATGCACCCGTCAAAGAATGTATCCAGTGCGCATGAAAGAGGATACAATAAAAGAAATGAATGCATAAAGTAGATTTGTTTAAAAGGCTTTAGAATCCTTGATGCAAACAAGGGTCTCCAACACAAGTTAAAAAAAAATGGGAAAGTTTGGAGCAGGGTATGCACACTCATCAAAGCAGAGAAAAAACAAAACAATAAAGACCCATCAAATGCTCAATGAAGCTTCTTGAATGTGCACAAACTGTATATGTTGAAAGGACTTTAAAAACCTTCAAGTAAATGTAAAAAGATAAGAAGGGAGCAACAAATCAATGGAGGTAACACATTAAATGAATGTGTTGAAGAGGCATTTGGAACTTTCACGCAATTATCTTGACAGGAGTAGTGCTAAGTAGAGTGGGGTCATTATGCAAAAGCTAAGAGGGAACTTATGCTAATAGATCAGCCATGCACCAAGAAAAAGAGCTTGAGCACATTGTGAATGGGCTAATCCAGGCTGCAAAAAACCCTCAAGCAAATGTGAGTAAAGAGGTACATCAAATCAGTGGAAAGCACTAGAGTAGATTCTTTGAGAAGAGGCCCGATGGTAGTGAGGATGGTCAGAGCATAAGCACTACATCTAAGAACCAAGAGATGACTACCACCATGGAGCAACACAAAAAATAGAGTTTTAGAGGATACAATAAAAGAGTAGATTAAGGCAACATAGGGAGATTAAGAATCAATGGCAAAGAAACAAAGTGTAAAATGGAACACAATCTAGACCTTTCCCCACCAGCTCATAGGAATTAATTTCTAACCCTTAAATTCCTATGGGATTGGAAAGGTCGCACCACATGACATGTGGGCCTAGGACTTGTTGAATGCACAGGTGCAATTTTAAAGGGGGTGATGGTTTAAATTTTTCATTTTTCTTTTTACAAAAGAAAAAAAAATTAAAATCATTTATTTGGACATGATAATTTAATAAGAAAAAATGTGGGTAATTTCCCCCATTCCTTGCTGTCTCGTGGGATTTTGGTGATATCACGACAAAGGTAGCAAGGTTGGCGAGAAGCAGTAAGTAAGGTGGGTTCCAGAAAAATATAAATTGTTAGATTGAAATATTAAAGGAGTCCTTTATTCATTTTTAAAGGAAAATCATTTAGAATTAAATGTTCCCGATAAGTGTTGGTTTCTTAAAAAACATTTAATATGTGATTAAAGGTAAAAGTGATGGGTGCTAATAAGTTCTCCTCATGTAATTTTAAATTGTTTTATTTCTAATGAGGGGAATATTTTAAAGCTAGGCATGTGAATGTAAAGTGTTGAGGGAAAATACTTTATTTGCTGAGGCAAATATTTTAAAGCCCATGTGAAAGTAATGTGCAAAAGGGAATATTTTAATTAGATGTGTTGTGTGTTGGGGAATAAAATGTAAAAGGTGAAATGTTTTATTGCTAAGCAATAAAATACAAGTGGAATAAAATATAACGTGCAGCTCCAACAAATAATGGGCAAAAACAAAATTTTCATAGGCACAAAGATATTTTGTAGCTGCTGGTAAAATGGAGTGAATTTATCCACATGGGAAAGTTTTCTATTGATGAGTAACTTGAGACAAAGGAAAAATTGGATGGAAAATTTGTTGCAAGGAAGAGAGATGAGACAAGCTTTTCATTTTGTTAATCAATGAGAAAGATGTTTCCAGACAGCATCTACAAATCATTCTTCTGGAGCTTTCTTTGCTCCTATTTCTTCTCTTCTATTCTCAATTGTAAAGGGTTATGAGGTTTTAAATTCTTGTATGGGGTTGGGTAGATAGAAAATGTTTGATTTTTTCATCTCAATTTCTTGAGATTGTTTTATCTATTTATGGGTCTAATTCAATGAAATGGTTAAATACTTTGAACAAATAATTGTGATTTTAAGTGTGCAGGTTGGATCTGATAAGGAGAATTTGATTGATAACATGAGAGGATATATTGATGTAATACATTAACAGTTGTAAATCTATTGGTTGAAGTTTGTTTGTTGATGAATTTACTTTATGAATTTGACTCCATGGCCCAAAATTAGGCACTAGTTTGTCATTTAGCTTTATGCATCTAAGAAACAAGTTTAAATTCAAAATCATTTTAAATCCCTATTGTTTGGTTGAAGTTTAGTGTTATGCTTCCCAATTACTAAGTCTTGATATAATGAGAATTTAGCCATATTTGAGGTTATCAATGCTTTCTTTGGTTTATTTTCATTGAGAATTATCTACTATAAAAAGTAATGTCTATGTATGAGTGGATTAAGTCTTTAGGCATTGTATAGGTTGACCAACCTTGGTCCTGTAGAGCCAGAAGTGCAAAAGATCTCAGTCTTTGACTGAATCTTGTCAGTTGGCCAAATCCACCATTGAGTTTGATCATTAGAAAGTGGATAGTCTATAGGATTCATTGGATTTTTTGATTTGGAGCACCAATAGGATGGTGACTCTAATAAGGAGAATTTTGAATCTCCAATTGTAGAATCAGTAATTCTAGAGTGATATTATTTTCTATTCTAAATTTGGTTTAAGTTTTGAAGGATTTCAAACCTGGAGAAAGAATTTGTTGTAGTGAACTTGAAGATTTCATGATTTGTGGTGCTCTACTAGTGAAAGGAACTTACAAAGAGATTTATCTATGAAAGAACATATTGTTTGAAGCTCAATCCTCTATGAAGAGAGGTGGCAACTCTATCAGAAGAACCTATTGAAGAGGTGAATACAGTTCCAGATCTACAATATTTCCAAAACAATTTGGAGCAGCTGTAACATTTCCAAGTATTCTTAATCTTTGGTTTTCAAGAAAATCCTATATGAAAGCCATATTTGAACTTCTTAGGAAAAAATTGTGTTTCCCTATTGAGTGATTAATACTAACAAAGGGAAAGGACGGTAAAATTGTGTTTGCACACTCCCATTTGCTGGATTTGTTATGCTAATTGTAATTGCAGTTCCATTGAAAGAATTTTGTCTATTGCCCAAATATTTTCTAGTTTGGATGGTTAGAATGCATTTGTATATCTTAAATATTTCCATCAGTTTGCATTATCGTATGTTTCAAGCCTAGGTTATTATCATGTCAATAATTTTCATAGTAATCCTTCATTTGGTGATGGTTGTGATTATGCACAATTAGTTTAGCCTTGATTTGCATATATCCATGGATCATAAAATAGCCATAACATCAGACACTTTGAGACAACTTGTTAAGAAGTGTCAAAATTCTGATAATCTTCATACCTTGACACCCCAAAATGCATGAACCTAAGAGTGCAAAAAACTAGGATAAGGCCGAAATGGAAAGTTGTATTTGAGAGGGGAATTGAAGAAATGGATGAAAGGCACCGAAGGTTTCAACAAGCCCAGTTAAGAGACAATAAAACTATGTCTACTTGCCAAGTTAATGCACCTTATGTCAATTCCTTTGACCCATTATATGCTCAACTAGATTTATCATGGGCTTATTACAAAACTAAAAGTATGTCAACTCAAGTTTATAAGAAGATGCCTAGATTTAATGGATACAATATTTATGAAGGAGATGCACATGTTAAAAAAATTTCCAGCTTTATGGAGAAACATTCATTTGGATATCAGGATATGTGGATGAAATTTTTTGTCAGATCCCTTGAAGCAAGAGCTTGGGATTGGTATTTAAGTTTTCGTAAGAAGTCATTTCCTTGTTGGGATGAACTAGTGAATGCTTATAGAGAAGAATTTGCAAGAGACCCCTCTAACCTTGTCACAAGGTTAAAGTTGATTAAAAAGAAAGATGAAGAATCAAGCATTGATTTCATTCATAGATTTGTTGTTGTCCTATCACTTATCCCAAAGAATTTCAGACCTAGTACTCCAAATTGTATCCATATGTATTTTAAAGCCTAAGAGGAAGGATCTAGTGCATTGTTAAAATATTTTAGAGTATTAAGTATGAAAATGGCTTACACATTTCTAGATAATTTGGAGAAATAGAGGAATGAATATGTGCTAAGTTTATTGTCTTCAATTTTGTGTAAGCATGCTAATGAAATCAATAGCTATGTGAATGAAAATGATCAGAGCTTTTTAGACAAATGTATACTTGAGAAGGTAGAGGTCAAGAAGGATGCATCATTAGATGATGAGGAAGTTATCTTTGAACAACCTATAGAAGAAATATACCCAACTAAAAATCAGCAGCCATGTTTCCCAAGCCAAGAACAAGATGAGGGATATGAATTGGATTTACTCTTTGAAGAAGAGGTATGTAATCAATAGTGTAATGGTGTAATTGATCATGTCAATTCTACATATGTTGAGTGTAGCTCTGATGAAAGTCTTCATAATGAGACAAAGGAATTTTCTGATTTGGGAAATGCTTCTGAAGATGTCAGTATATCAGCTGCAAGGGAAGAGGTATGTAATGAATTTCAGTTAGCAAGATCAAGCACAAGCAACTGCGATGAAGAAACCCTTGATGGTTTTTAGTCTGACAATGTAAATATTGTTGCCTATCCTGAGGAGGAGGTAAATGAAAAACTCAATGAAGACACCTAGTTCAATATTGCAATGCAAAAAGATGTGGATTGAAATTATGATAGCCTAGAAGTGAATAAGAGAAAAAAAATGGATAGATTGTTCTCTATGAAAAATTGTGACCATGTTTTTGACAAGGTTGTTAGCAATTCAATCTCTCATGATTGGGGAAGTCTAGTTTATGATCATCCCATTGCATTTTCAAATCTTGATGATGAAGATAGCTTGATATATCTAGATTTGCAATTTGATAATGGATCCAATTCAAGTGAAGGTCAAGGAGAGGAAGTGGTTGAGAGAATGAATAAGAACAATGATCTATTGAATAGTGAACAAATTTTAGATCTATTGACCACTAAATATCAGAGATGTGCACATGTGAATTCCTCTCAGTTGTTGAGTGTTGTTCACATTGAATTTGACAATGATGATGATCTTCAAGATTTGAGGTATGATGCATGTGTTTTTTATTCTCCTTCCAATTATGAACTAGTTGATCATGATGATGATAATGAAAATGAATACAAGTAGTCATTCAATTGTGGTGATGCATTTTATGATGAGTATGAAAGTATGCATGATGATACAAACTCAAAAATTTGTTTTAGATGAGTTTAAAGTAGCATATGACCATGCAGTTTATGCATCCAATGAGCCAAGTTTTGAAAATTCTAATGCAGATTTAGAAAATTCTTTGTTTACTAACTTGAATGAGCCTAGTCATGATTCTTTGAATGTAAATATAGACCTTGATTTCAATGAGAAATCAAATTATGTTTTTGAACCGAAATTGCTCATTTCTAAGCAAGCTTGTGATGCTGAAGAGGTTGATATGTCAGGTTCAAAGGATAACATAATGGGCAAGGACAAGTCAAAAATATTTGATGATTCTCAATACCAGCATGATGAAGAATATTTTTAGAGCGTGCCAATACATGAGTGTATCTCTTTGCATACACTTGGAGATAGTTTGCATGATGAGCAAGATCCTTCAATAAATTCTTGTGATGGTTTCACTTATGACATGCATTATAGTGATCATATTGAGCCTAATCGTTCTAGCCATGTGGAAGAATGTGAGTGCTAATTTTGTCAGCTAGGATAAGTTTTCACAAAGTTTGGTAATGCGCAAGACATTGAAGAAGGTTGTCTTAAGCTTGAGAAGGGTTTATATGATGAATGTGATAAGTTGTTGCCACATGATAATCAACATTTTGAAAGTATGTCTGAATTTTAGATGCATGGTGATTATGAACCTATTGATGATATTGTCTATGATTGTCTATTAAGAGGTAACAACTTGTTTAATCGGGTAGATGGTTGTGATCAAACTATGCTTTCATATGGCCTTGATCACTATTTTCAAATGTTGCTACTTGATACAAAATTAGAAAATAAAAAGTGGTAGTGAAATGGTCTATTTTATTTCATTTCCACTTGATGACAAAGCTAAACAGAGAGCAAGTTTCCACTTGCACAAAGGTAGCCTGATACTTGTGTTTGCAAAGGTGTAGTTGTTCATGTTGTTGTGGTTTGATAAGTGCAAGCATGAGTTGAGGGAGATTAGCTCTTTTTATAGAATTGTGTTTAACAGAAGTAAATGTTGACTCCCATTTTCATTTGGTGGCCTGGGGTCACCAGATGGAGTTGAAAAAGGTGAGAATGAATAAAGTAGTCTGAAGACACCTGATGGACTCAGTATTTGGTCTACTCCCTAGAGATATAGAATATTGTTATGCCCACAAAGGGCATACATCCCTAGTCGGATCCACTGATGGCACTCTCAAATTTTGCAAATTTTAAGTGCTCATTTCAAAATTTTGCCTCTGCACTCTCAGAAGTGCACTTGAGAAATCTACCTAAATGACCTACTTTGGAGAGTCATATTTCGGAGCCTGTTGATTTTTAAGCATACCCATTTATGAGATCATTCATGCGACATATGTGAGCATGCATGTAAAATTTTAGCTTCCTATGATGAGTTTTGACAGGGTTTTGAAAAGCAAAGCTAGAGGGTTTTGGCACTTTTTTGTTGTTTGCAAACTTTTAGTTTTGCAAAGTAGCCTCTCGTTCGAGCTTGTATTTTGAAAATGGATGATTGTGATGTCAAAACGATTATTTCTCTCCATCCTCCATACCAAAATTATCTCCCATGTCAAGTTTCAGAGCCTCATTATTTGATTTGTTATTTTTAACAGATCAAAACCAAATGCAATTTCTTTAGTTTTGCACCTACATTTTATTAAACATTTATGAAAGGTCAATTTTGACCTTCAATATATTTTGATGATTTATTACTCATGCAAATCCCTCTTGCACATGTTCTCACTACACCAAAATTATCTACTATGTCTAGTTGTAGCTCGCCAATAGTTGTTTTAATATTATTGCGACAAGGTGATTTTGTGAGTTTTAATTGGTTCTGAATAGGCTATTGTGGTAGAAAGTTCAACTGAGCAACTTTGTTGATTAATATCTTTCACCTCAGGATATTTTTTTATCAACTATATTTTGCACTCCATTCTTGGACCGAATGTCTACATGCCTGCAAGTTTTCATAACTCCAAGAGGTCATTTGACTAGTTTTTGAGGCTGATTTCAAAGCCAGCTTGGCCAGTTTTGCTTATTTTGCAAAAGGGTTAGAAAGCAAGATTTAATGGAAAATTAGTTTGAATTTTCACACCAGATGCGTTCAAGAGTTTTCTCAAACCAATTCAATGGAAAATTTGTTTGAAAACAATATTTTTTAGCCAGGCCCACATGGGGGCTTGGCATGCTCTTGTTGGAGGGTGTTTTAGCATTAAAAATGCATGAACTATAGAGCATGGTTTTATCAGTGGGTTGTCATTTCTTATCATCATAAAATTCTTTCATCTATTTGTTGGAAATGGTGTTACATTTGAGTCATCATGGGGTAAAGTCAAAACACCACTCAATCTTGCTTGGTTGTTTGAGCAACCACAAGCACTAAGATAACAAATCTAGATGAAGAGATGAGTTTAAAAAATCATAAAGCATTGGAAAATACATGGGATTGTGTACATCCATATAAGGTAGCTGAATTTTGGGGATTGTTTGAACAATTGCATGATGTTGAGAATAGTATCCATCCCTTAGTGGAATTGTCTTTTGATCAATCATAGTATGCATTGTTTCATAATGCATTAAGCTCAAGATTCTCTATGCATCAAAGGTGGAAGGCACATGATTATGTTTATGAATGCCTCACATAAACACACACTACACATGGAGCATAGCACTCATGGAGGAATGAGTGGGAACATTGGACAATGTATGTAAATCCATAAAAGATATAGAGGATAGAAGGATTCCTCTAAGAGACAACACAACCATTACCAGCTAGAGGTAGCCACCATGAACAAGACATGATAGATACATTTAAAAAATTGGAGGCATAGGCAAGGTACACAACCTCCTTTACTAAGTTCCCTTTCAAATGTGGTTTCAACAAGTGCAAGGATTGTTGCACACAATGGATAAGCTGAAAACACTTTAGAAAATTTCAAGAAAATGTAATGAATGAAGTCCAATTTGAAGCTAAAGGAGGGCACAACTAGTGTTGCATTGAAGATGGATAAAATTTTGATCAAGGAAATCCTCTATTGGGGCACACTAGATGGGAGGTTCACGTACCATGATTGCAAGATATATTCACAAAATGTGATTTGTTGAAAAGTCTAAATAAACTTTAAAAGATACACACAGGTATATGCACCCATCAAAGAACACAACCAGTGTGCATGAAAGAGGATACTATAAAAACAATGAATGCATAGAGTAGATTTGTTTAAAAGGCTTTAGAAACCTTGATGCAAACTAGGGTCTCTAATGAAAGTTCAAAAAAAATGGGAAAGTTTGGAGTAGGGTATGCACACTCATCAAAGCAGAGAAAAAACAAAACAACAAAGACTCATCAAATGCTCGATGAAGCTACTTGAATGTGCACAAACTAGATATGTTGAAAGGACTTCAGAAGCCTTCGAGTAAATGTAAAACTCTAAGAAGGGAGTAGTGACTCAATTGAGGCAACACATTAAATGTATGTGTTGAAGAGTCCTTTGAAACTTTCATGCAAGTGTATTGATAGGAGCAATGCCATGTAGAGTGGGGTCTCTATGTAGAAGCTAAGAGGGCGTTTATGCTGATATAGCAGTCACACACCAATCAAAAGATCTTGAGCACATTATGAATGGGATGATCCAGGCTGCAAATAACCCTCAAAAGAATGCAAGTGAAGAGGTACATCGAATTAGTGGAAAGCATCAGAGTAGAGTATTTGATAAGAGGCTCGATGGTAGTGAGAATGAGCAGAGCACGAGCACTACAAGTATGAACCAGGAGATCACTACTACCATGGAGCAACACACAAAATAGAGTTGCAAGGGATACATCAAAAGAGCATATTAGGGCAACACAGGGAGATTGAGAATCACTGAGAAAGAAAAAAGGTGTAAAATGCAAGAAAATCTAGACCTTTCCCTACCAACTCATGGGAATTAATTTCTAACCCTTTAATTCCCATAGGATTGGAGAGGTTGTGCCACGTGGCATGTAGTCCCAGGACTTGTTGAATGTACGGGTGAAATTTTAAAGGGGGTGATGGTTTAAATTTTTCATTCTCCTTTTTACAAAAGCAAAACTTTTAAAATATTTTATTTTCCCCTGATAATTTAATAAGAGAAAATGTGGGTAATTTCCCTCATTCCCCACTATCTTGTGGAATTTTGGTGATGTCACGACAAAGGCATTAGGCTTGGTGAGAAGGAGTAAGGTGGGTCCCAGGAAAATATAAAGTGCTAGATTGAAATATTAAAGGAGTCCTTTATTCATTTTTAAAGGAAAATCATTTAGAATTAAATGTTTCCCGATAAGTGTTGGGTTTTCAAAAGGCATTTAATATGTGATTAAATGTAAAAGTGATGGGTGCTAATAAATTTTCCCCATGTAATTTTAAATTGTTTTTTTCTGATGGGGTGAATATTTTAAAAGCCAGGCACATGAATGTAAAGTGTTGTGGGAAAATAATTTATTTGCTAAGGAAAATATTTTAAAGTCAAAGTGAAAGTAATGTGCACAAGGGAATATTTTAATGAGATGTGTTATGTGTTGGGGAATAAAATGTAAAAGGTGAACTTTTTATTGATGAGCAATAAAATACAAGTGAAATAAAATATAATGTGTAGCTCTAGCAAATAATGAGCATAGACAAAATTTTCACGGGCATAGAGATATTTTATAGCTGTTGGTAAAATGGAGTGAATTTCTCCACATGGGAAAATTTTCTATTGATGAGAAACTTGAGACAAAGGCATAATTGGAGGAAAAATCTGTTGCAAGGAATAGAGATGAGAGAAGCTTTGCATTTTGTTAATCAATGGGAAGGATGTTTCCAAATGGCATCTACAAATCATTCTTTTGGATCTTTCTTTTCTCTTATTTCTTCTCTTCTATTTGCAATTGTAAAGGGTTTTGAGGTTCTAAATTCTTGTATGGGGTTGGTTAGATAGAAAATGTTGAATTCTGAGTCATAATTTGAGTTTGTAAAGTTGTAATTGCTAATTTCATTCTACTCCTACAGCTCTTTTTCATCCTGATGATGAATCACAGAGTGTGAAAAGTTGTAATTGCTAATCTCATTCTACTCCTACAACTCTTTTTCATCCTGATGATGAATCACGGAGTGTGAAAATTTGTAATTGCTAATTTCATGAGTAAATATCAGCCAGTTTGTGCAAATAAATCATGAAAGTCATGAATGTCATCAAATTGTCTCCAAAATTGTATAGTTTAAGTCATATGAATTCAATAATACAAAGCATGTTGGATTTTGTCAACTCAATTTCTTGAGATTGTTTTATCTATTTATGGGTCTGTTTCAATGAAATGGTTAAATACTTTGAATAGATAATTGTGATTTTAAGTGTGCAAGTTTGATCTGATAAGGAGAATTTGATTGATAACAGGAGAGAAACTATTGATGTAATACATTAATAGTTGTAAATCCATTGGTTGAAGTTTTTTTGCTGATGAGTTCACTTTATGAATTTGACTCCATGGCCCAAAATTAGGCACTAGTTTTTCATTTAGCTTTATGCATCTGAGAAACAATTTTAAAATCAAAATCATTTTAAATCCCTACTGTTTGGTTGAAGTTTAGTGTTATGCTTCCCAATTACTGAGTAAGTCTTGATATAATGAGAATTTAGCCATATTTGAGGTTATCAATGCTTTCTTTGGTTTATTTTTATTTGGAATTATTTTCCATTAAAAGCAATGTCTATGTATGAGTGGATTAAGTCTTTAGGAATTGTATAGGTTGACCCACCTTGGTCATGCAGAGCCAGAAGAGCAGAAGATCTCAGTCTTTGACTGAATCTTGTTAGTTGGCCAAATCCACCATTGAGTCTGATTATTAGAAAGTGGATAGTCTATAGGATTCATTGGATTTCTCGACTTGGAGCACCAACATACATCTATATCAAAAAAAATAAAAAAATAAAATTATACCATGTATTATAAACCAAGAAATAATTTTCCTTGATGACTATGGAAAGAAGATCATTGTTCATATAAAAATAATTAGTGAAGGTACTGATGATCATTTTAAAATTGTTACTTTGATAGAGTTAGACATGACATCAAATCAAATTTATTATTGGTTGGTTATTCATTGTGAGGTTTTGGTGAATTAATTGTTGGTTTATTGACACATAACCATCCTATTTTATCTTGAAGTTCATAGATGTGCCTTATTTGATACTTTTGATTAAATTCAAAGGTATGATGCATTCAAGTGGTAAATTTTCTTGTACTAAAATTAGTTGTAATGAAAATAAAAATCATATTAATTTCTGCAACACATTAAATGATGCTTAAATTGTTGATAGTTTTGTTTCAACTTCAGTGTATGCCCCTTATTTTATTTTATATTGTTTTGTTATAAACTAATGGTGCAACACATTTGATGATGCTTAAATTGCTTATAGTTTTGTTTCATTTTTAGTGTATGTCCCTCATTTTATTTTATGTTTCCCTATTCAGCACATGTATCGATATTTATAGTTCTTCTTAATTTACTATCTTATTGTGTATGAAAAATGAAACAATATAGCCACAGTTAGAGAACAATAGTCAACAATGCCTTATGGAAAAAATATAAACTATATAATATTAAATATTTTACTGTGTTACAACCATCACCACAAAACAAAATCCATAAATGAAATAATATTGGTTTCAATAGTGACGCAGAAAATTCTTTTTTCAATAGTGCATTATAAAAAATGAAACAACATAAAACTGAAGCCATAAATGAAACTATATTGGTTTCAACAGTGACCCAAGAAATTATTTTTTCAATAGTACCTTATTGAAAATGAAGCAATATAGCTAAAGCTAGACAACGGTCCATAATTCGTTATGTATAACAATGTAAATTCTATAACATTGACTATTTTATTATATATCATAAATGAAACAATATAGCCAAAGGTAGAGAACAACAGTCAATAATTCCTTATGGAAAACACCATAAATTATATAGCATCAAATATTTTATTGCATTACAACCATCTACAAAACAAAAGACATAAATGAAACAATATTGGTTTCAACAGTGACCCAGATGAAAAAACCCACAAAACAAAAAAATTCACAATAACATACCCATGGAAAATAAGAACAAAATAACCCCACACGTGAAAAAAATTATTTCCTAATAGTACCTTATCAAAAATAGCATAAACTATTTTATTTCCTTCTAATCATCACCACTATATGGAAACCATAAATGAAACAATATAGCTATTGCCTTGCAACCATGGCGACTACATGGGAACCATAAATGAAACAATATTGGTAAAGCCATAGAACAACAATCAACATTTCCCTATGGAAAATATCATAAACTACCAAAGAACAATATTGGTTTCAACAACACCTTATAAAAAATGAAACAATATAGCCAAAGCTAGAGAACAACAATCAACAATGCCTTATGGATAACAACATAAAATGTATAACATTTAATATTTTATTACATTGTGACCATCACCATAAAACACAAAACATAAATGAAACAATATTGGTTTCAACAATGACCCAGATGAAAAAACCCACAAAAGAGAAGAATTCACAATAACAAACCCATGCAAAAAAAACAATATAGTCATGCATGTGGAAAAAATATTTTTTCAATAGTACCTTATTGAAAATGAAACAATATAGCCAAGGCTTTCTAAACAATTCCTTAGCGAAAATAACATAAATTGTTTAATTTCTTTGCAACCATCAGAACCACACGAAAACCATAAATGAAACAATATTGGTTTCAACATTGTCATAGATGATAGTAAATTTCACAATAACAAACACATGCAAAAAAATAATGAAATAACCCCACACCTGAAAAAATTCTTTTTGCAACAACACCTTATAAAAATTGAAACAATATAGCCAAAGCTAGAGAACAACAATCAAAAATTCCTTATGGATATCAAAAATTCCTTATGGATTTTATGGTGTTCCAACCATTGCCACAAAACACAAACCATAAATGAAACCCGCATAAAAAAAAGAATTCACTGTAACAAACCCATGCAAAAAACCAAAATAACCCTGCATGTGAACAAATTCCTTTCTCAACAGTAGCTTATCGAAAATGAAACATTATAGCCAAAGCTAGAGAACAACAATCAACAGTGCATTATGGAAAACAACATAAACTTTATAACATTAACTATTTTATTACATTGCAACCATCGCCACAAAATGGAAGCCATAAATGAAACAATATTGCTTTCAATAGTGACCCAGGTGGAAAAACCCACAAAACAAAAGAATTCATACCCATTCAAAATCATCACCACAAAAAGTCAACCATAAATGAAATAATATTGGTTTCAAGAGTGACCTAAATGAAAAAACCCACAAAATAGAAGAATTCATAGTAACAAACCAATGCAAAAAAAAAAATATTGTCTTGAAAACATCATGACTACACAAAATCCATAAATGAAACAATATTGGTAAAGCCATAGAACTACAATCAAAAATGCCCTATGGAAAATTGAAATGCTCTACAAAGGGTTTTTTCAACATGCTCCTCTTCCTGCTTTCTTTAAAGGTGTTTCCCAAATGCACCTCTTTCTGCTTGCTTCAAATTCACCTCTTCCTACTTGCTTTCTCTTGGCTCCCTTCTTTCTCCAACGACTGCAAAAAAAAGGGGAAAATTTTATCTGATTCGAGACTTTTGTACTACTTTTGAAACCATCGCCCCATGCAAGAAACAAAAAACAACCTCCAACGACCTTCATAGAAGCTCAACAATGAAATATCCAAATTGTACTTTTACAAAAGATTTCCCTCCTTGCTCACAACTTTGATAGCAGGTAAAGCCACATAATGACACCCAACAATTTTGTTATGCCTTGCATAACCACCCCATTTTATTCTAGAACAAAATGGGTCCCCCTTCTCTTTTTGGTTTCGTTACCTTTGGTTATCTGCTTTTCCCTTTGGGAGTTCTTTTTTTTTCTTCCTAGGTTGTCTGCTGGTTCAGTTAAATTTTGGTCATGTCTCAACTTGAGTTGGTTTTCTTCTTGCTATAAATTGAATGAAATAATCACAAGCAATAGTGAATTTTATTATAAATATGTTTTATTTGCTTCTAAAGACTAATGGAGACTTTGTTTCATAGGATTAGATCGTGCACAGGATGTATTTGTCAAGGGAGCTTAGTTGGAAAACATTCCCCAATTCAGTTTGGTATAGAAAGCCTCTAAGGCAAGAGTCGACAAGACTTTTCAAATGTCTTGCCGATTGGTGGCTTGGCTCTCTCTGTTTAAAATCCAAAGGGGGTGTTAGAACTATAAAATCTTGGCATCTGTGTTGCCTATCGACAAGACCTCAGGGATGTCACAGTGATGAGGAATTCACATGCAAGTACCTATCGGCAAGACATTATTCATTGTTCCAGTGACCAAGAGTTTCCCCATTAGCATGAAAGTCTTCTTCGGGGTGAGGTCTTGGTGAGATCCTTATGTCTCACCAACCAGTGACACAAGGATATACATCTCGGTGAGAAACTCTTGCAATGGTAAGATGTCTTGGCGAGTGCATCTGGTCTCACCGACAAGGCATGAAGGGATTCTATCGGTATGAGGTCTTATAGTCTTACCGACCTATTTAGTCACACTAAAATATTGCTTCATCAGTGAGAGAATGATATTGTCACAGCGACAAAAAGTGAACTTATGGAGATCCCTCAGTGAGACATAAGTTGTCTAGGGGACATCTCCCCAATAAGAGAGTGTTACAACGACACATGTGAAATGAAAGAATCCATGTCGGTGTAACTATAGGGAGGTCTTGGAGACAACAAGCATCAGCAAAAAGGTCTTGCCGACTAGATGGAATCTCACCGAAAGGAAATAGGGTCCCCAAAGGACGATGCCTTCAGCATAATGTTTGGCTGAATGAGGGAAGTCCTGTTGAAGGGGGTGTCATTGGGGAAAGGTCTCGGCGAAGGGAGCTTGTCTCCCCGAAATGAACTCAAGGTAGCTCCGCAAAAATATCTCGGTGACTGATAAACATCTCACCAACAGGGATGCCTTCGGGGGGAGGGTTGTGCTTTCGCCAGAATGTCCTGCCGACTATGAAAGGTCTCCCCAAGGTATAATGAAGCGGCGTTGGTGAGGGGAGGTTTCCTCGCTAGGATGTCTCAGCAAGGGGCAGAAGTCTCACCCACAGGGGTTGGTATCGGCATAACATCTCGCTGAGGGGTTGGTCTTTGATATAGAATGGAAGGCTTAGTGGGATGTCTCACCGATGGCTATTAGTCTCGCCGAGGGGATTGTACCCTTAGTGTAATATTTTGAATTTGGTATAAGGTCTCAGCAACGAGGCAAGGTCTCTCCAAAGTGCTCTTAGCTCGGTGAAAGGAAGCTTCAGTTGGTGTAAAGTTTCACTGATCGAAGGGGGTCTCGGTGACAGATTTGGTATTGGTGTAATGTCTCGCCGACATAAATAAATGTGTCATCAGGGAAAGGTCTCAGCGATAGGAGTTGGTCTGGTTGATACAGAAGGAGACCAAGAAGAAAAGAGGAGATCAATATAAGGTCTCCCTGACCATGGAAAGTCTAGCCAACATCAAGGAGCTCGCCAAAAGAAAAGATCCAATGTCACCATGAAGTCTCATTGACCTGATAGGGTCTTGCCAATATGGAATATGCTTGCCAAGAGAAGAGGGGCTTCACCATGAGGTCATGCCGACTAGCGACTGTCTTGCTGATAGTATTTGTGGGCTCGATATGACTTCTATAGCTTGCCGAAACATCTCGCCGACTATCATGTGTTATGTCAATGACTCTTAGGAGGTAAAATCGCATTAGGGAGACATGATTAGTGTCTCACCAACATGTGATTTAAGATGGATCACTTTTGATTGCCCTGGAATCTTGTGTGGCCTATGTTTCACCAACTAGAAGAAGCTAAGGGAATGGCCTATTAGCCATTAACTGATTGACTACCACGTCCTTGAGGAAGACCAACAGGGTGCAAACGATATGGACTCATTCTGAGATCAAGAGGTGATGGATCAGCTTGGGTGGTGATGTTCATATCTATAAGGGAGGCCTGATGATGCTTCCAAAAGATGGTCAACATGCAGAAAGGCCTAGAACATGAAGGAGGCTGAAGGAAGGAAGCAACTATGACTCACAGGGACAGTTGTAGTGACTGTTGGCTGAGATAGATCAGTATTAGTGGAAAAATGTTTTAGAGCATTCAAGGAAGTCCTTCAAAGGAGTTAAAAGATAGACACAGTTATCAGGAGTAAGGGCTACAGCTAGAAAAGATCTGAAGGTTTATCATGAGGTCAAGCCATCACTGACATGGATAGCAGGGCTTCAAATTGAATGCAACATTGACTCTCTTCAGAAAAATCTGAGGGCCGATCCTCTTGAAAGCAAATATTTTGTAAACCCTAATGCAGGGGACAACACATTCTTTTGGGTACATTTTGTATATATGGCATTCTCACCTCTTTGTAAAGGTTGGAACTCGTAGCTTAGAAAATTGATAGTTAGAAGCAGGAGTAGGTTTTTTTTTTTGGAGTTAGATACATAGAAGTTAGCAGAAATAGAGGAGACAGAGCTGCATCCTGATTCTTTGTAATGGGAGCTCCTTTTGCATTCTTAGTTAGGAGTTAGATTTAGAATAGACTAATGTATCTTTTTAGATTTTATTAATATAAATGGAAACAATTTGGAGCCCTATATTTTCTATACACTGGTGATTGTACTAGCTTTGTAAGTGTTGTTTATCTATTTCACTAATAGTAGAAACAACCAGATCTTACTCTACTTCAGATTGTGTTTTAGAATGGTGTTTGTCTTAAGTTAATCATTTGATTTGTGAAGACTTCAAGGAATGGAATTTTATTTTGGTGTCTTATTTAAAATGGTAACTAGTACTCTATTGTAGAAATCAACACTGTGAATGAATGCAACTATGTGTTAATCACAAGTTAATTTTGTTCTTCAGTTTTAGTTTACAATTCCTTGAAGGATAGCAAGTCTGGTTAAGATAGATGAAGTATCATTCTTTTCTGTTCCAAAGCTCTGATCCATCTTTTTCTATTTCTTTAAAAACTTGGTTAGAATAGGTTTAACTTCATGCTTGATCTTAGAACAATCCAAAATCTCAACACCAATAGGCCCCTTGAATATTACTATTACATCAACCATTGAGCAACATCAACATAGTTGAGAACCAACTATAAAGACCTTGGGAGCTAAGATATCCATGTGTTGTCTTTCTCTTTCAGGAGAAACATGATAGCAATATTCAGTTTGTATGTTGCTGTGCCATTTGGACCATCAACACATAGGTGTGGGCCAAAAGTCTTCTAAGGAAAAATTACCTTTAAATGATAATGGATGAAAGCCACTATGGTGTATGGTAAATATTTCATTGTCATGTGGAAACTTCAAACATTTGTGAACCACTGATGGGACCATTTTCATTGAGAAAAGCCAAGGGTGGCCTAGCCATAAACAAATTGATCTAATTGTGGAATAATAGAAAATGTTACATCCATAGTTTTGGCTCCTATTTGTAAGGGGAGTACGATCGATATGATCATAGGGTACACAAAACCCGTATGTGTTTTAATCCATGTATTTGGTTTATTATAGTCATCTTGATATAGATTTTGTAATAATAGAAGGGTATGTGCAGGATCATGGTATGCCAAAAAGTGGCAATATTTGTAGGGTATGTGGCTGACGACTTTTTTTTCACCCAAAATTAATGAAACAAAAAGGGTTTTTAGAGGAGATTCTCAGCTTTCCAAAAATATAAATTATGATTTAATTTGAATTTAATAAATAATTATTATTCATTTTCTATTAGAATTATGACTAAAGTCCTGATCGATAGGCTGATTGAAAAACATCTATAACTTTCAACAAGTATCATATTTTTTGAATCCAAAACATGCGTCACATCCTATGCTTTACATACTATCGGATTAAAAAAAGAAAAATTAAATTTCATGAATTTTGACCAAGTTAAGGTGGTCAGACAGACGAGTTTTTATATTTTCTAAAAGTTGTAATAAAAAATTCATAATTAATTATTTACTTGGAAAAAATTACAAAAAAATATGCATCACATCTGACATGAGTCCTCTACTTATATAAAATCTTAAAAAATATTATCATTTTATTATGGTTAGGGTTAAGACGACACCTACTTCTTATTTTTTCCTGGAATTTAAGTACTACTGCATTGAAATTTCAAATTTTCACCAAATAGATTTTATTTATTTTTAAATAAACCTAGTATTTTAGAAACTACATTCAATTTCTACAAATTATTCTTACATATTTTTGAAATAATATAGATAACTTATTCAAATATTTACGTCAAGTTGCCTAACACTGATTTTTCTGAATTTTTTGCCACTTAAGGGCCTGTTTGGCATACCATGATCCTGCACATGCCCAGAAATTCTTTCGTGATCACATTCTTAGCACAGGCAGGATCTATTAATATCCCATTAGTGGGCTTATCATAGATTCTTCTAGCTATGTAAAGAGGAACATTAGGAATTTTTTGAAGCATATCTTTAGAAGAAAAAGTGATATCAAGAGTTTTGTTGGTTGGGCCTTTATGAGGGATGACATCTATCACACCCACAAGTTCATCCATAGGATTAAATTGGGTAACATTTGGAGTTATATCATATTGCTCACAATTTGTATCAATGTTCATGATTTGAGGGTTTGAAGGTTCATTGGCCTTGACAAATGAAATATTGTGTTTAGGAATAGGATTGGTAAATATTTGTAATTTCTAGTTAGGGGGTGCAATGGACTTGTTACTTTGATCATTAACACCAACAATGGACAAACGACCTGAATCAATGAGGTCTTGAACTAAGTGTTTGAGATGCTTACATTGTTCAATTTCATGGCCATTTTGGTGATGAAAATGGCAATAAGCATTAGGTTTAAAGGTAGATGGTAAAGGTTTGGTGGTATCAAGTGGTTTAACGGTAGGAAAAGTGATCATTTATTATTGGAGCAATTGGTTCATTGTATTATGAAGGGTATTAGGTAAGGGAGTAAATTGTCTCTTTAGGTCCCCATAGGTATAAGGCACTTCTGCTTTAACAACTGCCACTTGACTTGGAACTAGTTGGGTTGGTGTTGGTGGTTGAGGATGCAGATTGAATTGTAAAAGCCTCTATTTGGTTTGCACAAGTTTTGATTGTTGGTTTGATTTTTGTGTTCAAGCTTTTCAGCTCGGTGAAAAGTGGATTTTAAATCACGATTTGAAATTGAGTTAAGGTATTCACATATAGGGTTGTGCATAAGTCCATGAATGAAGGGAATTTCATTATAGTTAACTTATCCTGAATTTTGGTGTGTAATTTTTTGATAAACATCTTTTGTAGATGTGAATTAGGAATTTTGACATCTACTTGAGCATACAATGACTAATAATGTGAAATGAAATCAATGAATTTCTCAAAATTTTGTCTATAGTGCATTAGGTTAGCCATTATCTTTTTAGGGGCCATATGAACTTGAAAGTGACTTACAAAGGCATCTACAAGCTCATTAAACAACTGAATGGAATGATTAGGTAGGTTTGGAAACCACTCTAATGCAGTGTCTTTCAGGGTCCTAGGAAAATTTTTGGCTAAGAGTTTATCATCAAGGACAAAATCACTACATAAAGCCGTATAAGCATTGACATGATTAATAGGGTCTCCTTTACCTTCATATTTCTCAAACCTAGGAATTTCTATCCCTTGTGGCATTTGAGTGCATAAGATTTCTAAGGATAAGGGGCTACTACGAACATGATATGTGGGTAGAGAAGTTTGACTTTGGCTAATGGTGGAAATTTTTTGTTGCATGGATGAAAGAGTGTTAAGGGGTTTGTGTAGGATCATGATGGGCCAAAAAGTGGCAATATGATGGGTATGTGGCTGGCGACTATTTTTTTACCCAAAATTGATAAAACAAAAATAGTTTTTCAAGGAGATTCTTAGCTTTCCATCGATATAAGTTATGCTTTATTTTGAATTTAATAAGTAATTATTATTCATTTTCTATTCAAATTACGACTAAAGTCTTGATTGATAGGCTAATTGGAAAACATCTATAGCTTTCAAACGGTATCATATTTTTTGAATCCAAAACATGCGTCACATTCTATGCTTCGTATACTATAGGATTAAAAATAGAAAAAATGAATTTCATGAAGTTTTGAACAAGTTAAGGTGGTCAAACATACAAGTTTTATATTTTTTAAAAAGTTGTAATAAAAAAATCATAATTAATTATTTACTTGGAAAAAAAATTACAAAAAATATGCATCACATCAGGGCATGAGTCCTCTACTTATATATAAAATATTATAAAAAAATATTATCATTTTATTGTGGTTAGGGTGGTTAGACAAACACCTATTTCTTATTTTTTTCCATAAAATTTAAGTACACTACATTGAAATTTCAAATTTTCACCAAATAGATTTTTTGTTAAATAAACCTAGTAGTTTAGAAACTACATTCAATTTTCTATAGATTCTATTCTTACATATTTTTGAAATAATATAGATAACTTATTCAAATTTTTATGTCAAATTGCCTAACTCTGATTTTTTTGAATTTTTTGCCACTTAAGGGCCTATTTTTTCCATGATGATCCTACACATACCCTAAGGAGTTGTGTGATGATGGGATCAGGGTAGGTGGTTTGAGATGGAAGAGAAAATGGTGATGGAGTGTATGTAATGTGAGGAGAAGTGAAAGGAACACTAAGAGGAGTGAAGGTAGTGGAATGGACTTGTTCAATGCCATAAGAGAACTAGGAATGCTAGTCAGAATTGTGAAAGAAGGAGCCACATGACTAAATTTTTGCATAGTTGTTGTAATGTGAGGAGTGGTATAAGTTGGTATGGATGCTATTCTTGAAGGAGGAGGAAATTAAGGTCCTCCTTGGCTTACAACAATGTTTGCGGATGGGGAAGTGGAGGAGGCATGTTTATTGTAAATCTCATCAATTTTCTTCATAACTTGTAATCCATCATCACTTTCAATCAAACAATAAAGGTTTTCTATTGTGGGTATGGTAGTGGTGGAAATTTTTTCAAGTGATAAGTCATGTTGTAAGTGTGCAAAATCCTCGTGGATATTAATTACTTTTTCTTGTAGGATGGAGTTTTTTTGTGTGTCAACATTCATTATATGGAAAGGTAAAGGTATAGAAATGGTATTGTCCATTCCTAATGCACCATTTTTCATACTAGGAGTAGGAGCTCTTCAGATCCCAAGGTCCACAACAAAAGTTTTATTGCAGGAGGCCATGAGTCTAGAATGTCGTCTCACTAAACTATTATTAATGGGGCATCAAACACTCATACAAGTACCACAAAAGATGTGGTGAATGAAAATGCAAGGCAATCTAGAAGTTCTAAATGAAAATAATAGAAATTATGCTAACTATAACTAATAAGTAACTACAAAAAACATAAATGCAGGAAAATGTCAGAAAAATGCCAGAAAATGTTGTGTAAAAAGTGCAGGTGGACTGATTCTCCCAGGGTGGGGAATGAGTCCCAGTATGAGATTTTTTTGTGTTTTTTTAGAAAATTTAATGTGATTCTAATGTTTTTAAGAATGCAATGAAGGATGCATATGCAACTTTTTATTTTTTTCAATGATATGCAATGCAAAAATGAAATCTAAATAAATCTTTCACTAATGCAATTTGAGAAATCCTAGAATGCAAAAACAAAACAATACCCTAATTGAATGTTGATGCAAATGTAATATAGGATGCAAGATGCAAATGAAATCAGAAATGCAAAGTATTCAAAATGCAGGTTCACCAAAATGAAACATAGATTTTTGGTAGCATGCACCTTTCTAACTCTTCTAGGGTTTTTCACCTAAAAGGAGAAAGTAGGGCCACAAATGCTAAGAGGTTCATTCAAATTATGTTATGTGTGATGTTATCTAAGCTAAAGGAAGTGAAATAAATACAATTGAGTGATCTATATTACTGAATTTGAATGCAAAACTAAAGATTTGAGCTATGATGGAAAACACAATGTGAGATGCAAAACAATGAAATAAGAATGAATAAATGCAGAAAAAAAAAGAAATGGGTTAAATCAATGTGCCACTTGGGAAAGATTTGAGGAATCCAAAATCTATGAAATCTTGTCTGGAATCATAGAAAATCAATAGTGGGAATTATTCTCCTAGGGTGGTGAATTAGTCCTACTTCCGGTGAAAACTGTCGGGAACCATTTTTTGACTATCGGGATCTAAAATCTAACAAAATCTAGATTTTCAGTCTTAAGGTAGGACTCATTTTCCACTGGTGGCAAATCAATCATTTCCAAAAATTTTGAGAAATCAAGAGACAACTCTGCAACACTAGATCTAGAAATGTCTGCTTGTCAAGTTGTTGAATTCAATTCTACAGGAAACAAACAAAATACCTTCTCCAAGCTTGAAATAAGGATGAATTTACTTGAAGCACCTAGTTGATTTTTTGACCACTCTTCAACACCTAAACTCTTGTAAAATCTACATACAAAAGTCTGCAAACACACATGCAAGAGGGGAAAAATAGTTGAGGGTTAGAAAATAGGGGTTTTCCTTGGTCAAACCCCGCTTTTGTAATCAAACCCTTAATGAAATAGTGAGATGAAAGAGAATGATAAACAAATGATATGCAAATGCTATCAACCTTCCAAACCCTTGTTGAATAAAATATGAAGATATGTCAATGGCTACTCTTGAATGCTTGATTGATTCTTGATTTGATGTTGTAAAGTCCTTGAATTCTTGAAAAGATTGCTTGGATGTGATGTGTGATTGTAGGAGATCTAAAATGAGGTGAAAATCACTTATTTATACACACTTGTGCCTTAGTAACCCATTAATACCTCATCATAGGCCGACATCAAGTGAATTTGAATAAAAACTTAAAAGGAAATTTAAAATATTTTAAATTTGGAGCCAAGGGGGACTCTTTTGCTACTGACGGGGAACAGGTTCCACCTAGGACCTGAAAATGGGTCTTGAGAATTAATTCACATTCAATGTTATTTGTTGGGTTTACATTCAAAAATGCACATAATTAAAGTTTATAAGGGCATAAAGGGCTCAAATAAATCATAAGAGAGGTGTAATGGTATATGTAGGATCACGATGGGCCAAAAAGTGGCAATATGATGGGTATTTGTAGGTTATGTGGCTGATGATTTTTTTTTAACCCAAAATTGATGAAATGAAAAGGGTTTTTAAAGGAGATTCTCATCTTTCCACCAATATAAATTATTCTTTACTTTGAATTTAATAAATCATTATTATTCATTTTCTATTTGAATTACAACTAACATGCTAATTGATAGGTTGATTGAAAAAGATCTATAGCTTTCAAACGGTGTCTCATTTTTTGAATCCAAAACATGCATCACATTCTATGCTTCACATACTATAGGATTAAAAAAGAAAAACTAAATTTCATAAAGTTTTGACCAAGTTAAGATGGCCAGACATACGGGTTTTTTTTTTTTAAGTTGTAATAAAAAAATCATAATTAATTATTTACTTCCAGAAAAAATTACAAAAAAATATGCATCACATCTAGACACGAATCTTCTACTTATTTCTAAAATCTTATAAAATTTTTTATCATTTTATTGTGGTTAGGGTTGTCAGACAGACACCTACTTCTTACTTTTTCCCCGAAATTTAAGTACTACTGCATTGAAATTTCAAATTTTTACCAAATAGATTTAAAAAAAAAAACCTATTAGTTTAGAAACTACATTCAATTTTCTACAAATTCTATTCATACATATTTTTGAAATAATATAGATAACTTATTTAAATTTTTACATCAAGTTGCCTAACTCTGATTTTTCTAAATTTTTTGCCACTTAAGGGCCTATTTTTTCCATGATTATCCTACACGTACCCATAAATAGTGAAGTTATTCCTAGAAAAGCATGAAACCTTGTTACAAGACTTTACAACACTTCAAAATAGGACTTGTTAAGTGATGAAAAGGTGATTTTTAGGTGAATTTTAATAAATAGAGTCTAGAAGAGTGAAGAAGTGTTTTGCAACACTTCACAACACCTTCACGAGATTCCAATATTTGAATTTTAGTACAAACATATGCATGTTCAAGCCGCATTATAATATAAAATTAGAGCAAAATAGACCAAACATCATGGAACAAGACCTAAAAGGCCATGGAAAATGACAAGGGGACATTTTTCTATGACACATTAATGGAATAACAACCTTCCATGGGAAGTTAGGAATGCAACTTGAAAATAAGTTGAAGATGTTTAGGGACATAGAATAGCATGGTAAGCCTAAAATATTTGATGACAATTGTGAGTTGATAGATTTTTTCAAATGGAAGTATGAATTGGGAGAATGGCTGCCTTGGGCTAAGGAAACATTGACTGAAATTGATTACTCCATGTTGAATCCTCTTATTGAAAACATGGAAGGAGTTTAAATGAGGATGGATGTATTTGTTAAGGAATCTAGAGCATTAATTGATGTTAGATACACTTAGAAAAGTGTAAAAGTGTAGAAGCTATTGGATGCAAAATGGCCAGTTGAGGATGACTACATCACTTGGTTGGAAAAATATATTGAGTAAGCTTATATGGGGATGATAATGAATATGGTGAATAGTAGATTGGAGAGAAACAATGCATAGTCTCAAAATAGTGTAGATTAGGCTTTTGTTAATATATTGTAAAAGATATTGTTCTCTCCTCAACATGAAAAATGTGGCATAAATGTTGATGTGGATAAATCAATCTTGTATCTTTTACTTGTTTTTCTTGCTTTTTAGATTTTTCTAACCAAAATGTACAAAATAAAAAAAACATTGATCATGAGGAAGATATTTAGGAGTTGTAAAAAAAAAAAATTCTTTTGAAGGTGGGACCAAATCTAAAACAATGAATGATGATTACTTTTGTCTCATTTATGTTCCCACCACCTGAGAGCCCAAATGTAATTGAAAAGGAAATATATGTTACAATTGTCCAATAAAATAGTGACATGCATGCTTTCTGGCATGAAGATTTGTTTCTCCTTCATTTCTATAGGAAGGAATTCAAGGCTAGAAATCAAGGGTTCATTATAGTGCAATTGACACAATGAATTGTAGAAAGAATAGATAGCATGTTTTGAATTTTGTCTTAAGTTTTGATTCTTTAGTTATGTATGTAATTTTGATATCAAGATAGAAAATACAATGTAGAATGGTGCTAATTTCATGGCCATTGTCTCTCCTTTGTACTTGTTCTACAAGTTATGAATGAAAATAATCAAGGATTTTTTTGTTTTTCTCCATTGCTCCTCAGTGGATGTATAAGTTCATTCATGCTTATTAGTCCAATGAGTTAATATGAATTCTTGAGTGAGATTGTTAAATCATATGAATTAATTGCTAGAATACCTATAAGAAGTGGTTGTCATGAATGTAATGTTGAAGTGTTGTAATGTAGTGTTTTTTGGTATGTGCAGGATCATTGTGAAAAAAAAAGGCCCTTAAGTGGCAAAAAATTTAGAAAAATCAGAGTAAAGCAACTTGACGTAAAAAAATGAATAATTTATCTATATTATTTCAAAAATTTGTAAGAATAGAATATATAGAGAATCAAATGTAGTTTCTAAACTACTAGGTTTATTTAAAGAAAAAAAAATCTATTTGGTGAAAAATTGAAATTTCAATGCAGTAGTACTTAAATTTTAGGGAAAAAATAAGTAGGTGTCTTTTTTACCACCCTAACCACAATAAAATGATAATATTTTTTTATAAGATTTTAGATATAAGTAGAGGACTCATGCCTTGAAGTGATACAATTTTTTTTGTAATTTTTTTCCATGTAAATAATTAATTATGAATTTTTTATTACAACTTTAAAAAAAATAAAAAATTGTATGTCTGACCACCTTAACTTGGTCAAAATTTCATGAAATTCATTTTTTCTTTTTTTAATCCTATATTATGTGAAGCATAGACTATGATGTATGTTTCATATTCAAAAAATGTGATACCATTTGAAAGCTATAGATGTTTTTCAATCAACCTATCAATTAGGACTTTAGTCATAATTCAAATAGAAAATGAATAATAATTATTTGTTAAATGCAAAGTAAATCATAATTTATATTGATGGAAAGTTAAGAATCTCATTTAAAAACAATTTTTGTTTCATCAATTTTGGGTAAAAAAAAGTCATCAGCCACATACCCATCATATCGCCACTTTTTGGCCCATCATGATCCTACACATACCCTTCTTAAGCTTATATGTCGCTATGTGTTGATTTGTTATCTAATTGCATAGGTTAATATTGAATTCATATTTAGGGTAAGGCACTAGTTTAGGAAAGGTATTCATAATTCAATTTCTTGGTCAATTCATTAGCAAATCATTCTTTATTTACAAACCTTTCAAATGAATTAACATTGTAGTAATTTGTGATGAATTTCATTATTCTCATGCTCCAAGTGTAGGGTCTTATTAAAATAATTGCAAACACTTTTGATACACTATGTTTTTGAGTGGATATATGAGAATTATCTATTATTTACAACTTATTTAAATATTAGTCACACAAGTTCTTGAATATACATTATGGGATCACCCTCCTGGGTTTCACAGAGCCCAAAGTGTGGGAGGAAATTTTACCAGCTTTCACTCGTTCATTGGTCAATCCCTTTAGATTACTAACTATTGGAAATGGAAATTCCATAGGTAATTCTGAATATTAACTTGGTTCTTAAAAACAACCATCACCTACTTTTTATATGTTGACAGAGTGACTACCCATTAAACCTATTTGAATACCTTCTAGCATTACCACAGTCACCTATCATCATACCCTTGCATTCTTCAATGGCTTCTTTATGGAGTAACTTCCCTACTACAAGTCTACATTATGTATTTTATTTTGAGTTAACATTTTGCATATCTTCTTATGACCAGTCTTAAACATTTGCAATATAATAACTTTTTCCATGCATTTAACCTCCATGTGCACAACCCATTACTTTCCAGGAGATCATTGTCTTCATTATCCTACACCTTTCCTTGTATTCTCTAATGGCCATACTATGATGAAAAATATGGAAATGAGGTCACAACTCTTAAACACTATGTTTTCCCATAGATTCAATAGTTGGTTTCCTTCTAAAGTTCTCCACTATCCTTGCACTATTTTGAATGCACCCTTAAATACTCATTGCATGGTGCACCTAGCAACAAATGATTATCTCCTCAAGGGTGTTGCTTATTTCTCATACCTATTCAATGAATCAAGGAAACAACAATGCATCCTTTTTCCTTCCTAGCTAAGACTCATGTCTTGTCATCCTTGTATACTATCAAAGGACAATAGATGCATTTATCTCCCTATACCATGGATCTACATTATTTCGAAGAACATTGTGACTATCTTTTATAATAGTAAGCCTTTCCCCAAGATAACCTCGCATTCTCACCCTTAGCAACAGTCCAATATTGGTTCCTATGATAGTGAACTATCCATTAACTCCCTTCACAAGTTATTACATCGACAATCACTATCATTTAAATGACCATACACGAAGTATAAGAATGATATATCAAGTAATTATTGCCCCCTTTAG
This sequence comes from Sequoia sempervirens, assembly GCA_007258455.2. Lineage (NCBI taxonomy): Eukaryota > Viridiplantae > Streptophyta > Pinopsida > Cupressales > Cupressaceae > Sequoia > Sequoia sempervirens. The sequence goes on along the minus strand of VDFB02281492.1, from coordinate 745,621,588 downwards.
AATCTTTATCAGTCTATCATTAGAGATAATACTGAAAAGGAAGTCCTCATAAATACCACCTCAAGGTTTAATACTATCTTTAGGACTATCATAAACCCCTTAACTTGTATCCTTGTCATCATGCAAAGGAGATCTATGGTTGTCACTTTTGATCATTGTTCATCCATCCTTATATCTCCCATGCCTAAGATTGTTGCCTTTACACTCATGAGGCTACTATCCTTGTTTCCTTGGCCTTCAAAATTCTTTTCAATGTTGATATTCTACCTATTTTCCTACTGTATCAAAGGGTATGTGCAAGATCATCATGGAAAAAATAGGCCCTTAAGTGGCCAAAAATTCAGAAAAATCAGAGTTGAACTTCACGTAAAAATTTGAATAAGTTATCTATATTATTTAAAAAATATGTAAGAATAGAATCTATATAAAATTGAATGTAGTTTCTAAACTAGTAGGTTTTTTGAAAAAGAAAAAATCTATTTGGTGAAAATTTGAAATTTCAATGTAGTGGTACTTAAATTTCAAGGAAAAAATAAGAAGTAGGTGTCTTTCTAACCACCCTAACCACAATAAAATGATAATAGTTTTTTATAATATTTTAGATATAAGTAGAGGACTCATGCATCGATGTGATGCATTATTTTTTGTAATTTTTTTCCCAGTAAATAATTAATTATGATTTTTTATTACAAATTTTTAAAAAATATAAAAAGTCATATGTCTGACCAACTTAATTTGGTCAAAACTTCATGAAATTCAATTTTTCTTTTCTTAATCCTAGAGTATGTGAAGCATAGAATGTGATGCATGTTTTGGATTCAAAAAATGTGATATTGTTTGAAAGTTATAGACGTTTTTCAATCAGCCTATGAATCAAGAATTTAGTCATAATTTGAATAGAAAATAAATAATAATTACTTATTGAATTCAAAATAAAGCATAATTTATATCAGTGGAAAGCTGAGAATCTCCTTTAAAAACCCTTTTCGTTTCATCAATTTTGGGTAAAAAGATAGTCCTTAGCCACATATCCATCATATTGCCACTTTTTGGCCTATCATGATCCTACACATACCCCAAAACAATAAGGAAAATATCAACACAACCCCTATCTCACTTCCAAGGGTGACCTTGACAACCATGCACAAACTAGAAATCATTTCCCCTTTAATCAAGTCACTATGTATTCTTCTTCTCTTCCTTATTGACATTAAAACAATGACTAACCTTCTAAAACTTCCCTTATCCTTTATCTTGAGATATAAAACCCCTAATCAAACTCTAATTACCTTAATCACTTCTAACCTATCCCTTCCTTTTGCCTAAGAGTATCTACAACCATCTTAACTTTTCTTTCAACCCCATATGTGCAATGTCGTACATTTTCTTTACCCTATAACAAGGCTCCTTGTGATAGAGGTAAAGTCCTTCCAACAAAATATGTTGGTGATGTCAATGAAGGATCATTTCTCAAATTACTTGAATTTGATAATGTTGTTAAGATTTTAGAAAATAGGGTTGCCTTCATACATTCCATATTATTGTAGCCTAATACCTTGGACTTGAGTGAATTACAAATGCCTATTAATCATGATTAGGGTAATGATTATGGGGTAACATCCATTAGCGCAAAGCACAAGATGCATTAGGTCATGTAATCCTTGGTACTCAAGAAAGGATGTTGAGGCAGTGGCAATGTAATCTTGATTATTCTCCTGAAGTTTGTTGTCTCTAAACTCTACCTTTTGAACTTTCCTTTGAACTCTTTACTTATTCATGGTTGTCATCAAACTCTTCACTATGGTTTCAATGCCAATAGAACTTGAAAGTAATTTTGACTATCCATGTGCAAAGCTACTTGATTTCCTTTCAAAACTTGCTACTCTTCCAATGCCTAGGGTTTCAAAACTTTGTGATTGAAAAACTCACCTCTTAATGACTATAACTTCATGGGTTTAAAAGCGTGCAAACTCTTTTCTCTTTATTACTAGATTATCATTCAACAAAGGGTTAAAAGGAAGTTTCAATAATGAACAATCATTTACAAACACAAATATGAAATCCTAGCTTGTGCTTAGAGGGAAAAGAGCCTTTCAAAGAAAAAACAAACTCATATTTTTTTCATTTACAACTAAGAAAAGAAGTAAAGCAATGCCAGGAAGATGAAAACACATAGAAAAGAGGAAAATATGTTGCCATGGAGCTGCTCCATGAATTTAGCTAAGTGAAACTTGAACAATACCTATAATTTATTTGTAATGTAGTGAACAACAATGATGGCATCCATTTAGGAATGGTAATAGGAGAAATGAAGTGCTTCCCTCTTCAAAACCTAAATATTTCCTTCTAGAACTAGAGCAACCTTCAGATTTTTGGCCAAAAAATAAAATGAAACTCTTTGTTTACAAAGAAACTAATGCTAGTTTCCCTCATTTCTTCAAAAAACAATATTTTAACTTTATCTTTTGCTCACTTTCCTATGGATTTTGATGAGCATAAGCTTCTAAAAGGATTAAAATTCATTTTCAATTCTTTTTAGATAAAATAAAACCCTTTTGACCTAAACACTTGACCTTTAATATTATCATTTGCACTATGATAATATTTAAAAGGAGATTTACTTTGGAGTAGGATTTCAAAAAATTGGCAATAAGAAGGATTTTGGTATGTTTTTTCCTTTTTGATAAATCCTTTCAAATGAAGACCTTATAAAATCTAGTATCTATTGGCCCATTAATGAACTATTTTAACCTAGAAGGTAAAAATAGGTAATAGTAGGGTTTAGGGTTTATGATATAGGGTTGAGGGTTGAGGGTTGAGGGAGTAGGGACTAAGAAAATCAACCAAATGCCACAATCTCCTCATTCAAGGAATTTTTCCAATAATTTTTCTCTTTGAAAGTATGAACCTCTTCCAAAAAACTTGGTTCATTATTAGTACATGTAATTGAAAAATAAAAATTTGAATTTGATAGACTATATAAATACAGTTATCTGCATTACCTTGTAGACCTTCACACAACCATAGATAATGATATTTTTGTTGTATTTTGCATCATCTTCTTTAGAGTTACTGCTAGATGAGATTGCCTCTTCTTATAATTACCCAAGCCACATAGTGAAGAAATTATCCAAGAAAATAATTTGTATCTAAGAAAAAAACTAAAAGATAAGGTACACTATTAACATTTTGCATTGAATGGAAACACACATACAAAGAGTCATGTCACATACAGTGACATATATGACATAACAATGGAATTGTGGTGAAATTTCATATTACACACAACACAAGACATAGATAACACTTACAAGATGTAATCATTTCTCCAAGAAAGGTCTGACAAGTTGAAGATTTACCAATAGTGAAATTATGAAAATACCATGACATGCCTATGAGAGGGTGAGCTACACTAGTATGATAATTGGGTCCTAACCCCAATGACAATGGTTTCTTATAGACTTAACATGAGGGTAGGATGACACAAATATATACCTCAATCCAACCCCTACACAAACATGATGACATTTAGAAAACATTAAAAAAAATCATCAAATACAAAACGTGAGTGCACTTTCAGAAAGTTGAACTTTGGCACCATTTTGAGCAAGGTAAATCATGCTCATGCTTTATGCAAGTGAGAACACACTCATGTACACTTGTGCTTCATGCAAGTGAAAGAATGCTCATGTTTTAACATGAACACATTTTGGAAACTTCTAAAAATTGTAAAAAAAGGTAGGACACTTATGATCTAGGCCCACATGCTTTGTTATTCTCTTGCTTCTATGTGTTATCCAACAAAAAAAATGCACCACATGATCGTGTTGTCAAATCAGCACTTGGAGATCACTCCTCTTCAACTAAGCACCACATATGCTTGGAGAACACCCAGATCTTGTGCAAAGAAGATAACTTTTTCAAACAGAAACTCAAGGAAGCCATTCACATTAGCAACCACCCCTCAAACCTTAACCGTGATGAAGGTTGGGGTGTTAGTATTTCCTGGCATCCCTTACTTTCTAACCTTCGCAATTAGGTTAGTTCCTAGCTTCTTGGGCCCCTCCTTTTTCCTTCCCCCCCTTGTCTCTCTTTTTCCTTCCCCCCTTTGCATCCTCCCTCTTCCTTTTTCTTTCGGGGTCTTTATTTCTTTTATGGTTGTTAATTTTTGAACTTGACCCTTCATTTATTCGTGAGTTCTATCTTCTTTTGTTTACACATCCACTTCTCCTCTTATGTTCTTTCCTCTTCTATTTTCTTTCTTGTGTTTTCTCAATTTTTGGTTCTATTTACATGCATACATACAGACATACACATACATATATATGTGGGTGTGTGTGTGCGCGTGTATGTGTAGGTGTAGGTGTGTGTGTTTTGTTGTATGTATGTTTGTATGTATTTTCTCTTTCTAGGTGGTTTTATTTTATTTGTTTCATCTAATTCGTGCCTTTCTTGTCATCTTTCTCTCTCTTAATTTTTCTTGATCTTCTCTTAGTCATTTATTTGCATTTTGATTAATTGCTTTTAGATTTAGTGGGTTGCTTATTTCTTCTATATATATATATATATTCTTTTATTTGTTCTTGGTTCGTGTTTCTTTATATGTTTTTATGTATATTTATTTCTTTTATGTTTGGTTCTTCTTTAGTATTTTGTCGTTTTGGCATTCTTTAATTTTTCTTCTTTCGCTCCTTTTGTATTTTTCTTGTATCTATATTGGGTCTTTGACCCATTTAAATTTTCTTTATTCATGGTCTCCATGTAGTGCCCTCCATTTCGGTCGATGTTGTTGGTAATGTCGTGATGATGTGGTGATTTTATTATTTAATTTTAGGGTTATGTGATAACACTAACAATATGTTTAGATCTGATTAATAAAATTAATTTAATTATAAGGTTACTTGTTTTATTTGGAATTAAATAAAGAATTAGATTCAATAATAAATGTAAATTTATTTATCTTTGGAAATTAGATATTTAAAGTAATCGGATTAGATGAGGAAGGGTAATTATCATTTGATGATTAAATTCGATTAATAAATTTAAAAGTGAGAAAATATTAAAAAGGATTAAATATTAAAGTTGTACTTAAGTTTAAATAAATTAAGGTGAAAATATTTATTAAAATAAATATATTCTAATGTAACTAATGGAAGTGCAACGGTTTGCTGAGGGGAGTGTAAAAGACACCATCAAAGAAATTATAATAAGGAATTTAATAGATAGGAAGCTGAAGTGTTTGGAAGTCGAAGAGAACTTTGGTCTGTAGAAATTCTTTGTAGAATAGATTGTGTTTTAGGAATTGTTTTAAAAAGTTAATGTTGAAGGAGAAGAGGGGGAGATCGAAAAACTGAATCGCGGGGACGAAGTGGATCTTTGGCAAGCGTAACGATGGATTTCGGCAACGCTCGCCCTCTCTTTTTGTTGCGTTGGAAACCAGGTTCAATCTTTTCAGCCAACCCATTTTGGGTGCACCCCTACTGCTTTCTGTTTGGAATTCATGTTGTTTGATATGGCGTTTATTCTATCTGTGAGAGGTCGATGCCTTCACATTAGCTATTATGTACACCATAGTGTTGGAAATTTGTTTTAAGACACTGTACTTAAGGGTCAATGTGTCTATAGTGCATCCCTTCTTGTTTGTGGATTTGGATTCGTGCAAGGTGTTTTGATAGGAGATTTATTTAGGCTGCTTGTTGCATGTGCGTGACCCCTTCTTCCTTCTGATTCTTGTTTTTCATCCTATGTGGGGATTCCCCTATGGTTGTGTGCCCCTCTGCTTTTCCCTCTTTTCCCTAGCTAAGTGCCAACCATAAAGCAATTAGTAGAATGTATAAAATGGTTAATGAAATTAAGTTACCTCTGCTTCCCAACATATCGCTTGGTTAAGAAAATTATTCATAGGTAGTTTTAAACACACTTTTCTGTGGTGTTCAACTTTCATTTCTATCTGGTAATTCTCTCACTGCATTCACACTTTAATATGTAAGGTGCAAAAATTAAGTTATGGGGTTATTGGATCTGCATATTGAATATGATGGAGATAACATGTAGTATAGTGTGGTTAAAAGAACATATTCGCGGGTTCTTAACTACTCTAATAACTATTCCTGGGGGGGGAAAGTATAACAAAACAAATGAAATTGCTAACTTTTCTCTAAGGCAGAAGATAAATGATCTTATTTCCTCCTCTTTCGCATTATTAAGCAAAAGTGTTAAATCTGAACATATGGGCAGTTTAAAGGTTTAGATAACCTACTTGATTCTCTTGCCAATCTATCGCAGCTGCAACACTTGAATATATCCTTAATAATACAAGTAGATGGTGATATTTCCATATTCCATTATTCACTTTCTGATATACTTGGCAACCTGTCCCAGCCGCAACACTTGAACATGGTAGGTTGTATAGATTTAAATAAACTCTCTGATCCCATGTGTTATCCTCAAGACCGAAAGAAAATGGCTTCTCACGTTTTTTGCAACCGTAACCATCTCAAACTTGGAGGAAGCTTGGTTCGTGTGTCTTCTCTGATGCCGTCATTGAGCAGATTGTTCAAGTGAAGAAATTGGGGACCAATGAGCAGATTATTTAATTATCTTGGTCTGCGTAATGTTTCAAGCCTTGCCAATTACTTATGTTCAGTCGAAGCTGATGTTATTGGATGCAGTGTTTAGATGAGCTCCTTCTCATAGTCTGGTAATCTAAATTTTTATAATCTCCATGTTATCTTTGGCAACCCGTTACAGCTGCAATGTCTAATATTCACTTTCTAATATACTTGGCAGTCTGTCACTGTTACAGCATTTAGAATTGAGTCATTGTACAGATTTTTATAGCCTTCCTGAAACCTTGCCTTCTTCATAGTTGCTTGGGTGTAGAAATTAAATAATCTCTCTAACTTTATTGCCAACCTGTCTCAGCTTTTGTTCAAATTAGTGGATCTAATTTAGAAGAATTTTTCATTAAGTAATTTAGAATTACTCTCTCTTGATAAACTGCAGACTCTTCCATAGTTGCTGCATTAACATATATTTTTTAGAATATTGCATGCATAATACTCCCTTATAATGGACTGATAGAATTAAGGGAATTATGATTCAATTTAGGAGTTTTGAATTAAATGATTGCGAATTCAAGTAGGTGTTATATATATAGATATGAATGCTTGTTTCTTAAATTATGAGAAATGTTTAGGGTGGGCTAGTATTTAATTAAGAATGTAGATAATGGATTTTAAAATTTGTAGGAATAAAAGAAAATTGATTTTAGTTTATATGTAGTCAAAGAAGAATTTATTTAATAAATAGCATAGATTGTTGAATTCCTTATAATTCTAAATGTTGAGTATCACATTTGTATTAAACTCATAAATAATACAATTGTATATCTTTTACCATGGTTAAGTATTGTAGTAAACTCTGTTGATCTAATTATGATAGTCAATGAACACAAATTGTTCCTTGAAGTGAGTCTTCATTCTTATTTATTCTTTTTGATTGATTGTTAGTAGATGTTGTTGATCTTTAAGTTGTATTGCTTTTCTATTGATATAATGCTTGTATTTAAGTCATTTTCTATGAAGAAGAATTAGTTAATAAATGGGACTAAGTTATAATAAAAAGGATAACTATATTTATTTATTAGGTTTACTCATCTATAATTCATTAATAAAAGGCCTTGATCTTATTAAATAAATGTAAGAATGGGGCTAAGACTAGTTAATGGGGAACGAAGCCAATTATGTTCTATTAAGGGATGATTAGATTTTATGGGTGTTAATTGTATTTTGCTTCTTCTTTTAACCATCTAACCTTGACAACTTATGTGTATCGCTACTAAGGCGAGTTGACAAAAGGCATGAAGGTGCGTACTTTTTGTACATTCATTTAGACGAATCTAAGTATGTTTATTTGTTAAAATGATAGAGGAATGTATTTCTTTATTATTTCTTATATGTTTTATTTTTCACGTTTTAACCTTTATAGTAAAATCTCGCCATATTTTAATATCTTGTAGACTCTTTATGTAGTTGGTTACTTAGGATAAATATTGCTACAATTACTTGTGAATTATAGTGCAAAGGAATAAATTAGGTTTATTAGGTTGTTAAGTTGAGAGTATAATGTGATGCGTTAATGAGGTTAGTAAGCTAGAGTTTTCTCATGTTAATTTTTGGATAATTTAGACTAGTTTATTCTTAATTTGGTTAGTTTCAAGGGAATAGTTAAATTAGAAATAATGAAAAGTAGAGTTTGTATGTTATGGATGCCTTGTTATTTTAAGTAAAATTAGATGATCTTTTAAATGTTGATCTCTCTTGTACTCCTTTAATTGTTGATGGTAAGTCTTTTATAGGGATAGTTAGATAGAACATCGGAGTTGGATTGATTTCTTTATTTGAGAGGAATAATTTTTGTATTAGGTTTGTGCCTTTGGTTGATTGTTCTTTTGTATTAGTTATTGATTAGGTTTGAGTTGAATTGTATGATTGTTGAGTATAGTATGGTTGGGTAATCTAGGAGGAGAAATAGAGGTCTCCCTTGGATACCGGTCGAAAGTGTATTAAATTTATTTGTGATGATTTTGTGGGATGTTTCAACTCGCAACCTTATGTCTATTGACTCGTCCCTTGGGGTCTTGTTATTGTTGTCAGTCCTTTGAATGGGAAATCTTCCAGAGGCAAGGGTGTACTTGTTCTTATTGTTTCTTTATTGATCTATTTTACCGAGATTTTGATCTTAATGGCTGATTTTAATGGTTCCTCATTATTTTTCCTTTCGTTGAGGAGTTTTTCTAGTGTTAAGTCTCTTGTTGGAACTATATTGTTTTTCCTTACTCTCGCTTGTGGAGAGTCATTAATTGAACTTCCAAGTGGCAAGTGTATTGGTTTCTTTATTTTGAAAGGGTTGTACGAGGATTGTTGAGACTCTGATGTTGTACTTATTAGTGAGATGGGTAATGCCTCGCACGCTTTTATGTTGTAATTCTTTGTTCAAGTTATGATGGTACAACCCTTGTTTGTTCTTGGTTTCTTGGTTTTTATGTTGTTGGGTCTCTAGGGAGAGTGGTTCCTCGTGGGGGCCGGCGCCCCGCTTAAGGGGAAGAGCACAGGATAACCCACGAGTGAGTTGGTAATCAAGTGAAAACCTAATAATTAACTTAGGAGGGTTGGGTAGTAATATCATTACAAGATTAATAAAATGGATGCCTCATCTTCATTAGTGCTTCCGCAGACTAATGGAAGGCTGAGAAGGCCGTGGTTGGCAAGGTCGTGACCTCGTCCCCACGAGAGGTCTACGGCTCCGCATGAATCACCCTATGGACCGACGCCTCCAATTGGGAGGAAGAGCATAGGACAGCCATAGATGGGACCGGCGCCTCCAGTTGGGAGGAAGAGCACATGACAGCCCATGTAGGACTATGCGATGACACTCTCCCCTAGTTGCCCATGTGTTTTACTTTATTGTGTTCCTCTGGAAGTATGTTGTGGGATATTGGTTAAGTTTGTTGTTTATATTGACTTAAATCGATTTATGATTATTGTTTTAACACATCTTTGGTGTACTTTGTGGTTTTGGATGATCTCATTGATATTGATGACTTGTACTCTTTTGGTATTGTGATATGATGTTATTGTAATTGTTTAATTGCAATTTGGAATTGTATTATGTTGATTTGGAAGTGTTCCATGATCATTCTTTGGTTACTTGTTATTGGTCATTGTTTTGGTTTACGTGATGAGATTTATGATTTTTATATTATTTTAATGGATGTTGTGGATTATGTCTTTGTAATTCTTGAGTTTTATGATACTTTTATATGTTGTTGAGCCTTGTGGTTCCCCGTTCAGATGTTCTTGGTTGAGGACTCTTATTGTCAGCTCCTAGCACAGGGGGTGGGTCTTCAGACTGACACGGTCGGGTGGAACATGCTAAGCACCCCATTGGGTCCCCAGTCGAGGATCGAGAGGTGCGGATTGGTGCGGTTGCAGCGACTCCAGAGTTGTACTTGTCTTGGAGCCAGTTATGATGCTTTGTATTCATCTCTTCTTTTGTATCATTGTACTTCTTAATCATTGTACTGTAATGTAATGTTAAACCCAATGTGGTTTTTGGCCATGGCAGTTATTATTGTGTTGAGTTAATTATGTATATGTTGTATTTACTCAGATGGTTCTTATCATTGCTTTATCATGTATGTGTTCTATTTGTTAATGTTTATTTTGTTATGGATTATATCTTTGGATTTTTATTCTTTATTGTTGTTATGTGGATCTCAGTATCATAATGACTCCTCATGTACCCCAAGGGATGTATGTGTTAGTGAATCTGTTTAAATGAAATTCATGTTATGACTTAATGTGTATGTTATGTTTACTTTAAAAAAAAAAATTTGTGCTGTAATTATTGTTTATTTGTCCTTTGGGGTTCACACGGCGGGGCATTACAACATTGGTATCAGAGCCAAGGTTCATACACTGGGCACTATGTGTGCTCACTATGTAACCTTGCGCTTAGACCCGTGAGTCTTGAGTTTCACTTTTCTTTTTTCATTGTTGTGAATTTGAATTTCTTTCATTTGATGGTGTCAGGTCGATGGTGTAGGAAACTGAAGGGAAAGGATAGGACCCTCGGTGTAGTGCGCAATGCATCGATATCCTTCCTATCGGGGATGCTCTATGGACCCTTGAGTTTTAGTGTGATGTGTTTGTTGGTGATGTGTTTTATGTGTGTGATTATGTCAAGTGTGTGTGGAATTGCAATTTTGTTGTCCTTGAGTGATGAATTATGTTTTCTTGAATCTGTGAAGGTGTAAAATTTCACCCTTTTTATTGAAATTGATGTGAATTTTGGTGTTGAATAATGGTTAAAGTGGAGTTCCTTGTGTGAAAATTATGAGTTTTAACGAAAATGTAAGGTTTTGTGGATAATTATTCTATGATTTTTAGCAGTATATAGTATCTTGAGGTTAAAATGCAACTTGAATTATTGGTACTAATGTGCAATGTTCTATGGTAGTTTTTGATTTACAGGAAGTTGGCTTCAAAAAAAACATAGTGACGAAGGTAATGTAATTGTAATATGTAGGTATAGATACTTATAATGTTAAGTAGTAATTAATTTTGATACAGTATAGGAATTAGATTTATGGTTAGCATCCTTATACAAATATTTCCTAACTAATAAGAAGCAAATTGTTTATGAGTTACTAGAATTGTTTTGACTATTTTGTATTGTTTAGTGGGAGGGACAGTGTGGTATCACTCGCTCGCGAGTGCCCTACTATGCTGGGATTTCCTCTCATGATGTATTTGTATTGTACACAACGTTTGTTTGCATGCAGGATTGCAGGAACTATGTCTCGATTCCACCTGCATTGTCAGGACAGGGCGAGCATCATAAACACCCAATGGGATTGATGTGGAAAATAGGAACTGACAAGAAAGTTTCCCAAACTTAGTTCATCATCTGTCCTTGTGTTTGTCAAATTGGTTTGGTTGCAACCCTGCCACCACTTTTGTTTTGGTATCATTTCCTTATTATTGGTTTGTTAAATTTTCATTGCTTTCTTGATGACGTTTAATTGATGTTTTAATTTATGGTGTTGATGTGCTTATGATCATTGATATTGTTGTGTTACCATGTTTTTGATCGAGCTCGACTTCCAGGAGTAAGTCGATGTCTAAGGGGGGGAGGATGTAGTGCCCTCCGTTTCGATCGATGTTGTTGGTAATGTCGTGATGATGTGGTGATTTTATTATTTAATTTTAGGGTTATGTGATAACACTAACAATATGTTTAGATCTGATTAATAAAATTAATTTAATTATAAGGTTACTTGTTTTATTTGGAATTAAATACAGAATAAGATTCAATAATAAATGTAAATTTATTTATCTTTGGAAATTAGATATTTAAAGTAATCGGATTAGATGAGGAAGGGTAATTATCATTTGATGATTAAATTCGATTAATAAATTTAAAAGTGAGAAAATATTAAAAAGGATTAAATATTAAAGTTGTACTTAAGTTTAAATAAATTAAGGTGAAAATATTTATTAAAATAAATATATTCTAATGTAACTAATGGAAGTGCAACGGTTTGCTGAGGGGAGTGTAAAAGACACCATCAAAGAAATTATAATAAGGCCCTTAAGTGGCAAAAAATTTAGAAAAATTAGAGTTAGGCAACTTGACGTAAAAAAATGAATAAGTTATCTATATTATTTCAAAAATTTGTAAGAATAGAATCTATAGAGAATTAAATGTAGTTTCTAAACTACTAGGTTTATTTAAAGAAAAAAAATCTATTTGGTGAAAAATTGAAATTTCAATGCAGTAGTACTTAAATTTCAGGGAAAAAATAAGTAGGTGTCTTTTTTACCACCCTAACCACAATAAAATGATAATATTTTTTTTATAAGATTTTAGATATAAGTAGAGGACTCATGCCTGGAAGTGATACAATTTTTTTTGTAATTTTTTTCCATGTAAATAATTAATTATGAAATTTTTATTACAACTTAAAAAAAAAAAAAGAATTGTATGTCTGACCACCTTAACTTGGTCAAAATTTCATGAAATTCAATTTTTCTTTTTTTAATCCTATATTATGCGAAGCATAGACTATGATGTATGTTTCATATTCAAAAAATGTGATACCATTTGAAAGCTATAGATGTTTTTCAATCAACCTATCAATTAGGACTTTAGTCATAATTCAAATAGAAAATGAATAATAATTATTTATTAAATGCAAAGTAAATCATAATTTATATTGATGGAAAGTTAAGAATCTCCTTTAAAAACCCTTTTTGTTTCATCAATTTTGGGTAAAAAAAAGTCATCATCCACATACCCATCATATCACCACTTTTTGGCCCATCATGATCCTACACATACCCTTCTTAAGCTTATATGTTGCTATGTGTTGATTTGTTATCTGATTGCATAGGTTAATATTGAATTCATATTTAGGGTAAGGCACTAGTTTAGGAAAGGTATTCATAATTCAATTTCTTGGTCAATTCATCAGCAAATCATTCTTTATTTACAAACCTTTCAAATGAATTAACATTGTAGTAATTTGTGATGAATTTCATTATTCTCATGCTCCAAGTGTAGGGTCTTATTAAAATAATTGCAAACACTTTTGATACACTATGTTTTTGAGTGGATATATGAGAATTATCTATTATTTACAACTTATTTAAATATTAGTCACACAAGTTCTTGAATATACATTATGGGATCATCCTTCTGGGTTTCACAGAGCCCAAAGTGTGGGAGGAAATTTTACCAGCTTTCACTCGTTCATTGGTCAATCCCTTTGGATTACTAACTATTGGAAATGGAAATTCCATAGGTAATTCTGAAGATTAACTTGGTTCTTAAAAACAACCATCACCTACTTTTTATATGTTGACAGAGTGACTACCCATTAAACCTATTTGAATACCTTCTAGCATTACCACAGTCACCTGTCTTCATACCCTTGCATTCTTCAATGGCTTCTTTATGGAGTAACTTCCCTACTACAAGTCTACATTATGTATTTTATTTTGAGTTAACATTTTGCATATCTTATTATGACCAGTCTTAAACATTTGCAATATAATAACTTTTTCCATGCATTTAACCTCCATGTGCACAACCCATTACTTGCCAGGAGATCATTGTCTTCATTATCCTACACCTTTCCTTGTATTCTCTAATGGCCATACTATGATGAAAAATATGGAAATGAGGTCACAACTCTTAAACACTATGTTTTATAGATTCAATAGTTGGTTTCCTTCTAAAGTTCTCCACTATCCTTGCACTATTTTGAATGCACCCTTAAATACTCACTGCATGGTGCACCTAGCAACAAATGATTATCTCCTCAAGGGTGTTGCTTATTTCTCATGCCTATTCAATGAATCAAGGAAACAATAATGCATCCTTTTTCCTTCCTAGCTAAGACTCATGTCTTGTCATCCTTGTATACTATCAAAGGACAATAGATGCATTTATCTCCCTATACCATGGATCTACATTATTTCGAAGAACATTGTGACTATCTTTTATAATAGTAAGCCTTTCCCCAAGATAACCTCGCATTCTCACCCTTAGCAACAGTCCAATATTGGTTCCTATGATAGTGAACTATCCATTAACTCCCTTCACAAGTTATTACATCGACAATCACTATCATTTAAATGGCCATACACGAAGTATAAGAATGATATATCAAGTAATTATTGCCCCCTTTAGAAGCTTTATCATTCTATAATTAGAGATAATATTGAAAAGGAAGCCCTCATAAATACCACCTCAAAGTTTAATACTATCTTTAGGACTATCATAAACCCCTTAACTTGCATCCTTGTCATCATGCAAAGGAGATCTATGGTTGTCACTTTTGATCATTGTTCATCCATCCTTATATATCCCATGCCTAAGATTGTTGCCTTTACACTCATGAGGCTACTATCCTTGTTTCCTTGGCCTTCAAAATTCTTTTCAATGTTGATATTCTACCTATTTTCCTACTATATCAAAGGGTATGTGCAAGATCATCATGGAAAAAATGGGCCCTTAAGTGGCAAAAAATTCAGAAAAATCAGAGTTGAACTTTACGTAAAAATTTGAATAAGTTATCTATATTATTTCAAAAACATGTAAGAATAGAATCTATATAAAATTGAATGTAGTTTCTAAACTAGTAGGTTTTTTGAAAAAGAAAAAAATCTATTTGGTGAAAATTTGAAATTTCAATGGAGTGGTACTTAAATTTCAAGGAGAAAATAAGAAGTAGGTGTCTGTCTGACCACCCTAACCACAATAAAATGATAATAGTTTTTTATAATATTTTAGATATAAGTAGAGGACTCATGCATCGATGTGATGCATTATTTTTTGTAATTTTTTTCCTAGTAAATAATTAATTATGATTTTTTATTACAAATTTTTAAAAAATATAAAAAGTAATCAAGATTTCTGGATTAAACTGTGTGTGATTACTAATGATCATGGACTGTGGAAACAAAATGTTATTAATATAAAAAGTCATATGTCTAACCAACTTAATTTGGTCAAAACTTCATGAAATTCAAATTTTCTTTTCTTAATCCTATAGTATGTGAAGCATAGAATGTGATGCATGTTTTGGATTCAAAAAATGTGATATTGTTTGAAAGTTATAGACGTTTTTCAATCAGCCTATGAATCAAGAATTTAGTCATAATTTGAATAGAAAATAAATAATAATTACTTATTGAATTCAAAATAAAGCATAATTTATATCAGTGGAAAGCTGAGAATCTCCTTTAAAAACCATTTTCGTTTCATCAATTTTGGGTAAAAAGATAGTCCTCAGCCACATATCCATCATATTGCCACTTTTTGGCCTATCATGATCCTACACATACCCCAAAAAAATAAGGAAAATATCAACACAACCCCCATCTCACTTCCAAGGGTGACCTTGACAACCATGCACAAGCTAGAAATCATTGCCCCTTTAATCAAGTCACTGTGTATTCTTCTTCTCTTCCTTATTGACATTAAAACAAGGACTAACCTTCTAAGACTTCCCTTATCCTTTATCTTGAGATATAAAACCCCTAATCAAACTCTAATTACCTTAATCACTTCTAACCTATCCCTTCCTTTTTCCTAAGAGTAACTACAACCATCTTAACTTTTCTTTCAACCCCATATGTGCAATGTCCTACATTTTCTTTACCCTATAACAAGGATCCTTGTGATAGAGGTAAAGTCCTTCCAACAAAATATGTTGGTGATGTCAATGAAGGATCATTTCTCAAATTACTTGAATTTGATAATGTTGTTAAGGTTTTAGAAAATAGGGTTGCCTTCATACATTCCATATTATTGTAGCCTAATACCTTGGACTTGAGTGAATTACAAATGCCTATTAATCATGATTAGGGTAATGATTATGGGGTAACATCCATTAGCGCAAAACACAAGATGCGTTAGGTCATGTAATCCTTGGTGCTCAAGAAAGGATGTTGAGGTAGTGGCAATGTAATCTTGATTATTCTCCTAAAGTTTGTTGTCTCTAAACTCTACCTTTTGAACTTTCCTTTGAACTCTTTACTTATTCATGGTTGTCATCAAACTCTTCACTATGGTTTCAATGCCAATAGAACTTGAAAGTAATTTTGACTATCCATGTGCAAAGCAACTTGATTTCCTTTCAAAACTTGCTACTCTTTCAATGCCTAGGGTTTCAAAACTTTGTGATTGAAAAACTCACCTCTTAACGACTATAACTTCATGGGTTTAAAAGCATGAAAACTCTTTTCTCTTTATTACTAGATTATCATTCAACAAAGGGTTAAAATGAAGTTTCAATAATGAACAATCATTTACAAACACAAATATTAAATCCTAGCTTGTGCTTAGAGGGAAAAGAGCCTTTCAAAGAAAAAACAAACTCATATTTTTTTCATTTACAACTAAGAAAAGAAGTAAAGCAATGCCAAGAAGATGAAAACACATAGAAAAGAGGAAAATATGTTGCCATGGAGCTGCTCCATGAATTTAGCTAAGTGAAACTTGAACAATACCTATAATTTATCTGTAATGTAGTGAACAACAATGATGGCATCCATTTAGGAATGGTAATAGGAGAAATGAAGTGCTTCCCTCTTCAAAACCTAAATATTTCCTTCTAGAACTAGAGAAACCTTCAGATTTTTGGCCAAAAAATAAATGAAACTCTTTGTTTGCAAAGAAACTAATGCTAGTTTCCCTCATTTCTTCAAAAAACAATATTTTAACTTTATCTTTTGCTCACTTTCCTATGGATTTTGATGAGCATAAGCTTCTAAAAGGATTAAAATTCATTTTCAATTCTTTTTAGACAAAATAAAACCCTTTTGACCTAAACACTTGACCTTTAATATTATCATTTGCACTATGATAATATTTAAAAGGAGATTTACTTTGGAGTAAGATTTCAAAAACTTGGCAATAAGAAGGATTTTGGTATGTTTTTTCCTTTTTGATAAATCCTTTCAAATGAAGACCTTATAAAAGCTAGTATCTATTGGCCCATTAATGAACTATTTTAACCTAGAAGGTAAAAAATAGGTAATAGTAGGGTTTAGGGTTTAAGATATAGGGTTGAGGGTTGAGGGAGTAGGGACTAAGAAAATCAACCAAATGCCACAATCTCCTCATTCAAGGAATTTTTCCAATAATTTTTATCTTTGAAAGTATGAACCTCTTCCAAAAAACTTGGTTCATTATTAGTACATGTAATTGAAAAATAAAAATTTGAATTTGATAGACTATATAAATACAGTTATCTGCATTACCTTGTAGACCTTCACACAACCATAGATAATGATATTTTTTTTGTATTTTGCATCATCTTCTTTAGAGTTACTGCTAGATGAGATTGCCTCTTCTTATAATTACCCAAGCCACATAGTGAAGAAATTATCTAAGAAAATAATTTGTATCTAAGAAAAACACTAAAAGATAAGGTACATTATTAACATTTTGCATTGAATGGAAACACACATACAAAGAGTCATGTCACATAGAGTGACATATATGACATAACAATAGAATTGTGGTGAAATTTCATATTACACACAACACAAGACATAGATAACACTTACAAGATGTAATCATTTCTCCAAGAAAGGTCTGACAAGTTGAAGACTTACCAATAGTGAAATTATGAAAATACCATGACATGCCTATGAGAGGGTGAGCTACACTAGTATGATAATTGGGTCCTAACCCCAATGACAATGGTTTCTTATAGACTTAACATGAGGGTAGGATGACACAAATATATACCTCAATCCAACCCCTACACAAACATGATGACATTTAGAAAACATTAAAAAAAATCATCAAATACAAAACGTGAGTGCACTTTCAGAAAGTTGAACTTTGGCACCATTTTGAGCAAGGTAAATCATGCTCATGATTTATGCAAGTGAAAACACACTCATGTAAACTTGTGCTTCATGCAAGTGAAAGAATGCTCATGTTTTAACATGAACACATTTTGGAAACTTCTAAAAATTGTAAAAAAAGATAGGACACTTATGATCTAGGCCCACATGCTTTGTTATTCTCTTGCTTCTATGTGTTATCCAACAAAAAAAATGTGTTTTCATGCTAATGGGGAAAGAACATGCTTTTTTACACATTCAACCACCTTTGCACCACATTTTTTTGTTTTCCATCATAGCAAGGAAACACCAAAGTGTTTACATGAAATTTAATTATATGAACTTATATTTTCATGTTTCTAGTGTTGTAATGTTAATTATGATTTTTTATTTTAATTTCATATTATAGATTAGTTATTTCTATATTTTTTACTAATTCTATTAGATGTATAAAGAACTGAATGTTGAAAATGAAACAAATTCATGATAATCTCTAATTATTGAGGAGTTTGATGCAAGAAGAAAAGTTACAAACTACACATAGTTTAGTAGTTTCTTAAATTAAATCTCAGATTTTAAGGTATATTATCTTTTCACATATGCTTTACATTTTCCTTCATTTTCTTATGTTTCTTTATCACTTCTTATCATACATACTTAATATAATGCTTTTATTTTTTTATCATGTTCATTCTTATTAAATTTAAGTTACTATGAGTCTTTGAACATTAAATACTTTCCTTGATCATATAATGGGATACATTTCCTTTAGACCTTACACATTGAGCATGACCTCTTAGATTTATAAGAAGTAGTTTAAAAACAAGAAATATTTCCAATTTTCCTCGATATTACCCACTTTTGCTATTGGGTCAAGTAGGTTGAGCTTAAGTGACTATAAATGAAAAGGCAGGTACATTTTTCTGCTATATTACATTTCATGTGCATAAAGAAATCAAAAGAATATTGTATCACATTAAAGTATGCAATTGCATATAACATAGAAGAAGATTGCACAAATATTTTCAAAAAAACATAGTCTTTATTGATAATGTAAATGTGTATTGAATCACACAAGCCATGATACTGGCTCTTTTAATATACATGAATGAAAAGAGTATATATTTAGAGATATCAAAACAAAAGCATGCACATATAGGGAAAGAAGACCATTCATTGTCTAAATGATTGGTTCTAGTTGGGTTGCCTCACATTATCTTCAGTGTTGTGCTTGTACCACTTCCAATCTATGCTTCCTTGCTATTCCTAGTTGCCTGCATCTGTGAGAAAGAATGTTGTTAGAGAAATGAAAGGTCTATAGTCATTATATGCACATAACTCTATAAACATATAAATTGATCAACCATGTGCATTAAAAAAAAAGCTTACTACTAATTCCCATGAAAACAAGGAGCATAGCAAACATCTTTGTCATATGCACATATTTTTCTAAGTTTTTTTGACTCATGTGCACGTTTAGGAAAAGGCTATTTTGTTTCATATAATTTCAACATGTGGGTTTAAATGTGGCTTCCACAAGGTTTGAGCCCAACATGCTGTAATATTTTACTTTTAAAAGACCATAAACATGTTTATCTATTAGTCATCATGCTCATTAGATAACAAGAGTAGTTTCAAGGACTCATCAAGTGAACAACTATAAGTGATAATTAAAATGCAAGGTCAAATACACAATGTTAATGTGATTTTGTAAGGAGGAATGCATGAGAAGAACAAACAAATTGATGCAAATGATCATTTGAGATGCATTTCCAATCATTATTGTATGAAATAGTGAAAGCATGATTTTATTCATATGCTTAGGTAGGGAAAAGTTCATTGTTTTTCTTTCAAAACTTTCCAAGTCAGAAGCATAGTGCTTCCAAAATAATGGGATAGAGATCACATACACTATACATAGTAAGTACCATGAAGAATATATTTTTTTGCAAAAAAAATAAAATCTGTAGAACAATATCCAAAGAGTCTTGTCAGGGAAACTCTACAAGGAGAGTTCATGCAGTCCATAATCCAAAGGAATATGTCATTAGTTAAATTTATTAAGAATATTGCTTGAATATTTCCAAGAGAGTCATTGCAATCAACCATTTCTATCTTTGAGACTTTATACAATATCTTCAAAAGAGAAATGTAGAACACTATTGCAATTAAATATACATGATGAGCAACACTACTACAATTATTTGTGAATGAAGAAAATAGGGCACTCATCTATGTCAAAGATAGCCCAGGTATATGGATAAGTGGTTTGTGAAAGCAAAGGTTAGAGAAATATGTTACAATAAATGTTCTTTGAAATAGTGAGGAATGAATGAAGGAGAAAATTTCACCAAATTGACAATGGACAGGGTATATTGGTGAAACGGTGCAATCACAAGAAAAATGTTATTCATGAAATATTTACTTCCTAATGCCAATGATGCACAGTGAAGGAATAGCCTCAATATACATAAATGGCAGTCATAATTATTAAGTTGTAGTGATATGATAATGTTTAAGCAAATAAACATTGTGTAAGACCCTGTAGCAAGGGTAGAACAAATCATCAAGGAACTTATGACCTAATTATGTTAAGTACAAGGCAAAATATATATCAAAGCAAGGATAATCATTGTGATAGAGGAAATTCAAGTTTGTAAGGAAGTGATCTCCATGGCAGTGATTGATAATTACATCGTGACATTTTAAGGGAATATTTGAATAATGGGCAATCATATGCAAAGAGTCAACACTATCTCGATACTTGTAGCATCATGTTCATTTTATTTATGAAATGGATATGGCAATTGATAGGCCTATTTTGGGCTCAGAGTAGAAGGGGAATTGCAGTTACATGGTATTCATGAAGAAATGGAGAAGATGCATAGTCTTCGACTATACCTATGTTGAGTAAGAGAATTGAATCATTTTGCAAACCATTTTATCTTCACATGCAAAATAATACATATCCATGGTGTGGATATACAAAAATTTCATGGCATATGCAATTTTTTTGTGAAAAGTTAGCTTGAACAACATTATTTCTTCAATGAAAGAAACTGGAGTACCTATAGGAAGTGTTTCATCGTGGCAAGTACTTATAATGCATGGGTTCATATGAAAAATGTCAAGACATTCTACAAGAGGTATTACAATTTCTTCAATAAAATGAAAACAAATGTGTGCTTAGATATAATAGGAAAGACATAGAGTGGAGATACATTCTTCTTTTATAGAGAATAGGCTCGAATTTGAGTGTTCATCTTCTTCAAAAATGAAATGAAATGATTGAAAATTCTTCTCAGAAGCTTACCTTTGTCAAAATCTATAGAAGAGCCCTCTAAAGTCTCTAAAATATGCCATGGTTAAGCTCTATTGAAACCCTAGTGTTAGTGCATGAAGACTCCAGAAATTTGATGGATAAAAATGAAATGCTTTTCAAAAAATTTCCATTGTTTTGGTATTAGGGTTTCTGAAACCCCAAATTTAGCCAATAGAAAAAGGTAAATTTTACCTTTATATTAAAATGTTTTCAAAAACTGATTATATCAGCCTTTTGAGAGTGTATAATGTTCTCTTCATATGTTAATAGGTATAAATATTTTAAGACTTATTTATTGTTTCCTTTATTTTTTGCATTGATTTTTCAATGAAAAGCATTTTGATTGAGTAATGTATTATAAATTACTTAATCAAAATTGTTATTTTAAAATGAAAAAGTAATGCAATATGCCTTGTAAACACTTTTGGGAGCATATAGGAGAATGTTGGAGATGTTAGCCAACATGTTCCTAGCATATAGGGGTCTTTTTTGACCCAATTATGACTTTGCAAACATCTAGGAAGAAGTTGAAGGAAAGATTGGAAAACATGTGCCAAGAATGAAGGAGGTTATTTTGACTAATTTGAAGACTTGGAGAAGCAACTTGGAGTGTTTTTAGGGGTTTTTAAAGTGGATAAAGACATGAAGTGACTTTCCTTCTTTCTTATTCCTTTTTGAAGTCTTTTGGAAGGCTTAAAAATAGGATTTTTGGGGGCATCCAACCCCAATTATTTTGAGAACCTCTTTTTGTGGGTTTTAGAGATGTTGATTATAGTCACTAGAGTGACTCTTTTTTAATCAATTCAGATAATGCAATTTATGGAGTTAGTGATTTATGTAGTCCTTCCTCGGATTTCAACATGCTTTGTAACTCATTTTGACATGTGAAACAATGAGTACCTTGGATATTAATAGCATTGAGAATTTTTCCTTCTCTTTACTTACTTTCTTGTGTGCATGCTTTATGGTGATTGATCGAATTACTTGTGAAATCTACCTTTTCCTAGTATTTATGTCTCACTGAAAACATCTTGTTGTAGGATACTATATTATTACGGGTTATAAGTTGTCTATTAAATGTAAAGTTTCTAGTTGTGAGATATTATTTTCCTTCTAGGAATTTGTATCAACACCTTCTTATATAGTACTTATGTGAGTAATATGCAAAAAATGAGTTGTGTGAGTTTTTTCTCAACTATTAATTGAACTGTGTGATCAAGCTATGTTTACATGTCTCATAGTCAATTTGGTGTATCATTGTAGAAATATTGTTTTTAGTGTTTTTCCATTTTAAGCATTTTTCTCTCCCTTTTTCTTTCCAAGAATCAATAGTATAGGTGATAAATAGCTAGGAGCTAGCCTTATCTGGAGATTCACTCTAAATTTTAGGTGACCCATAGCCTAGAAGTGATTCAGTGCTTTCTCTGGAGTGTTAAGTCCTCTAGCTTAACTTGTTAAATATTGCAGCTTAGTTAGGGTGCAACTTTAGCGGATAACACTAGAAATTAAAATTGTAGCACCATAAGAATGTTAGCTATGCAAAAATATATCATTAACACATTGGATAAATCTATAATTTATGACTTAATTTTTTTGAACAATTTTTTCTATCAAATTATAATTTGAAAGAAGAATGTAAATATTGTCCATCCTTGTAGAAATTTGGGGTTCTTCTACACTCTCTTGAAGGATTATAATCTATCTCAAGCTTTATCCACCCATTAAACCTATAGACATATTAAGACAAGGCCAATCTAAAATTATTTTTGACAATTGGTCCTACTAGTTGCAAGCTAAGACCATGGGATTAGATATTTCAAATTTTTATCAGGGTCCTACTAGTTACAAGTTGTACAATTGGTCCTACACCTTAAAAAAAATGAATATCATGGTCATAGCTAGTTATATAGCCAAGACCGTGGGATAAGATATTGCCAATTTTTTTTCTAGACCGTAATTTAATTTTATAAAATTCCAATCTATGTAAGATGCTTTATTTTTCAGCTAATCATGCTCATAATAGGTTATTCAGCTTTAGAATGATGTTAATGAGTTGAAAAACCATTTTTATCCTTCCTAAACTAGTTTTAGAGTGCATAATTTTTACCAACCCAATTTAATGCAACAATAAATGTCAAAAAAAGGTTGGCATGGCTAAGGCATGTAGAAGGTCACAAATAGATGTAATGTTCATTTCATATTTGAATTTAAGTTTTAATAGTTAAGGGGACATCTATATGATTAAAGATCCAATTGAGGGAAAGAAATGGGAAAACTGAAGGTCAACACTAACCCCTAGGAATAAACGTAAACTAGAATCTAGAAAAGGCTTTGTTTTTATAATATCTTTGTTGAAATCAATTATTATATTCAAATCTTTCCTTTCCATATACTTACAATAGGGGTATCATTCCTTCCCCCAATGCCATGTGAACATCCATTAATTTCACTATCATGATTTTAGAGCCATACCCATTGTAGACCTACATCACCACTAGGGACCTATTTCCTAGCATATACCAATGGAGCATGCACCTATATTGTAGGCTTATGTACCTACATAGGTTTTTTTCACCACACTATGCCATTTACATTAAACTTGCACATGCATAATGTAGGATTGTTCTTGTTCCATTCACACATGCCCGTGCATAAATTCCTTTGGTTGCCCTTTATTTATCCCTGCCTTTCATCTCTTATGATATCATTGCAATGGTCCTTCTCACATTTGTGGGAAAGCATGTAATCCCTCTTCATGCCCTTTTTTGCCCCTTGTTTGTCATGTTTCAACATAGAGCCTCTCACATACTATCAAACTTGCTAGTTCTTGCATTTGGTTACCCTTTATTTGGTAAATGCCTCTTTGGACTATCATATATTGGATTACACTATTGAATTAAATCAACTTTTCATGGTACTTGCATACATCATTATACATGTGTTGCCCTTTGTTTATTGTATATTAACTTAGAGCTTGTCACTATCATCTTATAGATAATATACAACCTAATTATATGATTGTTATTAGATTTATGTATGAGATTGTACCTCCTAATTTGATCACTAATTTGAAATTTTTGAAAGAAATTTCTATACTCATGTGTTATTAATTAAACTTGCACATGCACAATGTAGCATTGTGCTTGTTCCATTCACACATGCCCATGCATAAATTCCCCTGGCTGCCCTTTTTTTCCTTCTCATTCATCTCTTATGATATCATTGCATTAGTCCTCAAATTTGGGGGAAAGCAGGAAATCCCTCTTCATTCCCTTTTTTGCCCCTTGTTTGCCAGGTTTCAACATAATGCCTCTCACTTCAACCTACAAGTCCTTGTATTTGGCTACCCTTTTTTTGGTAAATTCCTCTTTGGATTGTCATATATTAAACTACACTATTGAGTTCAATAAAAAATTTATGGTACTGGCATACGTCATTATACATGTGTTTCCCTTTGTTTATCATATTTCAACTTAGAGCTTGTCACTATCATCTTATAGACATTATACAACCTAATTATATGTTTTTTCTCATATTTTTGTATGATATTGTACCTCCTAATTTGATCACTAATTTTAAATTTGTGTAAGAAATTTATTTACTCATGTGTTATTAATTAAACTTGCAAATGCTCAATGTAGGATTGCACTTGTTCTATTCACACATGCCCATGCATAAATCCCCTTAGCTACCCTTCTTTTTTCCTTCTCATTCATCTCTTATGATATCATTGTATATATCCTTCTCACAATTTGGGGAAAGCATGCATTCCCTCTTCATCCCCTTTGCTGCCCTTTTGTTTGTCATGTTTCAACATAGAGCCTCTCACTTATTATCAAACCTGCAACTCCTTGTATTTGGCTGCCCTTTGTTTGTTAAATGCTTCTTCATGCCTTTTTTCCATTTTTACTATCATATTTAAAATTAGAGCTTGTTTGTATCATCTTATAGATATTATAGAACCTAATTATATGATTTCTTTAAAATTTGTGTATAAGATTGTGCATCCTAATTTGATGAAAAATTTCATATTTGTGTACAAAATTTCTTTACTCTATACTACTATTATGGAACTAATATTTATCTCTTTTTCATGCTATAGATACAATTCTTCATCATGTGAGGAAAAAATCAAATAGCCTAACACTAGGTAATTGAAAAGATAAGAATGCAAAGAAGGAGAAGGAATGAGGTAACTTTATGAAAGTAGGAAATTGAACATGATAAAATAAGATGTTCCAATTCAAGAGGAACATGAACAATTGATTGTATATAAGAGAGATATGGAATTTGTGGAACAAAGGAAACAAATAAAAAACCTTTGTGCACTGATAGATTTGAATCTCATAGTTGGATACATGTCATATATTGCAAGTCAAGATGGAGGGACACCATCTACCACATATTAGCTGAAAGTACATCATCGCTAACATGTGAAGATGGAGGTATTCCATTTTTCCCATCACAAATTTAAGGTACATCATCTACTCCATATTAAATTAAAGGTATTACACCTACCCCATCTCATTTAAATATTGATGAAATTCCTAATGTTAAGGAAAAATTACCTTTGAGAACACCTCCTAGAATTTTGTGCATAAAGTGTTGGTGTAATTAATTAATTAATTATTACACTAGCATAAGTTAACTTAGGTCTTGCATTTAATAATTTAGTCCTAGGTTGCAATCATTTAATAAATGGGATACTATTCCCTTCCTAGTTTGTGGGATAAGATTCCTTCTAGAACTTATCTCCTCATTTAATGATCATCTAGATAGGGTTCACATGTTGTCACATGTTGTTAGATTTTAACACTTGGAAACATCTCATGCATATTAGGGTTTACTTCTTTCCTATATAATCAAGCATCTTGTTCATTTGTAAATATCCAATATCATATCAATCATCATATCAATAGAATCTTCAATCAAAATTCCATTGTTGCAACACTTCTTTTGTGGTTGATTATCTTTCAAGGCTAAAGTCATTTATTGAAGCTTCAGGGGCTGTGCAATACATCATCTCAACATGGTATCAGAGCTATTCCATTGAAACATCAACCTGAGATCTAGGAAGTTGGAATGTGAGATTCTTTATAGGCTTGGAGTTTTATGTTACAGGCTAGTTGGCTCTACCCGGGAGCCAAGCTGATTTCTAGTGCAGATCAGGACCTCTCTGACCTCTCCATTATGTCCAGAAGGCCTCAAAACCCATAGATCACCTGTTCATTCATCAAAATTGGAGACATATCATTCGGGAGCCTGTGAGGTATTATCTAGGGTTTGTAATTTTTTGTACTATCCGTACAGTTTTGCAGAAAAAAATCTTTCCTCTCTATCCTCCATCAAGGAAATTTTTATTTAGAAAAATCAAAAAAATTATTGGTTATTTTTCAGGCATTTTCTTATATAGTATTGGCAAAAATTTCATTATGTGGGAGCAACCTACAATTAAAATATCCAGTCGGCAGATTTATTTTGTGCGTAGGCTATAGTTTCAGGGTTATTTAATTTTTTCCATTGGCATTTCTTTTGGCATTTTAATAAAATTTAAATTGCAAATTATTGCAATATTTAAATTTTCTTTTGGCTTTCGCCGACAGTCTGCTCCACCGACCATTGCATCATCTGGCCATCATCTGCGTCATTGGCCCCTGTCACATCTGGTTGCCGATCCATCCTGTCACCGGCGTCATTTGTTGCCGCTCTGTTCACTGGCTTCCGTCACCAACCGTCGATTCCTCTGACACCACTCTCTATCTGACGCACCCGCCGAACACTCAACCCTAGCCCCTAGTTCTATCAAACTCTGAGGGATGTTGCTAACTTATGAGTGGCGCCTCGTGTTGCCGGCCACGCCACCATCACTCCACCTCATCCCACCACTCCAATGTTGCCCGCCCGATAATGATTTTTTTTAAACTGCGAACGCCACCCACGGTCACATCAGTGACCAAGGGCCAAATTTTTTTTCCTTAGGGTGCTCTATCTTTGTGCCTGTTTAGCCAACATCATATCAATTAGGCAGAATTCTTCTAGAGGTCGTATCTTCCACATACGATATCAAAAATTCACAAACGATATACTGTTGGAAAGCTATTGAAGTCTACTTTTCAGTGGTGTACTCTTTTTTAAGATTCTACTATCATTAAATATTCAAGTCAACTGAATTCAACCCTCCTTTCTGGACTCAAAAGTGCATATCTTCACATCAGATTGTCAAATTTTGGAGATTCCAGCGGCATTCGAGAGATATTTCAGTGCTTTTTTTCATCAGTCCAGTCATCTTCTTTGGTTTTAGCTCCAGGTATCTTTTTTTTGGTTTTTTGATTCTTGAGACATCCTGAAGATTGAAGAAGAATTTTTTGATCTCGGAGGCATCTTCTCAGTTGCATATCTATTTGGAAGTCTTCTATTTTCTGTTGAAGGTCAGTGTCTTTGATTTTTGTGGAGAAATTTTGTTATGGGGCTTGCATATTATTCTCCTTTGGTTATGTTGCATAAGGGTAACTATCAGCAATGGCGAGATGGGATCTGCTACCATCTTCATTCACTTGATTTTTTGCCATATCTACTTGGTATAGTTCCTTGTCTGAGTGAAGGTATTCATGAACTTGCTTGGAGTTGCAGCAGGTACATTGTTTTGTAGATTCTTGAGATGCAAGTTGATTGCGATGTTTTGAGATTTATTGATCATTATGATTTTCCTCACATTATTTGGATTAAGCTTTGGGAGATCTATGGCGATTCTTCTGCTCCACCATTCCTCGATGATCATGATTTAGAATGTCATTCTTTAGATCAAGTACCCCATGATGTTATTGTTGTGCAGGAAGTTGATTGCCTTGATCTTTCCGAAGAGGTTAACAAGGTTCCTTTCCGTGCTTCTTCTTCATTAGAGATAGCTGGTATCCCTTCACATTCAATGATTCCTTGTTCAAAATCATTGATTGAGGCTTCCACTATCATCATCGATCAGGACACATTCAATTTTCCAGACTTGATATCACATGATGGCTTTGTTTTAGGTATCACTACCTTGGCCACTTCTATAAGTTTGGAGGACATTCTTGAGGGGATATCACTCCTCTATTCAAATCACACCTTGGAGAGTTTTCTTGAGTATCCACATTCCTTTGTCTCAACCTTGATTGGGAATTCAGAGACTATCTTGGAGGCACCTGGTTTCTCTTTAGATATTTCACATCTGAGACTTCTTCCTTGTTATTCCATTTAGGATTTCAGGTTTCTTCAGCATCCACCATTGGATTTTCTTTAGACTTCTTTTAGTGGTTTTGAGGACACTTCATTCAGGGGGGGCTATCAAGTCTCCATCACATCCATCATATCCATTCTATGTTTGTCTTTGGATATTGTTCAGCATCCGTTTCTACATCATCCTAGTTTGTCACCCTCTTCATTGTTTGGGACTATGTCATTTTCATCATCAGGCAAGGAGACACTTGAGCAGAGTTCTGAGACATCATCATCCATTTTCATCTTTCCTTCCTTCAATTCCTATCTGGTATGGGAAGCATCTTTTCACTTGCAATTGGTTTTGTTTCTTCTGAAAGGGAGACAAGTTGTTTGTCGACATTGGATCTTGTTTTGTCTTCAGACACTTCCCTTTCTTGCAAGTGATCTCATCTTTTGGGGGGGCTCTTTAGTCTCTCTCTTGTATCCATGTGACAGATGGTGTATTTGGGGGGTATTTGGGAGTCCTCCATCCTTCCCATTCTCACATTTTTTTCTTTTTCATCTCCTTTTTGGAGAGGGGTTTTGTTCCTACTGGGTTTTCCCCTTTTCTCCAGTTGTGGGAGATTGTTTTGCATCTTCATGTACATGGGTACCTAACATGGCCTCGTATCCAGGACCCATCATCATCATCATCCTTGCATAATCATTGCATTTTCCTCCCTAAGTTGCACTTATGGGGGGGTGTTGGTGTAATTAATTAATTAATTATTACACTAGCATAAGTTAACTTAGGTCTTGCATTTAATCATTTAGTCCTAGGTTGCAATAATTTAATAAATGGAATAATATTCCCTTCCTAGTTTGTGGGATAAGATTCCTTCTAGAACTTATCTCCTCATTTAATGATCATCTAGATAGGGTTCTCATGTTGTCACATGTTGTTAGATTTTAACACTTGGCAACATCTCATGCATATTAGGGTTTACTTCTTGCCTATATAATCAGGCATCTTGTTCATTTGTAAATATCCAATATCATATCAATCATCATATCATTAGAATCTTCAATCAACATTCCATTGTTGCAACACTTCTTTTGTGGTTGATTATCTTTCATGGCTAAAGTCCTTTATTGAAGCTTCAGGGGCTGTGCAATCCATCATCTCAATATAAAGCACAAGTTTTTGATCGATATTGATGAGAATATTTTATAGTTGATGGATGATATGATTCCAAAATGTAGTTGTAGATGATATGCTAATAAGATTTGGAGATTATTTTTAAAAAAATTAAATAAAACTAAAAGATGTCAACTATTTGTGGAAATGATGAGAAATATAAAGTATAGTTCCATTATAAATATTCTTGGGCTAAGAACATCAAAAGCTTCAAGTGAAAAATCTATCGTCAAGAATATAATGAGTGCATATGGGAGTGTGGGTACTACCACACACACCAAAGATAGTAATGTCACATGATGCATCATTATATCAACAATAGTAAGTAATAAAACCAAGAAAGAACATTTCATTAGAAAGAGAAGTCAATAATTAAGAATAAACATAAAAACTTTATTGAGAGCCATCATAAGGTGCCAAAGAATCGAGGACATAAATAATAATGAATTATAGGAATTCTCTAGTAGACTGCCATGAAAAGATAAACTAATTATTGAAGCCTTGAGATCCCTAATTGAAGAATTTTGGAAGAATAAAACAAGGGTATTTCCCAATCAAAGAGATGCCATAAGGAGAATTGGTAACTAAAACCATGAGCCACATCTGAAGCATTTTTGGATATCACTCAAACATAATTTTTTGCTAAATTTATAGAGATATGTCCTCAAGTTAAAAAAAATTCAAAGAATTTTTGAAATGCTAAATCCTTTCTATATCAAAATAAATCATGCACACACTACTTATCATTGTAGAGTAAATATTGAGTTCTCTAACCATTTTTATGCTTATAAATGTATATGTTTAGATTTGCATACTAACAATGTTTTGTAGGACTATGACATATATGCCCCAATTACATCTTCAATAGATTTCAATATCAACAATTTTATGTGAAATAGTGGATGGTCAAATTTTCTACAACAAATTATGTCTGGATGACACATGTCAACATTGTGGTGGCTTGCAACATATGCCTATTTTTTAACATATGGAAAGTACACATGTGGTTGGAAATGAACTACTAGAATTTGGAAAGTATAAGACAGTGGCCTACAATACAAAAGATGGTAAAAAAGAAAATAAAAAGTGTGTTTTTTTTATTGAAAAGATTCTAGTGTATTGGTTTATATCTATATTTTGAGAGACTATAATGTATGAGTATGCAAGGTATACCCATAGAGCTCAATGGTTGGACTTGCAACTCAAGTTATGCAAGGGCACATTTACACTTGATAGCATTTTTTTTGTCATCAACATTGTAGAGAACTACAATCTATAACCACAACGAGAGATGCATTCGCAATATTATAACTCCAAACAAGTTACTATATTCATGCACATAACATTCATTCATGCTAGTGAAAGTAAAGAGGATGAAATAATTATTTTAAGGGACTATCATTTTTATATTAGTGATTATCACACATATTCTAGAGAGTTAACACAAGGTTGCATTTAGTTGTTCTACCATGATTTGGCTAGAAGGGGCACATCATTAGATGTCAGCATATCATATGGTTAGATAATAGTGGATCACAATCCAAGAACTCATTCATTGAGTAGGATGTAAAATATTATAGGTGTTTAGAATATGTGGAACTTTTGTGAGGCCAAGGATGGAAAGGGGGAGCATGATGATGTAGGAGCATGTATTAAAAGGGCCATAACATGAAATTCAATAAAGTATAAAGGAAATGCAAAGTTGAAAAATGCAAAATAAATCATCGAGTGGTGTAATGATACAATGGGTCCAAGTAATAAAGGTAAGTCTTTAGTTCATACATTTTTTTGGTTGATAGATGTTATTAATATTGCAAAATATGAGGATTGTTGCACTTTGATAGGATCAAGTGAACTATACTATTTCAGAAGCTCTAATGTAGGTTCATGGAGTATTCATACATGAAAGATGGTATGCTTTCATTCTTCTTGTACATATCAATATTGGAATAAGTGTGAATCAAAGGAGTGGGTTGATGAATGGTGGCTATGAATTCTAAGCCCACTTGATGCATATAAACTCCCAACTACAATACAAATCACATAGATGGAATCATTAGTTGACTTTGATCACATATCAGATCTAGTTCAACCAAGTAATATATCGGATGACTAAATTCATCTAATTTGATGCACATACCAATGCAAGGAATGTTTATGTAGATATTGTAGATGAAGACAATGAAGAGGGAAAAAATAATTACTTTTGTTGTTGTGTCAAGGCCAAAAAGAAATTGGAAGCCCTAGTTATAGCCTCCTAGTTATAGATGGACAAAAAAACAAATACCCTATAGGCTCAGTGGTCATTACTATAACATGGCTTATAAGTTACCTAGTTAAGAAGTATGATGTCTAGCTATTAAAGAATTTTGACATGCACTAAAATATTCTTCATTACTCAAACATTTATGTGGCATCCAAGCTAATTTTAACAAATATTGGGGTAGACCATTGAACAAGGACTTGTGGAAGGTGCGTGAATCTAACCATGAAGCAATACTTGACACAATAAATAGTAGATCAGGCCCAGATGGTTCATTAGATTGATTTTTAATTACGTACATTGAATTTATAAAGTCATGATATTGATAAATTTATTTTAGTTATTATAATATGTATCATTATTTTATGTTCTAAATGATATGAAAATGACAAAAGCACATATATTATAAAGTTTCAATTTTTTAAATCACCTCCTTTTATAGATTTATACCTCTTGTTCATTCCAAATCAATCTAACACAATCCATATATTTATTTTCTAAGATTAATCATGGATAAAATATAAGCCTCTTTGTGTTTATATGTTTTTAATGTTTCTTTTGATATTAGTGGTTGAAATATTATTAGGGTTTCTTTCTTTCTTAGGTCACATTAGAATATATTAGTGTACCTTGCTCAACACATGGCTTCCCACTATATGCATATTACTATGAATAAGAAATAACACTACCTTCACTTGGTCATTCTTTATATTCCCTTTGAATGTTGTCCTCCTTGACTAATATACTTGAATGGAAGTAGTGATAAGTAATTACGATATTAGTATACATAAGGTATAGTTTTCTATAGATCTATTTGTATTTAAAATTCATCTTCACTTTTCACATATAGACCTCTTAGATTACCTTCCATAATTTTGTAAATTTTAGACTATAGAAGTGCTTCCCACTCATACAATTTGGTCCATTACTTGTACCCTATTCATGAGGTCCTATCCCTTGTATTGGGATCTTGGTATACATCCAAAAGTCATGGATAAATATCAAACCTTGTGCTATCCATTTTGTTTCCCATGGTGTTAAGGCCTTGCCTCTCATGGTTATTTTTGTATAAATTTATGTTACACATGTATTACTATTTTGTTACACGATGTGTATGTCCCATGATAGTTTATTGATTAATAGTATTTTTTAAGAATTTTTTCACCTACTGTCTACCAAAGTAAATGATAACCTTTTGAGTTGAAACTAAATGAATATCAAACTTCTATATTGCTATCCTATTCCTTATTTAAACTCCTATATTTTATTTCACACAATCAATCTCTCACTCTCATTGAAAATTGCAATTTCTCATACTCCCTAAAATTTCCTATAGGTTTTCTTGTGCATTGGTTACTCCTTGTGAGAACACTAACATACTACATCAATATTATTGAAACACTTGCAGCATTTGATGAAAATATTGTCCCCTTGTCTTCATTTCATGGGGTCTAGCCTCCAGGTATATGCAAGATCATCATGGGAAAAACAGACCCGTAAGTGGCAAAAGAATAAGAAAAACCATAGTTAGACAACTTGACGTAAAAATTTGAATAAGTTATCTATATTATTTCAAAAATATTTAAGAATAGAATCTGTAGAAAATTGAATGTAGTTTCTAAACTACTATGTTTATTTTTTATTTTTTAAAAATCTATTTAGTGAAAATTTGAAATTTCAATGTAGTAGTACTTAAATTTTATGAAAAAATTAAGAAGTAGGTGTCTGTCTGACCACCCTAACTATAATGCCCCGCCATGCAACCCTAGGGGAAGTTGAAATTTACTACACAAACAAACAAACTTTTTTTTTTTTAAAGAACAATTAGAACAATTAACAAGCAAGATCACTAACTAATTGACAACAACCCTTAAGGTTATGAGACTGAGTTACTTAAACCCAAATAAGAAACATGAATTAAATCAATAATATTTAATTACTTAACAATTAAGATCACATACATTCCATACATTATAATTTACATCAACAAATAAAAAATACCACTTGATTCCAATAATATAATTTACAATATAATTACAACACTCATTCCTTGAATTAGGTAATTCCAATAAGCATGATTACGTAATACAAATTCCACCTTGATAACAAATGAGGGATAATAAAATACAAGATCAACTAAATGAATTAAGTAAGGAAGAACAGGATCCCATGAGCTCTCCAATTGAAAACCTCATCCACATGAACAAAAAGCTGACCCAACGGATTAAGGTGCACATTCCACCTAGCCATGTGATACCCAAAGGCTCACCCCCCATGTTAGGAGATAGTAACTAGGAATTCCTAGACAAGATCATCTACCTCTAGACACAAGTTTAAACATAACTGAACTAAAAGGATACAAGTACAACATCACTTAACACAAAGGTTACAATGCTTCCAAAGTACAAGGTTCATTTACATAGTACAACAAACTAACATCTGGTTAACATAGTGAGAGTGTCACATGACATATGCTATGAGTTACCCTGGCTCAACTGTCTAAGGCAACCGAACCCACATCTTGGGCTATCCAGGCTCAACTCTATGGGTCGCTGGACCCTCATACCAACTGTACTTCTCGTCTCATCTCAAACCTTAAAAGCGAATGAGTTAAGAGAGAGGCATTAATTATCTTAATTAGTTTGAGAGTTTTTCTTTTATTCTTTTTAAGTTATCACTTACTTAAACCCTATGTGAGTTACCTTGGTTCCCCTTTGTGTGTCAGACCCCCACAAAGAGCCACTCTCCTATTGACAACATACACGATATAAACCACAATGAGTAACCAAAAAAGATGACCTCTCTAAACTAGGGGGGTAACAAATAAAGGAAACTCACTCCAAACACAGGAGGAAACAAAAGTACAAAACCCTCTCCAAACACTGGAGGCTACAAAGGTCAAAACCCTCTCCAAACACTAGATGAAACAAAGGTCAAACCCTCTCCAAGCACTGGAGGAAACAAACACAAACTCCACTCCTAATCCAAAGGAGACACAAAACTCAAAACCCACTCTCAATCCAAAGGAGACACAAAACTCAAAACCCACTCTCAATCCAAAGGAGGCACAAAACCCAAGACAAACCAAAGGTTGACTATCATAACGACAACCCATACAAGTAAATGAAACCCTATCTGGAAGACTTTAGG
This sequence comes from Sequoia sempervirens, assembly GCA_007258455.2. Lineage (NCBI taxonomy): Eukaryota > Viridiplantae > Streptophyta > Pinopsida > Cupressales > Cupressaceae > Sequoia > Sequoia sempervirens. Next base: position 745,586,549 of record VDFB02281492.1, on the reverse strand, counting down.
ACATTTACTCAATTTGCACAACATCGAGAATGATCAAACATAGCTAGCAAACATTTCAGACAATTTAAATAAACTAAGGTTAGGATTTCCTAAATCCAGTCAATCACAGTTTTCATTACTTGCTTTAATCCAATCAAATAAACCCATTTCTTTTCACGACATTGAAATATTTAAAAACCAATCATTTACACTAAATTTCACAATTAAATTCCATAATCAAAGCGTTTTAATAAATAAATTCATTTGATTAAAATAAATCAATCACTAACTCTACATTTAACAGTTATATTCATAACTGACATATTTTAATAAATAAACTCATCTAATTAAAATAAATCATTCATTATCTCTAAGTTTCATGATCATATACTATAAATAGAACCACTTGATTAATAAAACATTTAGATTAAATAATAAGTCAATCATTTACTCTAAGTTTCGCCATTGTATTCTATAATTAAAACATTTTAATAAATAAACATTTAGATCAAATAAATTAGTCTTTATTTCAACTTAGCATTAAATAAATCAACTAAATCTTATCTCTACTTGAATACAAATATATTCCAATCAAATATGCTTAATAGTATATACTCAATGTATATCCTATTATATATTTAAATATCTAAATCACATTGTTGACATTAAAGAATTTAAACCAATAATTTAACTCTATTTGCTCAATCCTAAATAAGGATTAGAATAATCTTATAAAATAACATTATTTATTAAAATGACAATTCCATTTCAACAATAATAATGCAATAATCATTTTAAAAACAATTCCTATTTAAAATAATTAATCATCATTTAAATGTCTTAATTAACAAAATATTATCATTATAATCCAATTGATTAAACTTTAATACCTTATTATCCAACATATATATATATTATATATATATATATATATATATATATATATATATTTCATATATACATATATATAATATGTATATTAATAATAAAATAAAATATTAATTTAAATCAAATTATACTATATATGTATATATATAATAATAATAATAATATATTAAAACCCAAGAAAAAAAATGGATCTTTGAAAAGAGGGGCCGAAGCCCTAAATAGGGTATGCAGGCCTGGCCACTAGCAACGGCCTGTGTGCTAAGCACACAGGGCGCCTCCCTCCTGGGTGGCGGCCTGTGTGCTCAGCACACAGTCCACCTCCCTGTGGGCGGCAGCCCTTGTGCTTTGCACATGGCTTGCCTCCCTTCGGGTGGCGACCTGTTTGCTTCGCACATGGCTCACATCCCATAGGTGGCGGCGGTGGTGGGGATGGCTTTCATGCCTCCCCACTTCAACCAGAGAACCAAAAATTTATTTCATAATATATATATATATATATATATATATATATATTTTATATAAAACTAAACCCTTCATAAAATACAGAAGTACTTCCCATATGCATAACAAAAAAAACACAGGGTTATTTTCTAGAAAGTAAATAAATGAAAACCCTAGTACATTTATAAATATTCTTGTGTATCATATTGTGCAAATGCCCAACAAAATCTTGCAACAAAAAAATGGATTCTTCAACACAACAACATGGTTTACATCCAAGTTTTGACAACAAATCTCTTTTGGTTTTCATTCTATTTTTCCATTGATAGATTCTAGTTTTGGTTTTCATTTCCAAATTTCCACAAGTTTGCAAGTTTTCAAAACAATTTCTCATGGGCTTCATTGGATTTAAACAACATTTCAAAGATTTCCAAATAGCATAATGAGGGTTTAATCTATTTTCAAAATGAAACAAAGCAAGAACAAAGAGGAACCTGATTTTTTTCTCGAAAGCTTGAAGAACTTCCAAAAGGGTGCTTTCAATTCCTCTTTTGAAAGATCATCCCCCCCAAAAATGAAAATCATTTTTCTTTTCATAGGGCTTTTCCCCAATTTTGGCCAAAACCCTAAAAGCCCCACTCACTAAGTTTATTTTTAAAACATTTGGAGGATATTTCCAATTTTTAATTTTAAAACAAATTTCTAATTTCTAATTCAAATCTCATGCATTTTCCAAAATGTTTTAAAACAAAAGAATACATTCTTTGCAAATAATTTACTTTCTCAATAATTTTCCAAAAGTGAAATAGAAACACATTTTCATTTATTTATTTTAATTTAACTCTAACTATCCAAATAAGATTTATATTTATATTTTGATTAAATCTTAATATCCAATAATTTCAAAAACAACTATCACATTTAATAAATCACCCTTAATCTAATTAATCAATAAACTCAATCTAATTTTATTAATGAAATCAAATCAATCAATAAAATAAATGACGTTTCAACATTGCAAATAAATACATTTAAACATCAATTTAACTACGCAAGTCATTTAATAACCTCTATAATATGAAATTAAATAAATATTCAAGTTGAAAAGGATCAAATTAAAACAACTAACCCAACAACAACCCGACAACACACTATGACTACTTGGCACAGAAAACCTAGCTACTATCTCCCAATCGATTTCCGTTGGTCAATGGACACGCTCAAACTTGTGAACTAGGTGGAGTTGATGTCATGGACCTATCAACCTGTGAACAAAGAGTACATCAAACATGCATATATATATAAAATGATCAAACATACCGTGAAGAAGAAATCTCAGAATCGTAGGGCACTCGCAAGTGAGTGATACAATCCCATCCCCTCCACCAATACACAATTTATTAACTGACGATTCTAACATCAATGATCATATGATTAACAGCATAAAACATCATTAAATCAAATATATTTTAAGTTAATCCAAAACATGCCATAAAGACAACCTCAGAACAAAATAACATCGCATCAAAATATAACATTCACATTGTTTAACAATTACAATCAAAAGCAACCAAGTTCTAAAGTCAAAGCATAATTAGACACAATCTTAACAAGGAAGAACAATGCCGATCAAAGAGCCAAGACAGAGGGGTGTTACACTAACCACAATAAAATTATAATATTTTTTTATAAAATTTTAGATATAAGTAGAGGACTCATGTATTAATGTGATGGATATATTTTTATATTTTTTTTCCAACTAAATAATTAATTATGAATTTTTTATTACAAATTTTGAAAAATATAAAAAATTGTATGTCTAACCACCTTAACTTGGTCAAAAATTCATGAAATTCTTTTTTTTTTAATCCTATAGTATGCAAAGCATAGAATGTGATGCATGTTTCAGATTCAAAAAATGTGATACCGTTTGAAAGCTATAGATTTTTTGCAATCAGCCTATCAATTAGGACTTTAGTTGTAATTCAAATAGAAAATGAATAATAATTATTTATTAAATTAAAAGTAAAGCATAATTTATGTTGGTGGAAATCTAGGAATCTCCTTTAAAAACTCTTTTCGTTTCATTAATTTTGGGTAAAAAAAAGTTACCAGCCACATGAGCCATCATATCACTTACATATCGCCACTTTTTGGCCCATCATGATCCTGCACAAACCCCTCCATTACTTGACCACTATCATGACTATGATCCTCATACTTACCAACCTACCATTGCTTATGACTATTAATTTTTTGTGTCTTTACCTTTGAGATCTGCAATCTGCCCTGTTGTAACTAAAAATTCATGGCTTAACTCGAGTTGCACTAACATTATAAAAATTATTAGATTCTACCTATATCTACTAAATGGAGCTAATGAACATGTTATATTGATATTTTTTAACATTAGATTCCCTACTCTTATATCCTTAAGAGATAAAGGGATATATTCCACTAGTAATTGTAAAATATAATATATATTACTCAACTTTGAAAATAAAATTTTCAACGTTATTGTAGCAATGTGTCACTTTGGCCAAGCCCATTTACCTGGATGATTGTATACACAAAAATGAAAATTACATATGAATTAGTTATTTTTGATGTAAAAATGAAACATTTTTTCATTTATATTAAAAAGAAAAGCTTGTCAAAAAAGTTGTTCTAGGGTTTTTTTGAGGCATGCAACAATTATTGTAACTATAAATATTATATGAATTTGTGCAAGTGATGGTATTGTTATAGTTTCCAATAAACTCAATAAAACCAAGATCACCTACAAAACATATGATTAATCTTCTATACAAATAAAATCAAACATGCAAGAGAAATTTGCATAAAAATATGCAAATAATTATTATAAATTATGAATTACATGAGATAACTTGCTTTTTTAGAGCAAGATGAAAACCCTAAAAGGAAAACCTAATTAGGACATAATTAAACTTAATAAAGTGTAATTAAATATTTAATTTCAACAACACCGCCCTTAAGTTCAACTTAGGGAGAATAAGAAACATGCAAACAATGCAAGGATGGATGCATGAAAGCATGAATGGGTCCCAGATAGAAGCCCATGTTAGGTACCCATGTACATATGCAATACAAAAGAAATAGAGAATGTAACTAAGTGATTAAAGATGAAGGACTCCATGAGACCCACCAAGTACACCATCCATCACAACATACATTATAAATTCCCCCATAAGAGGGAAATATATGATGAAAGAATCTTGAAGCTATGTGTATCTCGATTTTGACACCAAACTGTGACTAAAATTTATCCATAGGAGCAAGTACCATGAAGATTCTGTAACATTAACCATAAAATAAATGGCCTTCAAATTGATATGTGACCTGATGAAACTCTGATGCAATTCAAGATCACTAACCATAGGCTCTTAAATTGAGATATGAACTAATGTGAACCAAAATGTGTCAAGTTATGAGAAAGATTGTGGCCAAAAGAAACTACACAATCTAGATACAACTCATGTGAGTTATCATCAATATGAAGATGAGATCAATTTGTGTGTCATATGAATACACTCTAATCCAATTATTATGGATTCATATTGTAGACACGTAAAATATACCGATTGACATTGTGCACTTGATCCCGACTACTAACATCATTTCATCCTGAATCATCCCTCAATCTAACTGTTTAATCCAATTCCCTTATTTGATTAAATTCATCAATATTCCTCTCTTAATTAAATAAATCATTTTATCTAATTAATTCCTTCTCTTATGTTAATTAAATCAATCACCTAAGCTAATTATCCCTATTTAATTAAATAATCAATTTTATCTGATTAGATCTCTAAAGTATTTCTATTAAATTAAATAAATTAAAACCTTATTTAATTTAATCTAACACCATCTCTTCTAATTAAATAAATTAAAATCTTTATTTAATTAATCTCTTGTCACATTCCAAATTCAGAAATTTACATTTAATACATTGCCAGAAGATTTGCACATAAATATATGATAACCTTGGTGTTAGCTTAATGGGCAGTAATGAAGACCATACCACTAAAATTGTAAGCATAGACTACTACAATAAAAATGATACTTGCTTCTTTCAGCATAAGCATAACACATCTTCCTGCGTAGATGAACATTTAATACAACATATTTAATATTAAATAAGAGGGTCTATCTATACACCTACAAATTATGATTCATTATTTATATTTGATTTTGATGGGAAAACTATTTACAAGAATCAAAAAAATGGAACATAACTATGAAGAAGTATACTATAAAAGGTATAATTTTGTGAAGAATAAATAATCTATTAAGTCTAACATATGGAGATGATCTACCATAAGATTTGTGACCTCTACAATCAAGCATGATTCTCACATTTTCCAAACCAAATAACTTGCATGATAGTCACGGCTCACCATAAGTAATTAATATACTAACATGGAGATAATATGTTTTGCTAACGATTTAATGGTAAGAATGCCAGACAAAATTGATCTATTTTTCTATTCCTTTTTGTCTCAGAAGTATTAAAACAGTCCTAGAAAAAAATTACAAGGAAACAAAATATTGCAGTAGAAAGAGATTTTACATAGAAAATAATAACATATGTTATGTTTTATTCGTAATACCAGTCAATATAAAAGCTTTTCAAAACTACTATTTATAACAGCAAATACAAAATGAGTTCACCAAAAGAAATTACTACAAAGAAGTAACTAATATAGAGTTTATGCATCTATTGAATAACAGTACACATAAAGCATTAAGGAAAAAGAAATGCTAAAAACATAAAATAGAAACTATACAACGACAACAACACTGAAAAATCATATCAGTTACCAACAGGCTCTCATATTATTTAAGTTGATTAGATGTGCAGTGTGGGCCAATGACGCCTAAACAGTCCACTAAAATGTATAAATTCTAAAATCTTAGACATGGAAAACAAAGCCTAAATCTTCCTAAAAATCCATACTTCCTATCTAATTAACAAAAAGCTTTCTATTTGTTAGTTATCATCTACATATCAATCTTGCATCATAGGGATTGGGAAAGGGCCAATTTTCACATCAAATTGGCACCAATTCCCCCATGGGATCATGTGTTTGCTATTCTAATTAGGATTGAATCTATATCTTGTTATTTTCATTGTGTTCTTCATTATTCCTTTCCTAATTTGAATTTGGTGAATGGATTTCATGGGGAATCCTTGTTCTAACTTGCAATCTCTAACTTAATGTGTTTATTCATTTTGTTTTGTAGGTACTAGGATTGGGATTCTCACATTTGGCGCTAGAAAATCCAAATATCACAAAATCCAAAAACATCCAAATAGCAGAAAATCCAAAAACATCAAAATATCAAAAAATCCAAAAAACATCAAAACATATCAAAATCCCAAAAACTGGTCAAAAAGTTGGTCAAAAAGCCAAAAAACAAAGTTGTCTTGTTGAACTACATCATCTAGGAGCTTGAACATAGGCAAGGTTGATCTTTGATCATCCCTCGAGACACTTAGGTTAGTCCTTTAGGAGTCTGTCATAATAAATTGACACCTCGTCATGTATATCATCATCTATAAATTAGTCAGGTCATCAGTCAAACTATGTGGTCTCTGCATGTATAACGTAGGCAAGGCTAATCTGTTGATCAACCCCTGAGGCCCCTAGGATAGGTCTTTAGGTTAGTCTCTTGGTCAAAATCTCAGAAAACCCCAAAACATCAGAAAATTGAAAATCAAAACATTTGAAAATCTCCAAAAATACCAAAAATAGCCTCAAAACATTGAAAAACGTCAAAAACATCCAAATATTTGAAAAAATGCATCCATCTCATCTCGCTTGCACCTGCAATAACATCACTCAAAATAAATGATCATCATCCTCAATCTTTGGTAAGATAATCAAAAATAAGTCTAGCAGGTTAAAAGTGAAAACTCAAAATCATCAAGTCTTAGGTCCAAGTCAGTATGTAAACAAGTTGGTCAACTCTTGGTATTGATAACCTATCATCCATTTGGTCCCATATCAATCATTTGAAATAACACCTTAGGATAAACGAAATGGTGTGCCGCCATCCACTAACATGTCCTAGGATGCATCCTTCCTACAATGGGCATTATCTTTTGGCAATAGTTTTAGTTCTGATCCTTAGAAAACATCTCCTTTTGGTTAGCGGTATTGAAGAACATCAGCTTGTTTGTTTACTTTGTCTTTATCTTTTGATTTATCTTATTGCGCTCATTCCAAGGACTTCTCGATGATATTTGAATAGAGGATTTAGAGAAATAGGAATGGGGCAATGATCAATATCTTTTGTTTGTTGTGCTTCTTGGACATTCTTGTAATATAACCTTGGTGAATACTTGCTTTGTTAGTTATGTATGGAGGGTGTTTTGAACAACTTGTTGACTATTGTACATTGAAAGGTTGTACCTTTCTGTGTTTTGGCCTGAGGTGTTTGGAACATCCAAAATGCATCCTAGCAAGGTTTTTGTATGTCAAGTGTGAACAAGAATACTCCTATATGTTTGTCGAGTCAAAGTCCATCACATTGGGTACAACGCCATCCTGGTTCTCTATAACTTGATGCATCGTACCATGTGTCTTATCAAACATAAGAAAATTGGCCCTTTGAAAATCCCAATTCCTCGGCAAGTAATCATCATCATTTGCATGCTCATCATTTGGTATCTGGTTGAAATGACTTCTTCTCTTTCATTCCTTCTTCCTTTTCATGCTAACAATGTACTATGACAGTTGATCATTAGCATCATCATCATCGTCATCGATCCTGCATCCACAAATCATTAGTGTATTGCATAAACATATCATATAGGAAACATATACATTACATTTTCATCATCATATAAGCATGTTATTAAAAGCATTCTCCATAGATAAGTACATCCATTTTATTATATTGCATCCATTCTTTGCATCACATTCAATTTATCACATAAATCATCACATAGCATTCATTTGCATAAACATTTCATAACCATTTTGCATTACCACCTACTGCATAATCATACATAATAGGTACATAATAATTATAGATAATCCATTCCATACATACTTTCATAACATTATAAAGTCATCTCACACATTACGCTCATTTTACATTACCATATCATTTCATATATCGCATTGCATCACATTAAATGCATCACATACTTTACATTCTCATTTAATATGTTTTGGATAAAATTTGTTATTCTAAGCATCTTAACCATCTCATTTACATCATCATTACATATCATATAAAACATGACCATGGCATTACATCTTTCATTAAATCATCTGTATCATCTCATAAATACTATCACAATCATTTTTTGGCATTTCATTTCATTAATCATTTCATATCATTATAAACATAAATAAAAACATAAAAAATCCATCACATGCAAAGCGTAAATCCATCCATAATCATCCATACATAAGCATGATTAACATCATTTCGCATATACACCATAGATCATTTCCATATCATTTTACACATTACATTTCATATCACATATCATCATCATAAATGCATCATCATATATTATCCATTCATACATTTGCATAACCATAATATAGATTTGTTAGTCATAATCATTACATAATGCATATATCATAAAAAATAATTGCATCCATAAGCGCATCATATAAAATCATACATCATTGCACAACATATAGAAGTAGAATTATGCATAAATAAATGGTACACATCGCATCATATCAAAATAATCATCATATTTATATCATCAATAATGTAACTGTCATCGTACAAGAATAACAAATCACTATACATGTATGTCAATCAGTACAAAAAGGCCCATCAGGCTATCAAAAACGAGCCCATAAGGCACAAAAAGTATCATCTCGATCAACCCCCCTGTATGTTGTCCTTGCCCTTGTCACTGTGACCCTCCGTTGGTCTATGACTAGTCCACTACGAGTACTCTAGGACTCGTGCTGCTCTGGGTATGGCCTCATGGTAGTACATCCGATAATACTCTGCCTCTTTGACGGCCTCCCTATAAGACCTAACTGACACTATACCCTGAGAGGAGGAAATTGCCATGCTCTCTAATTGTTGTCTTTTTCCTAGCTCCATGGCCACCTATAACTTTGTAGCCTCTCTACTGGATGGTCTAATCCCTCTCATCCCTAATCTACTCTCTTTCAGCTCTAGCCTAGTCCCTCTTAGCTATCATAGTCTGCACCTATGCCTACAGCTGCACAATCAATGCATCTCGAGGATCTGCCTGCTTTGTTGGCTGTGCTCGTGGAGGCTGTACCAAAGGTTGATCCTCACCCTTGGCCCATGGTGGACCTGCTGGCACCTGCTATTGGTCGTACATCTGTACGTCTACCTGATCTAGCTACACTGGGGGTCCGACTAGCTAATCTTGTCATGCATCATCTCTTTGTCCTCTCCCTCCCCCTGCCTTTCACTCTCCATTGATCAGGGACTGCTCCTACAATAGTCAATCGTAGAGGAGGCCAAAACTAATCCTTGTATGCCTATGTCGTACCTAGTTCTGGGGGCCCCTGATCATAAGCCCACAGTCGAGCTACCAACTGCCTAAAATTGTTGATGACCTCCAAGGTAGGAATATACCATCCCCATGAATCTTGTGTCATGGTGCGGGAAAAGATGACCACATAGTCATCATCTGGCTGGTCCTGGGGCTCACTAAACTAACGCTGCACGCACCCGAGCAAATACCTCTCAATCATGGTGTGCTCTTGCCCCTAAATAAACCGGTCATAGCAAGCAAAGAATAGCTGATCTATATTGCTGGCCCATCCAAGCCGACCAATGTATGGTCACCATGTAAACACCTGCATCTTGTCGAGGATCCTCCTCTAGTAGGGGATCATGTACTCACCCGTGTGTGTAAGGGACACACCACCTCTATAGCGCCACATGAGGGGATCATCTGGCAGCATCGGAACTGAAAAAACTCATGGTCGAAGGATAGCAATGTGTTCCCACGCCCATACACGGAGGAGCATCACACCTGCTCTGAGCACTCGACCATCCATGTAAACATACTCATGGAGATCCCTATACAAAGAGGAAAGAAGAACCAGCCCCCAAGCAAAACAAACTAGCCTATCACGAACCATCTGCTCCCAGCAAAGTCCCCAACCAGGACTGAAATATTTCCCTTGTTGGTCTGGGATAATGAGACCTAAAATGATCGCCACAAAAACTAGGTGGAAGGGAGGTGCCAGGGTCCTGTGTCACTCCAACTCGATCTATCCCTCACAAATAATGACGTCCTCTATGGAAAGGACCCTACGGCAGGCATTACACCCCTCATCCATATCAAAAATCATGCGTCGACCATGAATTGACAATTGAAGGATGTGCCAAACATCCTCCAAGGTGACGGTGGCCTCGCTTATGGGAAGGTGGAACGAAGATGTCTCGCTACACCATCTCTTGGCAAGTGCTAAAATCATCCCTAGGTGAGTGTGAATGGGTGTTGCATAAGCGATGAACCATAGCCCCATGTCTTGCAGTCAGTCCTAGTCTCTGTCACTGAGGTCCTGTAAGTAACCAAACAGATCTTGTGAACTTTTCTCTCGGGAGTAGAGCTCCCTCCCCACGTCCTGCATCAAGGAAGGTCACCATGTTAAATTTTTTGAAAAATTTGTCATCTGGTGTCTAAGAAATTACTCCAGCATCAGAATCTGTGAAGACATCATAGTTTGATTCTTTTCAAACTCTGACGCTAGGGTAGAAAATAATGAAATAGCACCATCGCAGTGCACTTTCTTCCCTAGCGGTGCACTTTGAGCAAAATTAGGACCGTCATGTCGCACTTTTCAAATCACCCCGTCGGCCAAGAGCTCAATGTTAGAGTTTTCAAACTCCAAAGTACACTACTGTAGTGCAATATCACACTGAGCAACATAGTTTGATTCCTCAGTGGCATTGTACAACACCACTGTAGAAAGACCTAAATTTTAAAGCATTAAATATGCACAAAGAACGAAAAATGAAGATCAAGTAAGGATCACTTACCGTTGCCCCAATGCTAGGTGGTCGCTGGTACATCTAGACTCGGTCAAAAATGTGCATCAGAAGTTGTTGTTGCACCATATTGTCAGGAGGTCAAAGTCAAATCTCAAAGTTGCTAATGGATGTGTGTGAAAATGACTTGAAAGTGACCCCTCGGGCCCCTTTTAAGCTTGAAAATTAGGGTTTTTACCCTAATTGGCTATCCTGCTAGGGTTTTGGACCCCTGAACCTAATTTTGTCTAGTTGAGGCCTATTTTGCATTATTTTATTGTGTTTAGACATGTTTTTGGCCTCCTGGACCCTTTCAGACCTGTCAGGTACCTTGTCCTCTTTTTTCGCGAGATCACCCAAAAATTGGAAATTTTTGTCCAATCTCTTGAGGGGGAAATATAATGGCATGTTTTCTCTCACCAGGTAATAGTGGAGCAAGATTTTAAATAATGATTTTTTTTGGCTTTGATCAAGATTGTTTATTCTTTGAACCAATGCAACAAGTGTATCGCTTCAAAGAGGGGAAAAATGTAAACACATAAAATATACTTATTGACATTGTGCACCTGGTCCTGACTACTAACATTGTTTCATCTTGAATCATCCCTCAGTCTAACCATTTAATCAAATTCCCTTATTTGATTAAATTCATCAATATTCCTCTCTTAATTAAATAAATCATTTTATCTAATTAAGTCCTCTTTTGTTAATTAAATCAATTACCTGAGCTAATTATCCCTATTTAATTAACTAATAAATTTTATTTGATTAGATCTCTAAAGTCTACCTATTAAATTAAATAAATTAAAACCTTATTTAATTTAATCTAACAACATTGCTTTTAATTAAATAAATCAAAATCTTTATTTAATTAATCTCTTGTCACATTCTTCTCATTATTTGATTTAAATAAATCCATAAATCTAAGTCAAATAAGTCATATCATCTAATCTCCTATTAAATTAATTGACCCTTGATTAATTTAATTCAAATTCATGTCCCATCCTCTATCTTTTCCCACTTGCACATGAAAATAGATTTAATTGATTTATTAAATCTCTATTTTCCTCAACAAGGCATCTTTTGGAATAGTCCTCCAAGTTTGAATTCAAAATTTCAAGTTGACATGTACATCCAACAAGGCATTTACTCCATCTTACATGTCCTTTTCCTTGAGCCAAGTGGCATTTATTGCATTTTCTCTTCCCTCTTGCAAGTCATTTCGACAAATTTAAAATTCAAAAATATGCATTTATTTGTACAATCCTCAAAACTTGCACATTCTCCACCCACTCATAGGTTGACAAGTGGCATCTTTCCATTGAATGAATTTTAGTCCCACATTGCTTAAATTTGGACATTCATCCATATTGGCATTCTATAAATAAAGAGCTCATATCCTCATTTTAGCATCCAAAAATTATGCAAAGTTACCATGCTAAAATATCTATCAAATCTCATCCATTTCTATTGAATCATAGCTAGGTTTTGCAAGTTTTTAGCTTGGAGCACTCTTCAACATCATCAAAGTGGATCAATTATCATCAAAATATCAAGCTTGCATCATAGGGATTGGGAAATGGCCAATTTTCACATCAAATTGGCACCAATTACCCCATGGGATCATGTGTTTTCTATTCTAATTAGGATTGAATCTATATCTTGTTATTTTCATTGTGTTCTTCATTATTCCTTTCCTAATTTGAATTTGGTGAATGGATTTCATGGGGAATCCTTGTTCTAACTTGCAATCTCTAACTTAATGTGTTTATTCATTGTGTTTTGCAGATACTAGGATTGGGGTTCTCACACATATCCCTCCTAATGGAAATTTATTGAAGTTCATTTATTACAAAGCCTCAAGATTGTAAAAGGAGAACATGCAAAAATCAAAGATAAAATGAAAAAATAAAGCATGCGAAAAGGAATAATTTTGTGCAAGGATTAGTAATCACATTTTCCTTCAAGAATAAAAATGACCTAAGATGTATGTAGAGGATTGAATCATCATTGATACCATGTTATAGTTTTCAATAAACTAAATAAAACCAAGATCACTTATAAAAAATGTTGATTAATAGGAAAAGAGGAGGGGATAATTGCCCTTCTTTCCACAAATCACTCAAAATTTTCCTAGGGGTCCTAATTGGATTGACTATCAACCTCACAAGGTGAGTCAATTCTCAAAAAGGAGGGCCTAGGAAGGGGTTGTATAAGCTTTAAGGGGTTCACCACCAAGCAAATGTTTGGAAAATACAAATGAACATTCAACCTACAAAACCTAGTTATGCAAGCTAAATGACATATGCAAATAATGGAATTTTTCAACAGGGAGTTAAGATGTGTGTACCTAGGAAGTCTGAAGATTTTGTGAGGATTCTGGAAATATAAAGAAGTTGTCTAGATATGCTAGGGAGGACATAGAATACTTTACTATTGTGTTAGTCCTGCTACTATTTTTTGGGGAAGATGTGGAATATTTAGATGCTAGATTAGGATCTCTAGAAATCTATGCAAAATATGCTTGGGGGAACTAAGATTCCCAAGGTGGTGTATTAGTCTTGTTCTCAATTTTTTAAAACTTTGAATGTGAACTTGAGCTCCAAGGTCTACACTTGCTTCTCCTCTAATCTCAAGTTTTAAAATTTTTGGATTCAACCTGTAGGTGAGTTTCCGTGAAGATGACAATCTTCCAATACAACTTTGCAACTTTGAGACTTTGCACTCCAAATGATATTCAATTCTTCAACCTAAATTTGCAATAACAAATATGTAAGAAGGGAAAAACTTGTTGATTGTTAGTGAATGCGGGTTTTCCTTGGTAAAACCCCTGTTTGGTAATAAATCCTTGAAATGAAATAAAGTAATGAAGGGAAATGATGAATGAACAACATGCAATGCAACAACTCACCAAACCCTTGTTGTAAAGTCAAAAAACTTGTTTGAAATAGTTGTAATGGATATGCATCTTGACTCAAAGAAATACTTGATAGATCTTGCTTGAATCAAAACCCTACATCACAAATGTTAGCACAACAACACACATGATGTAAGAAGCTCTTTGATATGATGCTTGAATCTTGATGATGTTTCCAAATTCTTGATAGAAATACTCTTGAATGCTCTTGTGAACTCAATTTTATATTAGGAATGCTCTCACAAAAGACTTGGATTATAATGAATGAGTGAACCTTGTATTTATAGTTATCTATGTTTAATATGATCCTAAAATCACCACACCAAGCTAGCATATGAATTCATTAAATAAAGGAGGCTAAATCCCACCAAAATTTGAAATTAAATCCCTAAAATAAGCCGAGGACTAAGATGCCCTAGGTGGCATATTAGTCTTGAGGCTCAAATCTCAAGGTAGAGACTCCAAAAAGGGACCTAATTAGGTGCTCTGAAAAATCAGGGTCCCAAGACCTTTGGGGGACAAAGACACCCTAGGTGACATTTTACTCTCGACCCAAAAATCAAGGATGCTTTGATGAAATCATTAAATTATCATTTATGCCTTGGAGAATGTCGTGATTAGCTAGAAAAGGATATAATTCATAGGGCTTGCAAATGAAAAATAGGACCAATTAAGACATAAATTAGGACAAATAAAACAAGGTGGGCCCAAATAAGTGTGAAAATGCAAGGGTATGCATTTTACTACACTACACTTGTGATTAGCTTGTAGACACTGAAAAATGTCTTGAGTCTATGAGGGTCATTTTTCTGGTCCTCATCCTTTAATAATTGAATAATTTTAATGATTTTATTATTCTTGATCATATTCCTCTATTAATTAAATAATTTTTAATTATTTAATTAGGTCACTTTCTAATCTTTATTCTATCCTAATCAATTAAATAAATTAATTGTATCACTAATTCCCTCTCTTCTTCAACAATTAAATAAATTATTATTTATTTAATTATTCCTTTATCACCTTTTGTCTATAGTTAAATAGTTATCATTAATTATTTATCTATTCATGGGTCTTTTAATTCTTCTATAGTTAATTGATTATCAAAATTATTTAACTATCCCTTGTCATTTTCCCCATTAAATAATTAATCTAAGTTAATTATTTAATGTCCCTTTTTCCATTTTCTTCCCATTTAATTAAAATGGTTGAATAATCATTTTAATTAAATGCTCATTTTTCATTTCTTCAAATAAATAATTCAAATGAATAATTTATCCTCCATTTTCCTTTCTCGAATAAATAATTTGAATAATTATTTATGCCTTCCTTTTGGTCAAAGATGCATTGTTCATTAATCTCTTCCATGGCCTTTATTTTTTTTATAGCTGTCAAGCGTCATAGCCATCGGTGTCATAGCCTTCATTGCCCACCTCTTTCTGGTGTATCAATTCTAGACCATTGATCTTGGCATCTTTTTGAAATCTCGATCTCGATCATCCATTTTGTAACCTCCATCTCATGAATCATCATCTTTCTATCTTGGAATCTTTCTAGAATATCAATTTCAATCATCCATTCGAATGGTTGTCTATAAAAGGATCCTTCCTCTCCCATTTTTTCCTTAACAACCATTTTTGTCTCCAACTTTCTACTTACAATTGGAAAGTATTTACACAAGTCTACTTCAAAATCTAAGGGAAAAGATTGCAAAAGGAGAAATAGGAGAGCAAGAGAAGTGATTCAAGTGCAAGCATGGGGAGTATTTTGGTTTGATGCTTTCATTTTAGTCATGTTTTGTTTGTTTTATCTTGTTTGGATGTGGTTTATAGCTTAGAGGTGTTGGTTGTCACTTTATCTAGGCTTGGAATGATCTAACCCCATCTTACATTGGTGAACCTAATGTGGAGAATAGTTTTTGCAAGATTTCGTACAATTTTTGTTTATTTTAGGTATGGAATGATGCAAATAATCGAAGCAACAACACATTTTCTAAGGAATGACACATTTGATTATAAATAATGCATTTTCCAAAGACCTTAGTGGGTGGGAAAATTTAAATTTGAAAGTGAGACGCAATCACTCTGGTGCAACATGACGCAGTGGCATACTTGATGAGAAATGATGTATTTGTCTGCTCAGTATAAAGTTCTTGTTTTGATGCCTTTTCAATTTCTGTTTTGGATTTTTCAAGTAGAATAGTTTTTTATGGTTACTAATCTTCTATTTTAGCATGTGGCTTTAGAGTGTAGCTCTCAAAAACTATTTCTTTTAAGAAACAAAAAAATTGAGCTCTTTAATTTAGCCTTAAACAAGTTTACAATTTTGTTTGTTTCCTACAAATTGCATATGGATCATCAGGTAAAAGAGAACTGCATTTTCCATTCGTAAGGCTTAAAAGGAAACACAACTTGCATTTTCACTCATAAGGCTTAAAAAGAACAACTTGCATTTTCACTCACAAGGCTTATAAAGAGAAACAACTTGCATCTCTCAATCATGGGCATTAAAATGAACTTTGCATAAAACGCCATTGGTCTAAAATGTACAAAGTGTCTTCAAATAATAAGAAAGGGTAAAATCAACTAGTTCCTTTCATGTTTGGTGGTTTTCAAGTGTCTTAGAAAGTGCACATGCTCTCCTTTCATTTTGTTAGGAAATATTGAGTGACAAAAAGCACCTCTTTGGAATTTGTATAATCACATGAAATATTTGGATTTGGTGCTTAAAATTAACCCCATGTGAGTGTAAGAAAAAAACATTTGTTTGTTCCCTCCTTATGCTTTAAATGATATGGGTAGTAAAAAAAAAAAAGTATTTCCTTTCTTTTGTCTATCCTTAGAGGGTTTTCCACCCCACTTAAAAAAGTGGCAATGACCCAAGCGGTAATGGGCTAAAGCCAAGCTCTTCCAAATCACTATATAAATTTGTGGTTGCAAGGAAAGTTTGCAATCAATGAGAAGCAGTATGTGATAGTTGGGAGACCTCTTGAGGGAGTTTATCATAGTACCCACTAAATTATATGCCCTTACTAGAACCCTTTGTGTAGAAAGACAAAATCCTTCTATTTGCTAGCATAGGAGGTCAGACCTCTCAAGCCATCCCATAGTTTCATGGTTCATTGTAGAGATGGAAAATTTCTTGAGATCCTTGTGGTATTAGGGAATTTAGAACTTGGTATGCCTGAAGGGTAATTATCCCCTCTTCTTTTCCTATTAATCACTAGCAAGCCTAGGAAGCACAAAAATGAGGTTTTCAATGTTATAAAAGGTAGTTTCAGGCCTAATATGGGACGAAATTTTCCAGAGGGATGTATGAGTCCCAATCAAGGTTTTTAAGGGTTTGAATGTTGCATAAAAGTCACCACAAAATACCCAAAAATTAGGAAAAACCATGTGTACTGGGACTAAATTACCCAAAGGGGTGTATGAGTCCCAATTTAGGGTTTTTGGACCAAAATCAACAAATTTTGAGTGAAATTCAATGTTTTTAGTTTGTATGATGTCTAGACTATGTTCAATTATAGGTTTTAGATGAAATTCAATGATGCAAGATGTAAAAATTCAACCTATATGTACTTTCACATATGCAAGAATTAGAAACCCTAGATGCCAATTAATTAATGCAAAACCCTAATGCAACATTAATGCAAGCTAGATCTAGGATGATGATGTACTCCAAGTCAGAATTAAGATGTTCTAAATCTAGGTTCACCAAAATGTAGTGTAGGAAATAGGGTTCCACCTTTTTGGAAGATAGAACAGAAGGGTGATGAGACCTTCCTATTTCGCTAACATCGCATTCAAGGAAATCTAAGATATCTCAAACTAGGGATAAAATAAAGAAGAGAGATCTGCAATAGGGGTGTTCTAGGGTAGGATTAGAGGGTATGTGCAAGATCATCATGGAAAAAATAGGCCCTTAAGTGGTGAAAAATTCAGAAAAATCATAGTTAGGAAACTTGACATAAAAATTTGAATAAGTTATCTATATTATTTCAAAAATATGTAAGAATAGAATATGTAGCAAATTGAATTTAGTTTATAAAATACTAGGCTTATTTAAAAAGAAAGAAAATCTATTTGGTGAAAAATTGAAATTTCAATGCAGTAGTACTTAAATTTCAGGGAAAAATAAGTAGGTGTCTGTTTGACCACCCTAACCACAATAAAATGATAATTTTTTTTATAATATTTTAGATATAAGTAGAGGACTCATGTCCCAATGTAATGCATATTTTTTTGTAATTTTTTTCCAAGTAAATAATTAATTATGAATTTTTTATTATAAATTTTAAAAAATATAAAAACTTGTATGTCTGACCACTTTAATTTGGTCAAAACTTCATGAAATTCAATTTTTGTTTTTTTAATCCTATAGTATATGAAGCATAGAATGTGACACATTTTTTGGATTCAAAAAATGTGATACTATTTGAAAGCTATAGATGTTTTTTCAATCAGCCTATCGATCAAGACTTTTGTCATAATTCAAATAGAAAATTAATAATAATTATTTATTAAATTCAAAGTAAAGAATTATTCATATTGACAGAAATCTGAGAATCTCATTTAAAAACCCTTTTCATTTCATCAATTTTGGGTAAAAACAAATTGTCAGCCACATACCCATCATATTGCCACTTTTTGGCCCATCATGATCCTACGCATACCCTAGAAACTAAAAGAGGGTTCACTTGGAAAGACAAGATATAAATCAATCATGCAAAGTACCTTGTAAAACCTAACTAGATGACCTAGGAAATGAAATTGAAATATAGAATAATAAACCAAAAATGAATAGAGGTGCACCTAGGAGAGTGATGAGATCAAAACAAGCTTCAAAACTCTAAAAGCTTGTTGTTTGGTTCCCACTAGGACTCATACACCAGTTTGGTCAATTTAGTCCCAAACTTGATTTTATGTGTCAAAACTAGAAATTTACAATGCTTGATTTGAATCTCCTAAATCCCAAAAAATGGTAATCCTAGGACTCATACGCCACAGTCCCACTCAGTTATTTCATAGGGTTAAGGTGTGATTCTTCCCTCCTAACATTTCTTGTTTTCCACACTTTGTTTTTAGATCTAAAACCCTAATTTGCAACCTGTAGGTGACATTTAGTGAACATGAGAACCTTGTGATGACTTGATCACTTTCTTCAACCTTTATAGCTTAATCTTCCAAGATCCTTCAAGCTCCAAGATGCCTAGATCTGAAATCACACATGTAGAGAGAGAAAAAAATGTCAACTTTTTTTAGGAAATGGGGGTTTCCTTGGTCAAAACCTATTTAGGTAATTAAAATAAATGATGAGATAATGAAATAAGGACATGAAACATGAACAATGATACCTTGAATGATTTCTTGTAGATAATCAATTTAACATGAATTGGCCATGTAAAATGTAGATCTTAATCTTGAATTGGATATGAAACAATGCTTGAATTGGATCTTGGATGCTACATCATAACACTAGCTCAACAAAAAACTTGATGCTTGATGATCTTGACATGATGATGGATCTTGAATTGATGCAACAAATGATGAAGAAATCTTCCCTTGAATTCCTTAGAAATGATTTTGAACTCTTGTGAAGTCTTGTAAACTCTTGAATGCTCTTGTGAACTCAAATTTTCTATAAGGAAACTCTCATGGAAGTCTTAGGTTGATCTCTTGAATGCTTTGGTGAAAATGAGTGGAATAAGCTTGTATTTATACTGGTTTATGCCAAATTTCCTAAAATCACAATACTAGAAGCTAACATAAGATTTAGGAGAACAAATTCCTACCAAGAATTTGAATTAAATTTTATTTTGGGCCATACGGGACTCATACAGTGCAAAAGTGGCATATGAGTCCCATTACGCTTAGCTATGGGACACATTTTAAAAAATTATTATAATGATGTAAAATCCAAATTGGGGCCTAAAAAAATAGGTGGGACTCATACGCCCAAGGTGGTGTATGGGTCTCAGATCACTAAATTTGGGCCACACAACCTAAGAACACCTAAATTAAATGTTTGGATGTAGGTTTATGTCAGGATTATCCTTGAAAAGATGCATTAATTAAGGCTTGTGGATATAATATAAGGGCAAATAAGGCATAAAGAAGCCCAATTATTTAATGACACCCTAGATTAGTGTGAAAGTGTTAGGATACACTTTAAAGCAACCTAAATAGGGAATAATTAAGTTCATTTAGTTTACAAGGGTCCTAAACTTAATGTGAAGGTGCAAATAAATACACTTTGCACATCATTAAATTAAGGAAAAATTAGGTCTATTTAGGTTAAAAGGGATCTAGATCAAATGTGAATGTAGAAAATACATTACAAAACTAGATAAATGTGTCATTAAGTCCATTTTAATGTTAGTCATTCCAAAATTAGGTGTGAAAATGCAAACAATGACATTTTTCTACACTACACCTCCTCAATTTCTCTTTTTGTTATTTTCAATTTTCCCCATTGCATTTTCTTGTATTCTTGAATAATGATGAGGAATTATAGGAGGTGTACATTGATGTTGTTCTTCAAGAGGGATTTGATCACAAGGTGAATTAGGATTTTGAGGAGGATTAACAATTTCTATAAATTAAATAAATTTTCATCAAAAAACATATTCAATCTACCTATTTAATACAAAATTCACATAAAAAAATAGAAATAACTTACTCCTTTGACCAACTTTACATCATGGTGGCATTTTGATGAAGAATTGGTGTAGTTATGGGATTCCTAGAATGTGAGCACATTATGGAGGGTTTTGTAGGTTGGAGGGGAACTCTTCAGCAATAGAAAAGACAAAATGAAATATGTTTTTTTCTTTTTTCCTTTAATACAAAATAATGTGAGCATATTTTAATGTTCTGGTATTATTTCTCATTAAAGAAATGTAGTAATGGAAAAATTAATCCTTTTCCCTTACTTGGGATGATAATTAACATTAAAGATGAACTAATGGTGTCTTGGAGTGGTGTTGTAAAGTGTTGTAACACACTTTCACACTTTTCTAGGATGTATTTGCTTAATTAAGCCTTATCATCCCCTTTCTAAATAAAATGTACATAATGTGTACCTTGTTTAAGTTTTGTATAGTGTTTTAAGGCACTTTCAAACTTATTTAGGTGATCTTAATTAATTGTGGTTAATTGGAGTTATTAACCCCCTTTTGATTCAAATTTAGGCCCTAATTTTTTACACCTCCTGAAGATCTATCCCAACAGTCATAATTTAATTAACAAATTATTTCATTGGGAAAAATTTGGTCCTTTTAAGTTGAGCCAGGACCTATTTTCCCTTAATGGTGAATGGGTCCTCCCTTAATAGGACCCTTATTTCTCAGATGATCAAGAATGGGTTTTTAACCCTCTTTCAATTCGCTTGGGTTAGGTCCTTGAAAACTATGCCAAGACCCATTTTCACAAGGTGGAAAATGGGTCCTCTTTTAATGAGGCCCCCTTTTTGAATTTCATTCTAGCAAGAATTTAATTATCTTTCTTTACAGATCTGGTGTAGGCCTTAATTCTTTGAATTTTAGGGTTAATCTCCTAATTTAGTATAAATAAGGGGTTAATTCACATTGTTTCACCTAGAAAGTTTATGAAGCATTCAAACATTTAAGTGATCAAGCATTAGATCATTTCAAAGGAATTCATAAGGCATTACAAGGAAAATTTCAAGTGTTTATTTCAATAATTCAAGATCAGATCATCATTTCAAGGGTTTGATGCATGCATTCATATTGATGAGCTATGAAGTGGATGTAGCATTGAAGATCTACTTGAAATTATTATTCACATAAAATTCAAGGATCCTAGATCTACATTCTTCATGAACACTACATGATAGTTTGCATATTTCTTTCACAAGACAACATCCAAGGTGACATCATTTTCATATTTCACATTTCATGCTTCCTTCCTTTATTTCATCATTTGGTTTGATTACCTACAAGGGGTTTGACTGAGGGAAACCACCATTCACTAAAAAATAAACAATTTTTTCTACCCTTGAGTGTGTGATTGCATATTTATAGGTTGAAGATCAAGTTGATCAATATTTGGAGCAAAATTGTCAAAGTTGCAAAGTTGCTAAAGTTGTCATTCAAAGTGCATGATCACATAAAGAGCTCTATAGAATTGCATACAAACTTCTAGAACTTGATAATAGGGAATTTGAGAGTTCATACATCAAGGAACATGATCCTAAAATTAGTTTTCTGAGACCCTCAAAGGACCCATTCACCACTAAAGGTGAATGAGTCCTCCATAACTAAAAAATAGCAACTTTCTAGCCAGGTACACAACTTTTTATGCTCTAAAAACATCCTCCATAGTTGGTGTAACAGTTAGGTTGTATTTATAGTTATTATTAGCATCTTATTTTACATGATTAGGGCCTTAGAAAAATCAGTGGTCCATCAGTTTGTTGATTCATTTTGGTGGACCCTATTTTTCCCCTACATAAGAAATAATGGGAGCATGTTATAACATGCTCATGTAATTCCTCATTGAAGTAATAATGTGAGAACATTATAAAACACTCACATTATTTATTTGTAGTGACTAAGCCTGGTGCTCGGTCACTCCAAACCATAATGTGAGTGCATTATAATATGAGTGTTCTATAAAGCACCCAGATTGTGGCTTTTTTGAATTCAAAAAGTGGGGTGGCCACTTTATGCACCCCCATCTTT